>JAOSBN010000179.1:49458797-49488583 GCA_027563595.1 Erythroxylum suave
TCTTTGCTGGACACTGAAATCTGATGGGTAGGGTCAGTGGCTTTCTGTTGGACTTCGAATCATAGGCTTTTCTTTTGACTTCAGGTTTTCGGCCCAAAACAGTACAAATGGGCCGAACCCATTTTTAGGTGTAAACAAGTATTATATAAATTTCTCTTATAATGATTTATTATTTAGTTGCATTCTTTCTTGACGATGGTATGAAGTCTTTTGTTACTAAAATTAAAAACAGAAAGTAGCTCTCACAATGGGAGTTCTAAAACTCATCTTTTATTAGAGCTTTTAATATTTTCTATACATCTATATATATATATATATATATATATAATGGAATAAGTAACTAGAGATCCCTAGCATGCATCATCCTAAATTGGCCAAAACTCATAATTAATGAAAGTCATTTATAAGTTAAAGAAAAAAGAAATGTTGTCTAAAAATGCAAATTAAGCCTCCACCTAAAATGGTAAAAAAGGACTTTTTATTATTAAAAACTAACCATAAGTAAATAAAAATATTCTAATTAAACATCTCCTTAAGTTGGTAGAAATTATTAATGTAAATAAATCATAAGTTAATCACGATCATATCCATATGGAGTGTAAATATTTATTTTTACCTAATTTTTGCACGATTTTTCTCATTCTTAAATATAAACCCCAATTCATACCCATTAATCCCAAGTTTAATTATAAAAAATTTATAAACTTTGTTCAATTTTATATTATAACTCAAACCTTTAAAAAATGACAATTAAATATTCAAACTTTCAAATTTTTTTTTAATTTTTGCCCGATATTAGTACCTATAATAAGTTTATTGACCTGACTTGCTACGTGTTCCAAAAATTCTAAACACTTATAAATGTCAGACCTAATTAAACTAATTAATTAAGATTAACTAAACTAAGTCATTTGATTAAACTAACTAATTAAACATAACTAAACTACATCTTTTTCAGGATCAAAATCCCTAAATCAAAATCTCGACCCTTTGTTCTCGCACTCCTCAATTCATTCTCAAATCGCACCAAGCTCCTCAGTTCTTTCTTGCATCGCAATGCACCAACCTCAGTTTGTTCTCATATCAAACTTTTTGCCACTCGCTAAATCCCTAAATCAAACTTGTACTGAAGCGAGAATGAACTAATGAACAATATACGTCTTGTGCGAGAACGAAGGACTACGGCTTTGATTTAGAGATTTTAGTCGCAAAAATGACATAAGTTAGTTATGTTTAATCAATTAGTTCAATTAAATGGCATAATTTAGTTAAATCATAATTAGTTAGTTTAATTAGATATGACGTGTATAAGTGTTTAAGGTTTACGGAAATGTGGCAAGTCATGTTAACAAACTTATCTGAGACACTAACGACGGGTTAAAATTGAGAAAAATTGAAAGTTTAAATATTCAACTGTCACTTTTTTAAAATTTGGACTATAATTATAAAATTGATTAAAGTTTAAGATTTTTTTGTAATTAACCCTTAATCCTAAGAAAACAACAGCAATTCAACTAAAGCCATCCTTACTTACTATATCATAATCATAGAAGAAGAATAGAAATTAAGGATATTTTCTAACTCCTTACAAAAGCGTATCGTATCTAATAACATTAATGGGACTATAATATGTGATGTAAAGAAATTTGGTGTCCAACGTAATGGAAATCACAAAGAATAATGTGTAATCACATTGGAATACAAAAGGTCGAAGGATTTGTACGTGATGCAATATATAACAACTATGGAATGAATGGTGATGCAATATAGTATCTTCTTTACTTCTATACCAAACATTACCAAAGTGTCATATACACGAGTCCGAATCTGATTCATAGTTCTCTTTTGCAGCCTGTATCTCAAGTCTCCATCTTCTTTTCATCTTCTCTATGAACTCCTGAGCTCTTGCATCCACTCCATATAACTGCATTGCAACTGATTCATTCCTCTCATTGATAGTACCTTTCATTTTGTCGCCATCATCACAGTTATTGTCATAATCTTCCACTGCATCCTCACAGGAATTGTTAGAGTCAGTAACTTCAACTTTAACAGTGACTTCCTTGACTTCTTCAGAGTGGTCTTCATGAGGTTTACAATAGCCGCCTGGTGAGAGCACTGGTTTCTCTACAATATGATTAACTTGTGTCTGCGAAGTCCGTGTATCGACCTTGTGTAGATCATCTCGTTCTGGTTGGCTTTGCTGGCTCAGATGAGAATGGTTATAGCTGAAGCAATGGTGGTGGAAGTGATAACGGTGAGTTGAAAGGCGAAGAATAGCGACCGAAGATGCGCGCCGGTGGAGTCCAAGAAGGTGCTCACTGGCTTTATTCAAGAGCTTGGATCTTTTAAAACGGGTCAGCTTCTTTTGGAGACTTGATATAAAGCTATTCCATACCTTCTTAGTAATTGAGGGCTTGTTTTCAGGGTTAAAGCAAGGCATGACTCCTAAAGTACTACAGCTTTATGCTGGGCAGAATGGCTCAAGTCTTAAATCAACCTTGACAAATTATATTATGTAGGCTACGCTAAATCTCTGGAACAAACTTACCCGAATAAAGTTTTGAAGACATGCATTTTTGCATATCAAAATCATATAATATTAAGATGCAGAAAAACTATTAATTTACCAAAACAACAGAATCGCATATAGGTTGATACAGTCGCAGTCACATATAATTTATGGTTTGATTTGACAAAATATTGCATGCCAATTATGGATAAAGTTTTCAGGATTCTAAATTTGTCTTGATGCCTGCATGCCTTCCGTTCTCTCCCACGAGACACTCGTATGATTTTATGAAATGGTACAAACCATTTCTATATTATACTTTATTCGATTATTTATCGATTATCGTAATGGGGGCTAAGTAATTTTCAACAATGTAAAATCTCCCATTTTATTGGTATAGATTAACTGAAATAGACTGTATGATTAAAGAGCCAAAAGAAGATAGTGGTAACGGCAATCAAGCTTTACTAGACGATTATAAAAAGGTGGGGCATATTAATTGTTACAAATAATTTCTTTTGTCATTATTGAGGTGATGAATGAACATTGTAGACGAGTCGACTTATATTGCCTGCATATATGTTCCTGGGAAAACTGATAAAAATGAAGAAACAGACAACTACACAGGTACTATGCCTAAGATTCTCACTGAACACGTATGATTGCTATACAGCTTCTGGTCTCTGCTAACATGATCGGTCATCCTTTAATCGTAGGGATTCCTGAAATTCTTCAAGAGCTCTGGTATGTCGTAACCTAGCATATCATCCACAGCCTGTATCATTTTGGACTTCAACTTCTCAAACTTGTCAAAGCTGTAACCACTCAAAACCTCCCTGAAGTGGTCCACGTTTGGGAAATCTCCAGGAGGCAAATGGAACTCCCTTTGTACCTGTTTAAACACGAGCGAGAGAAATGCTGACAGTCTACTCAACCTTAGACATAGATCAAAGTAAAGATATCGAGTGAAACCAACCTTTCCAAACTCTGTTTCCAAATTATCAATCAGTCTTTGTTGGGCCTTCGTTTTTCCCATCATTGCTGGCATCTCCTTTTTAAGATGGCCAATAATGTAAGCATGAATCTTGGCAGCTCTAGCACGTTTCACAAACTCATTTATCTGTATAACATATCATCAGAATCCAATTCAACAAAAATTCCAGTGAATTTTCAAAGGAAATCAATAATTTTGTTAATAATATACAAAGAACTGCAAAAGAAACTAGATTTGCAGTACTTACTCGACGATCACAAGCCTTCTTAGGGATATCTTTAAGATCAGAAAGAAGGTCTTCCTGTTCTTTCTCGAACAGCTCTTTTCCAATTGGACCAACAGCCGCTTCATTTACTGGTTTGTCATTGAATGACCTGCCGTGCAACATCACAAATAAATGTATATATGAGATGAGTATGCAATCTCAGTTTGACCACAAGTCTCAGTATATCACAAAAACAATCTTGCAAATATTTAAATGCTTCTTTGATTCACATATTTCATAAGCAAAAATGAACTCATTTTAGTATTCTCCGGAACCAAAGTAAACCATCACTGTGTTGCCCAATTGAAATACTTAAAGAGAACAAGCTGTGACTCTTGTTAACGGGTCACAACTTAATCTTATTTACTGTATGAAGAACCTCGTTAGTTTGGACTATGGTACTATATATTAGAATGATATTCAATTAGAGTTACTGATAGATACTCTACCCAATATACACACGCATAACTTCAGGAGTGTTGAGAACTTTTCCAAGCGACCACATCAAAGCTCCATAAACCCTCATTAACTGTTAAAGTGGGCCAAACAAGGTTAGGACAGTACTAATGAGAAAATTTACAAAGAGCCATTATGCGATAGATAAATGACAACATTGAAGAAGAATGACTTTATCACAAGTGCTAACGGAATATAATGTGTAATCTCTGTATTATATTCCCAACTAGCTTAGGGTTATTTCTTTAATAGTCAGCCTAGTCAACTTTATGTATTGACCACTTTTTTAATAAGAGCCGAGGTCTATACAGTAGAATTATTTTAAGTCTTTTCCTTTAGGCAACTAATAATAGCTATTAAGAAAAAAAATATAGTAAATTTCTTACTTCAATAAACATAAATTGGACAAGCCTTGTACTTTAATTTACTTGAGTTTAAGGGAAAAACAAAAGAACTGAGTTTTTCTAGAAATTCTGAATTAGTTTTGGGAAGTGTGACACTTTTATTTTTCTTAAGAATTTATTGATGTGGATACTAATGGCCTTGTTTATTTCAAATCCTAAAGAGTGTTTCTTAATTCTTGTTACAAACCCTATAAGTCTGTCTTTTTGTTTCATTTCTTAAATGCTAGTATTCTCTGTCAGTGCTAAATAAAAGATATGGTCAGCTGAATTCCTACTTGTTGAGTATCAACTTGGTCTGCCTTGTTGAGAACCACGCGAATCTTGTCATCGTGACCGCGCAAAGAATAAATCACACGCTTGAACTCGTCACTAACATCAAGTTTGTGGGGGTCAAACAGAAGTAGAATGAGGTCACTCTTCGCGGCAAACCAAGATGTTACACCTGTAAAATCATAAGCTCGTTGTGTGCGTTGTTTTTCACCCGCCAGAACCCCAGGAGTGTCCACAAATGTAATATGCTCCAGCAACTAGATAAACAACAAAATTGGGAGTGTTTTAAGTGCTACAACGTATAATCAAGAAGGAAATCTGTGATTCTAATACTCACCGGATGTGGCATTTGGGAACATTCAAATTTAGACAAAAAAGCCGTTCCAAAAGTTGTAAGCCCACTGAATGGCATGTCTGCTTGCACCGCAACCGTATTCCCTGGAATACTTCTTTCATCAGGTCCATTCTGTACAGATATACAATCAGAATGCAAGTATTATGGATAAAATCAAAAGCAATAGAACCAGTATGTCTCTTTTAACAGAAACTGATAAGAGGCGGTTAGCCTGCAAGATTTACGAACTGAAACATCATTGCTAAGGCCAAAAATGCTCTGAGATATGAGTTAGTCATTTTATTACTCATCCAAATAGTAAACATGCATCATCCAACAATACGAAGCAACATGGAGTGAGACTTGTATAAATACCATTACAACAACAAATCTGTCAGTTGTTGGTTCAGGTCCAATATGAGCACCTGTAGCAAAAGGGGAAAAGAAAAGGAAAGATGAAGAAACTTGTTTAGGTATAAAAGAATAGAAGAAAAGAAACCACCCAGTAGATACATTAACATCCAGATATACACACAAAAGAGAGATGGATAGGAAGGAGAAATTACCTGGATAACTACCTCTCAGTAAGTGTTTAATGAATGTAGTTTTACCAGTAGAATATTGCCCCAATAACATTACCATTGGTTTGGCATCAAAATCACTGTTAGTCTGCATTTAAGAACTCCACAGAAACTGTTATGCCTAGATTCTATTTTTTCACTAGCTAAGGTTATAGAAATTAAAAATAAGATGGACAAAACTCATATCAAATCCGGGAAAAGCATGTACGCTATTAGTTGACAACTTTGTCAGCATAAGTATTGCAGCTGCACACTCACCAGCAATGGAGATACAAAATCATTAAAGCGATAAGTAACTTCCAATGGCTTCAACTTCTGAATGTACAGTCTCTTCAAGCCATCAACAATAGATGTAACAGAGGACAGAGACACCTGAGAATATAAAATAAACTGTGAAAACAGGAAGGAACTGGAAATGCACATCAAGTTCACAATTATAATATATCATTATCTGAAGACAACAACAAGAAAGAACTGTATATACCAAAGTAGGGAATCAACTTTTACTGGAAGCTATAAATTGAAAGAATGGAAATCACAAGTCATGTTCATGGTCATTTTAGCCGGTTAACATAAAAAGATGGCACAAAAGCAGATATATTGTTTTATGATACAGAAGTCATAGGTTGTAAAACTTGCACCAATGTACCACAAGAAAACACACCTTTTTGGCTGATTTCGAAGAAAACCAATGCACTGAAGCTGATGTTTCCACTGGAGAAGTACCTGAAAAGTAGAAAGCTCTAAATGCACAGTAGAAAAGGAAATCCCACATTTCAATCAACATTGTAGAGACTTCTTACCATTTGAATCAGACTCGGGAAATTTTGAGGATCGCTTTTTCTTCTGCACATATACATTGAATAACAAGAACTGTTTTAAATGGAAATATGTGAGATAGACAACTTCAGAATATAATCTGACACTTACTGCAAGTAGTGCATCTAAGCCTTCCATTGACGGAGGATTTAAATCTTCAATATCATCTATTATACGTAAACATATAACAGCATCAACTTAACAACTCCATTATCTAGAAAAAGTAATAAGAGATAATGGAAAAAGGGATAACAAGGCCAAGTATCAAAGATACAATATTCAGAAATATAGCAAGAACAACCAAATTCCAGGCACTAAACAGACAAGGCAAAGACCAAGACATAAAGCATAAAAAGTTATAACCTTTGGTGTAGAGAAGATCGTTGGTTATTTCATGCCCAGCTTGTGCCAGTGAAACTAGCTACACATCAAGGTAAGAACAAATTAGTCAATTATAAAAACACAATAGGAAATTTTTTAAAATCAACCGGGTAACTGAACAGAACTTAATCCAAAGTCAACCAGGTAACTGAGCAGAACTTAAAGATAAATTAGTCCACGCATTCACAAACACAACAGAGAGAATAAAACTTCTATTAAACCTGCATAGCAGCGATGAACTCCTTAAACCCTAGATATCCTTGTCGCTTCGAGTCGGCAATTGCCCAAACCTTAAATAAAAACATAAAACTAACATAACAACAACGATAATAACCATAATGAAGGTAAAAAAAAAAAAAGGAAAAAAAAGTAATAAAAAAAAACCTGCTTGAGATGGGGTCGGGACAAATTAGACAAACCAAAGAACTTGATAGCGTCATTTCCGGTGATCCTACCATCTCCATCTACAAAGACACACATTAACGTTGTTTCACATAAGATCATATCAACACAACAATTAATTAACTAGAACAACAAGGAAAACGAGAAATGTAGTGTAGTACCTACCAGAATCAGCATAATTGAACCACTCTTGGTAGATGCTCTGGTGCTCTTTGGAGCATGAGCTGATTGGTCCAGTAGATATCTCCATAACCACCAGAGAGATCAGAGCAGGTTAAGTAAAAGATAAGATGAAATTTCAGTTTGAAGTATTGATCTTCGTTGTCCAATAATGCAGGGATTTGTATTGTAATTGCTCTTCTTTGCCAACTTGTGTATTCGCCGAATGGAACCCAAGGCGATGTCGTTTAGGGAGCGCTCTGCTCCCAACTGGCGGATTTGATTTAATGAAATGTCATGTCGGTCGTTAGTAAAAGTAAAAACAGTTACCCACAAGCGGCAAGCGACGACGTTTTTATTTGTACGATCCAGGAGTCTACATTCTATATGAATAAGGTCAAGAGGAAGTATCTAGTAACCTAATATTCTATGATATTCTGGGATTCGCATAATTGTTAACGACAAAGTTTCAAAGCTTTTCAAAATTCCTATCTCTATTTCTTTTATTCCTTAAACTTCTAAGTAACCTAACCTAATCTCTACTTGCTTTGCGGAGAAATTGTAGCCTCTAACTTGTCCTTTTGGTTACTTCAGATTACTTCCTTCTTTTGTACTTTCCTTCCATTGGGATCCTTCATTATTTAATTACTATTCGCAATTATAATTACACTTGCTGATATCATGTTTTGATGAAAGTTTAATATTCAATATATTAATTTTAATAAGAATTAAAAATAATTTATCCAAGTTTTATCTAAACAACTTCGCTCTTTTGACATGAATCTTTTTTTTAAGTTCCCATAGTTTATTGAATCATTTTCATTTGTTTCCGCAACAATTCCTTCCTGCCCTTTTCAAATCCTTGCCTACCAAGTTAATCTCTGAAAATCATTTTTGAAGCTCAAGCAATATTCCCAATAGGCATTATCCCTCTAACCATCTGACAATTGAATTAACAAATGTGTTGTTGTACCCCCTTTTTTGTCATTTTCCTTCCTAACACTACTATAGAAACATGCTCTGTAATGGTGAGTATCTTAGGTAATACCATAGAAGTTCTTTCTTGTCCTATTTAAGCCTTCTTGTGTTATAATGTATGAAAGACTGGATGAATAATAGTTCCTGTTAGTAGCCCTAGATTATAAGCTACATTTCCCACACATTTCAAAACCTTGTAGGGTTATAGTACAAAGGTGTGAAGAGAATGTTGTTTATAAGGTTGTAATAGAGAATGTTGTTTATAAGGTTGTAATTTCAATAAAACCAAGTCACCCACCTCGAACTCTCTTCCTGTCCTTTTTTAATATGATTGTTGTCTTATTCTATTCTATACTCTCTACAAATGAAATCGAGTTATCTCTGATATCACTTCTCTATCTCTGTGTTAGAGCATAACAGATTGTATTATTTATATAATCAACTATAACATATTGTATTAGTTATATAATCATATACAGCTGTAATATGTTGTATCCTTATCTCTTTCTTCATACGTGTATTGCTCTCATAGATTCTGTTAGGGTATCCCTCGTTTTGTTGTGATTCTTTTGTCCTATCATATTGTATTCAGTCCTATATGTATAATAAGAGAGCCTCAGCACAGTGTGTGTGCTACAAAATATTCATTCATTACTCTAGTGCTTTTTATCTTAGTATCAAAGCTATTTCACCTTATCGGTTTCTCTGCAACTTTTGATTCAACTGGGTCCTCTTCCTTAGCTCCAAAAACCTATACTCTGTATAGCTCCTCTAACCAAACCACTGTGATTAAGCTGTATTGCGGCAACTATTTGGTTTAGGAATCTGTGGTGATGTCTCTGATTGAGGGTAACAAATTAGAATCTCATATTGATGGCACAGCTCGCGTCCCACCTTGTCTCATCTTTGATAGTGCAGGTACCAAAGTGAATCCTGACTTTAAGGATTGATACTCCATTGATCGCTTGCTTATAGGATGGCTGAGAAACACTATGACTTAGGACATCGGCACTTAGCTCTTCCATTGTCGGACAGCTCAAGATATGCAAAATGGAGCACGTGCACTTTCTTGTGCCTTGACTAAAGCTCGTATAATGGTTTACAAGACAGAACTTCATCAACACCCGCAAAAACGGTATGAAAATGGAGGAATATCTTACTAAAATGAAGAATATTGCAGATCAACTTGCTCTTGCTGGTGCACCTATGGACACCGAAGATCTTATCCTTCATACTCTTAATGGACTTGATGCCAAGTACATTGCAATAGTTATGAAATTAATGGATCAGCTTCATCTCACTTGGGTTGAAGCTCAAGCTTCCTTGCTTGCTTTTAAAAGTTTTCTGGATCAACTCAATCAGTTTTCATTGATTATTCAACCTACTATTCATGCTGCTCAATGTGAATATGCTAAACATCACTCCTCTGATTCAGGATTTAGACGACGTAGCTAGCGAGGTTCTTGTGGTCCACACAGTGGTAGCCATTAGGGTGGTGGAAATGATGGTCATCCATTCTACCATCTCTGCCAATGTCTAGGTCAAGTAACAGAAAACTTTTACATCGGAATGATTGTTCTTTCCAACCATGATGAAGGATACTCTCCACAAGCCTTCTATGTGTCTCCCTACTTAGTGTCAGATCCTACTTAGTACATGGATAGTGGAGCCAACTATCATATGACCCCCTCATTCTGATTAACTTGAACATGTAACTCCAATGGGTAAGTCTCATCTTCTTACAGCTACTAGAGAGAAGAACCGTACCATAGGCATAGGTTATGCTTCTATTTCATGCCATCGTTCTCATTCTAAACTTCTTCTTAAGGATGTGTTATTTGTCCCTACTGCTACTAAAAACCTTATAAGTGTGAACAAACTTATTGAAGATAATTTTGTTGATGTTCAGTTTACTAATACCGGTTGCACTGTGAAGGACAAAATAACGGGGCAACTCCTGATATAAGGGACATCAAAGCAAGGAATGTACCTGATGGACAGTAAGATTAATTCTTAGCCCTAAATTCACGTTACACAGTTTATTGAAACAGAGGATGATTTTATCATATGGCATCACAAGTTAGGACATCCAAGTCATAGAGTTTTAAAACAAGTTATGAATAAATGTAATTTGAATTTTCCAATCAATGAACAATATTTATGCGTGGCTTGTTAATTTGGGAAATCAAAACGATTACTATTTCCTAATTCTCTTTCACATGCTTCTGCACCTTTGGAACTGATCCATACTAATTTATAGGGACCCTCTCCTATTCAATCTACAAGTGGTCATTGGTATTACATTCAAAATTTGGATGATTTTAGTCGATATACTTGGTTTTATCCATTAAAACACAAAGGCGATGCTATTAATGCTTTTAACCATTTTCGTGCCTCAGTTGAAAATTAATTCAATACATGTATAAAAGCATTCCAATGTGATAATGGTTCAGAATATAAGCCTTTTATACCTATTGCACAAGTTGCTGGACTTAATCTCAGATTTATCTGCCCATACACCTCTCCCCAAAATGGACGTGTAGAGAGAAAGCACAGACACATAGTGGAAACTGGTCTGACCTTATTCGCACAAGCAAGAATGTCACTTGTTTACTAGGTTGATGATTTTCAAGTTGTTGTTTATCTGATTAATAGATTTCCCACACCTGTTTGGAAGGCGTGTCCCCTCTATTCAGATTATTTAAAACAGAACCAGATTATAAGATTATACAGCCCTTTGGATGCGCTTGCTACCTTTGATTAAAACCATACAACAATCATAAGTTTCAATTTCATAGTCAACACTGTGTCTATCTTGGGATTGCATCTCAATAGAAAGGCCATAAATGCTTGAGTGCCTCTAGAAAACTTTTTGTATCACGACATGTTGTATTAAATCCTTCTTTGTTTCCTTTTCCATAAGGTTTCTGAATCATCAAGTTGAATCATCTGAAGCAGGTGGTGTAGTTCCACTCATAATTCACCCATCGAACTTGTCTGTACATTCTGACTCACCTCAAGGACAAGAAATGATTGTTCTTGATGCTTCACTTGCTCATTCTGGTGCTTCACCTAGGAATCATTCTTTGCCTCGGGACATTTCTCATGTTGCTGATCTAATAGATTTTTCTTCAACAAACATGTCTGATGATTATTTCTCTTTAGAGGCTCAAGTGTCTCCATCAGACCACCAAAATAAACACTCAGTGACAACAAGGGCCAAGGACAACATTTTCAAGCCTAAAATCCCTTCGTTGGTCTTCTTTATTCAGAAGATCCAGTTTCTTTATCCCTAGTAGCTTAACCGGTTTCAGTAAAAGATGCACTTGCCTCTTCTCACTAGCAGCAGGCGATGATAGATGAATTCAATGCCCTACAATGAAACAAAACATAGATTCTGGTTCCATACAAGGGTATTCAGTAACTAGTTGATTGTAAATGGGTGTTCAAAACTAAGTTTAAAGCTGATGGATCTATTCTGAAATACAAAGCTCAGTTGGTCGCGAAGGGTTTTCAACAAGCTGCCGAAGTTGATTATGGTGAAACGTTTAGTCCTTTGGTCAAACCTACCACTATCTGTATTGTACTAACAACTGCTGTCACTTTTAAGTGGGAAATACGATAACTTGATGTGAATAACGCATTTCTTAATGGTTTTCGACAAGAAGATATCTACATGCGACAAACCGAAGGATTTCTTGATCAGCGACGACCTAATCATATATGTAAGTTAGTTAAAGCTATTTATGGTTTAAAGCAGGCACCTCAAGCCTGATTTGATTGCCTATGTCTCACTTTACTGCAATGGGGATTTAAAATGCCAAAAGTGATATCTCTTTGTTTTTTCTTCAATTGGGTAATCTTACTGTGTTTGTATTGATTTATGTTGATGACATTCTGATCACTGGAAATAATTCTGCATATCTGAAATCCTTTGTACAGAGATTGAATGCACTATTCTCTCTTAAGGATTTGGGACCCCTATATCATTTTCTTGGCCTTGAAATT
Organism: Erythroxylum suave; assembly: GCA_027563595.1. NCBI lineage: Eukaryota > Viridiplantae > Streptophyta > Magnoliopsida > Malpighiales > Erythroxylaceae > Erythroxylum > Erythroxylum suave. The sequence goes on from JAOSBN010000179.1 coordinate 49,471,361, forward strand.
TATCGAGATAGTTCAGGTATATACCTGAATCATGGAAAGTATATTTTCAACTTGTTACAAAAATTTAAAATGCTGGATTGTGTGCCTATGCCTACTAAAATTATTACCGGTCGACATTTTTCATTGAATGATGGAGAATTTATGTTAGATCCTACTCTGTATCATCGAGCTATAGGCTCTCTTCAATACTTAACAGCTACTCATCCAAATATTGCATTCTCTGTAAATAAGCTTAGTCAATTTTTGTCTCAGCCAACAACCATCGATTTTCAAGTTGTTAAACGAATTCTACATTATCTCAAAGGCATCTATAGATATGGACTTCATCTAAAACCATTTTCTACACTTCAGCTGATGGCCTATTGACAGCGCGTGTCCAGTGTACTGCAAAATTTACCTGACTCTACATACTAAAATTTGTAGTTGTTGTAAGTCATGATCGAATCCACAGGGAATGTTCAATTAATTTTCATAATGAAATTAATTGATGCAAGGAAAGAAAATGGGGGGTTTTGGGGTTTCAAACAATTTAGAAAATTAAAGTAAAAGTAAACTGCCGAAAATAAATTAAAACAATTAATCAAAAATGAGAAAAGTGTTGAGTATAAGTAAAGTCCGGTTCTAGGGTCAATCTCGGCCTAAACACAATTAAGCATATTCCTTCATTCTAAAGTCTTTACAATTCTTTTCCAACTATTAATCTGAGACTAATAGAACGCTCTACAAATATCAGTTTTCCCTTATGTTGAATTTAATTAAGATATGATCATTAATTAAACCTAACTACCGAATAACCTAGGATAAGATCTCTAGATTCAATTTGGCAGTCACATTACGAACTGAAAAACGATCAATATAGGTAGTAACCTCACACGTTCAGGTTATCCAACCTAAGTTATATTGTTCCTAACAATTAACGATGGTTAGACGCTACTTACAAACATCAAAAGTAATGATTACAGATTACAATCGATATTTTAGCAATAGGTTCGAAATAAACAATCAAAATATCATGTTAAGATCATTTATCTTAAAACCATCCAAATCAATACCAACAACACAACAATCCGAAAAGAAATCACAACTTTAGAATGATAGAAATAGCTTAACCATGACTTGGTGTCGATATTCCCGTGGAACTGGTGTTGGGAATTTAGCCTTTCATTTCTATTTTCATGATCCAACCACAAACCATATCACCCATTGGCTTCAGAAATCTCAAACTTACTCACTTCTATATACTGTTCATGATTGGACAATTTAATGTTGGATCCTCCCTTGTGCCATTCTCCTCGCCTGCTTCACCAAGCCGCAGTCACTCCAGTGCCAACAAGCCACAGTTGTCTCCACGTTTTCCTCTTTCGTTGTGCTGCCACTGTAGTCCTACCAAGACAAATAAAATCGATTCATCGTTTTATACTGTGAGTGATAAACGCACAGCTCCAGCGTTTAAGAAAAACGCTGCGTACGCAGCAGCATAAACGATGCGTAACGCAGACGCATGCGCTGCTGCGTTTCACACAGGCCATTTCTTTTTTTTTTAACAATTGCTTTTCAATTTGTTTTAGAAAATCTTGTCTTTTTATTCTAAAAAATATATCAATATATCCAACCTAACAGTCAACACAAATTGAACATTTTATCTTTAAAATAGGATTGAAATCACATGTAAATACATAAGAAAATATAAGATTATCTAATCCTATCACCTATATAGATGCAGACTAGGCTACAAATGTAGATGATCGAAAATCAATGATAGGAATATGTGTGTATCTTGGAGATACATTAGTGTCGTGATCTTCACGAAAGCACCAAGTAGTCTCTCGGTTAAGTACGAAATTCAAATATGGGGTACTGGCTGATGGAGCTGCTGAGTTTAAATGGTTAAATTCTTTGTTATTTGAGCTTGGTTTTTTCCTCAGACACCCCTCGATAATGTGGTGTGATAATCAAAGTGTAGGAGCACTAGCTGCCAATCATGTTCAACATGCCCGTAGTAAACATATAGAGATTCATGTTAATTTTATTCGAGATTTACTATTGTCTGGATACATTGTTGTCAGATATGTTCCTTCATCTCATCAAGTAACTGCTTATTTAATCAAAGCCTTGACTCACTCCCAATTTCTATTATTCATAAACAGACTCGAGCTATCCATGACACCCTCTTGTTTGAGGGAGAATGTTAGAGCATAACAGATTGTATTATTTATGTAATCATGTACAACTGTAATATTTTGTACCCTCATCTGTTTCTTCATACATGTATTGCTCTTATAGGTTTTATTAAGGTATCCCTCGTTCTGTTATAATTCTTTTGTCCTATCATATTGTATTCAGTCCTATATGTATAATAAGAGAGACTCAGCATAGTGTGTGTGCTGTAAAATATTCATTCATTACTCTAGCGTTTTATATCGCTCTAAGAGCTTGATGTACTTTATCTATCTTAGAATCGCCAACAAGGTATGATATATAAATTGGTAGAGGGTACCCATATAAAAATTTGAATAGTATTGCATCAATAGCTATGTGATATGTCAAATTATATCATCGTTCCTTTAGAGGACCCACTCACTCCATTTATGTGGTGTTTCTCTGCATAAACATCTTAAGTAAATCTTTAAAATCTTGTCGATCATCTATCTGACCATCCATTTGCGGATGATAGGCTATTGAATACTTTCAAGTTAACTCCAAAACCTATTTCCATTGAAATAGGTTTTGGAGTTTTTTATGGTTGCTAATGTTCCCGAATATCCCCATTACTTCATTGTAACTCATCTTGATCAAATGTTCCATGAGTGTGGAGTTTGAACCAATCACTAGCTTACCCTTCCAAGTTCCAACACAATAGCCCATTTTTTCATTCATATGCACTCGAGATAATTTCTCATGTTGTTAATTTCCTTATTAAATCCTACATAGTAGAATCCTCTTCACAACTCTTTTTTTTATCTCTTCTATTAATTCTCTACGTATTTGTGACACCGACATCACCAACATTTTTAAACTCATGAATCTAGATAAGGCATTTTCCATAGAGTTCTCCTTGCCACTGCAATACTGAACTTTAAAATCATACCCCCAAAAGTTTAGGCAACCACAATTGTTGAAATGGTGTAGATATCCATTGCTCCAAGAGATATTTAAGGCTTATGTGGTCTGTCTTAAACTACGAAGGGTTTAATACTGAGATAATGGTGCCATTGTTTAACAGCTTTAGTCATTGCTAGAAATTCTTTCTTATATGTTGACAATCCCTGATGCCTTGGAGCTAATGTCTTGCTTAAAAATGCTATTGTCTTTTTGAGCTCTAGAATATCTATATGTTCAAACTTTAATGGCTTCGACTCCCTCTTTTAAATTAATCTGGTGATTATGTACTCAATCAGGTGGTAATTGGGTAGATTCCCTGAATACTACACCCTGAATACTACAACAAACTCTGACAATATTGCGTTAATCTTATCAAAAGAACTCCATTGATCCCCTTTCTCTCTCAATTGTTGTAGCTAACACTCAATCAGGTACATTAACTGCATCATAAAGAGTTGTCCTCTTTAGAACATTCAAGTTTTTTGTGGAAATCCTTACCTAAGCACAATGTCACATCCTCCCAATGACAACATGAGTGCATCCATAATTAAATGCTAGTATTGAAAAGTTACAATGTAAGTCTTACTTAAACAGTGCACGTGACCTATTTTATTTAAAGTTATTACAGTTTGCTTTATCATCTTCATTTGTTTTTGCAATACAAACTGACCTCTCTGAATAGAGATTGTATTATAATTGGCCTTCAGCATACGTTTGGCAACTAGGAATAAAGTTGTGAGAATGAGTATGTAACTTACATTCCTTAATTTTTTCTTATTTGGTTGTTAGTAATTAATAAGATAAGGATTGACATATGTAAAATGAATTTTAAATAATTCTGAATTTTTATTCCTAAGTAAATGCGGGTATAATCTAGAAGCAATTATCAAGAATAATAAATAAACGTAGGCAATTAAAACTCTTTTTTTCTTCTCTTTTTCTTTGCATTTTGTCTCAGCTGAAACTCTCTATCCCTCTTCCTCTTTGGTTGCTTCTCAACATTGCACATTACTTTATTTAATTTATTTAATAATTATTTTATTTTATTCTAATGATTTTATATCCTAAAATAAGTTCACTATAGTTTTTAAATTTTATTCCTATAAGAAAAATCATACAAAATTATTAAAAATTAATAATTTATTGAATCATTAAAAAATTTAATTATTTATTTATTAAATAAAATTTTCATTAATTTAATAATACAAAATATTTTAATTAATTATTTATAAAATCAATCATATAATAATCAAACATAAGTAAAAAATTGTTATTATTATTTTTAATATTTGATACCAAATACTGATATAACTATTAACTTCTATAAACTCATTTATAGTATTTGCATACTAAACATGCATTATCGATAATTTCATTTCTATTCCAATTTTCACATTTTATTCTCATTCATATTTTTAATTTCCAATTCCTTCTTTACACGTTGCTAAACGAGACCTCGATGTTTTGCCAATTGTATTTCCAATTCTAGTGAGCACCGATTCATGATAATATTGTAATGGCATCTCCGGGAAATGAATCCAAATGGCAGTTGTAGCTCCAAACGAACGAGACCATTGTTGAACTAATAAGCAATGTCTCATAATAATCCATGAACGTCACCGGTTAGTTACACTAGAAAGAACTGATTGTCCAAATTGATTGCTTTAAACTCCCTTTATGGCTTCCAAAACTCCTGAACGCGATCACATAGACAATACGGCGTCCCATTAATTTGACTATCACTGCATATTTCCATGGCTTCTCAAAAAGTTTATGCAATCTTTGGGATAGAGAGATAATGGGTCCTTGTTCCTCAAATGAGACCCTAAAATCAGTTTATAAGGAAATTTTGTGAATAAAGTAATGGAGAACAAGAGGAGAACAAAGTAGAAGCAAGAATGAGAACGACAGAGGAGTTGGAAGTTATGAAAGAAGATTATGTTTGTCCATCTTCCCTTTTTATTAATGATAACAACTGCTATTTATAGCATTACATTGAATGAAAATTGAATAAGACTTAATTGTCTAATCATCCCCACAAAATAAGGAACTGAATAACACCTAAACTGGAAACAAATTAAAGAAAATAACAAATCAGCATAAGATCAGTAGAAGATTTACAACAGCCTAGACATGGCCTTCTTTTGAATGAGTCTTTAAGCACATGCTGCACATGATAAGAAATTAGCGTATCATGCCCCTCCACCAACAGTATCCTTGTCCACAAGGATAAATTCTGGAAATTGTTTCGAGAACCTCCATAAATTCTCCTATGTAGCATTTTTAGGACTGTTGCCCTTCCATTTAATTAAGACTTCTGTTTTTGTTCGATATTGTCCCTTCTATATGACTCTTCTGTTTAGGACACATTTTGGTTATGGCAAGTCAGAGTCAGTGGTTGAAATAAGGGGAAGAACAGGGGTAGGACTTCCAAACGATTTACGCAAGAGACTAACATGGAACACATTATGGATTTTTGATCCAGGAGGTAATTGTAATTAATAAGCAACAGGCCCAATTTTTTGACTGATCTTGAATGGTCCAAAGAACCGAAGAGACAATTTCATAGAAGAATGATTTGCCACAAAACTTTGACGGTAAGGTTGTAATTTCAAATATACAAAATCACTAACCTGAAAAATGACGTTATGGCGCCCCTAGTTTGCACGGATCTTTATTCAATGTCTAGCGAGCAATAGATTGTGTCACAATTCAGTCTATATTTTGGTTTGGTCGTGTAGATGACTATCATCAACCTAAACTTTTGAAGTTCCTAGAATGTATGAAATAGGAGAAGGGGGTGGTCTCCCATAGACAGCCTCAAAAGGAGTGATTTTGGTAGCAGAGTGAACACTTGTATTGTAGTTGTACTCTGCCCATGGTATCCATTCAACCCAAGAGTGAGGTTGATCTCCTGCAAAGCACCACGGTACTGCTACAAGGTGCGATTAGTCACCTCTGTTTGCCCATCCTTCTGAGGGTGAAAACTAGAACTCATATTTAAAGTTGTACCATGGAGTTTAAATAAAGCTCTCCGAAGAATACTCATGAACACCTGATCCCTGTCACTTACAATCGATTGTGGAAACCCATGCAATCAAACCACATTACAAATAAAAATCTTAGCGATATCTGTTATAGAAAAAGGGTTCCTGACTAGAATAAAATGACTATACTTGGACAATTGATCAACAACAACAAGAATTGTGGTATATCCCTATGATAATGGTAACCCTTCAATAAAATCCATGGAGATATCTATCCAGATGGTTGTTCGAATGGGTAGAGGTTGCAAGAGCCCTCCTAGAGTCATAGTATCAATTTTGAACCTTTGGTAGGTGGAACACTTCTATAAAAATTGCTTAACCTTTCTTCTCAGCCATAAAAAGATTGCTACACATGGTTAAGACTCTTATTATGACTGAAATGTCCACCTAAAACTGATGAATGGGCTTCCTGTAAAATGGCAAGAATTAAAGTTGAATTAGAACTCAAAAATACCTTTCCTTTTTTAAACCACACGCCATCCCTCAAAAGTAGTTGAGATTGACTTTGATTCCTATTTGTAGGTTAGAATAAAAAGAATCCTCATGAATTTCTTTTTTTAAATGTTCCCACCAACTAGGTATAGGTAGAGTTAATGCCATAAAAAACAATTCCCCACAAGCATGCCTACTCAAAGAATCTGCTCCAGTATTTTCCTTTCCCTTCTTATATTCAATAATGTAATCATATCCCATTAATTTGGAAGCCAACGTGCTTGAGCAGGGGTGGTAACTCATTGCTCCATGAGATACTTTAGACTTCTTTGATCGGTTTTAACTACAAACAATTTTCCTAGCAAATAAGGCTGCCACTTCTGTATGGCCTTCATAATTGCCAACATTTCCTTCTCATATGTTGATAGAAGAAGAGATGATCCTTTTAATGCTTCACTAAAAAATGAAATTGGTTGTCCGTTTTGTGAGAGAATGGCTCCAATACCTGTTCCACAAGCATCACACTCAACAGAAAAATATTGTGAGAAATCTAGTAATTATAGAATTAGGGGTGTGGAAAGGGCCTACTAGAGGAGAGTGAACACCCCTTCTGTTTCAGAATTCCAGTGAAACTCGTCCTTGGTGAGAAGTTGGGTGAGTGGGGGGTTGCAATTTGACCGAATTTGCTGATAAATTTTCGGTAATACCTTGCTAAGCCAAGGAAGCCTCTAACTTGTTTAGTAGTGGTTGGCATCGACCATTCCAATATAGCTTGAATTTTCTTTGGATCAACAGCTACACCCAATTCATAGATTATATGTCCCAAGTATTCCACCTGAGTATCCCCAAAATGACATGGTTACTTTGGCATATAATTAGTTGCCACGTAGTAACTCCAGAATAGTGCGGAGGTGAGACAAATGTTCCTGCCATGTCTTAATGTAAATCAAGATATCATCAAAAAATACTAATATGAACTTATGTAAATATGGCTAGAAAAGTTAATTCATCAAGCTTTGGAATGTGGCAGGGGTGTTTGTGAGCTCAAAGGGCATAACTAGGAACTCGTAGTGTCCTTCATATGTCTGAAAAGCAGTTTTGGCAATATCTACTTCAGAAACTCTTATCTGATGGTAAGCCCCACGTAAATCCAATTTAGAAAAAAATTTCGAGCTATACAGTTCATCCAGTAACTCATCAATGACAAATATTGGGAATTTATCTTTAATGGTGATGTTGTTTAAAACTTGATAGTCAACACAAAATCTCCAACTTCTATCCTCTTTCTTGACGAGCAAAACAGGTGATAAAAATAGGCTTCTACTGGGATGAATAAAGGCTTACTGCAATAGCTCCTACACCAAAATTTCTATTTGTGATTTTTGGTAATGAGGATACTTGTATGAGCAGACATTGATGGGACCAGATTATGGTAAAAATGGAATTTGATGATCATGTGATCAATGGGCTGGCAGGGACGTGGGAGTGTCAAAGATATCTTGAAGTTTGGTTAACAATGTGGTAAGTTTACGTGGGTGATTTGGACGTGTGAGCTGCTTTTCTGTTTGGGCCAGTGTGATTTGCAAAAATATTCCAGTATTAATGTTATTTTCCTTCTTTTTTAACGCCATAATGTCTCCTTGCTTCATCCTTTGGAATATAATCTTTTTTCCATCAGCATTAATGGTCATAGTGAGGTGCTTGTAGTCAGTTTCAATTGGTCCCAATATTGATAACCAATGGACTCTAAGTACAACTGAACGAGTTATTACGGGCAAGACATAAAATTCAGGGAATGAAATCCTTGTATATCAAAAGTAATAGCCCTGCATTGTCCTGCACATTCAACTTGCTCCTTATTAGCAACAATGACATGAAAAGGTTGGCTTGTTTTCACCTGTAATCTGAGTTTCTTTGCCAAAGTTTCATCAATGAAGTTGTGGGTACTCCCGCCATCTAATAAAATAGCTACTTCCTATCCTCTTATTTTCCTACGAAGTCACAAGGTTTGGGGGTGTTCCACTCTCGCTATTGCATGAAAAGAAATTTTAGGTGCTGTGTTGTTGGACTTTTCATTAGGTGAATCTTCATCTAAATCCATGCCTTCTTCTCCCACATCTTCTATCATGATAATTGGGGACGAGAATATCAATGTCCCGAAATGAATTTCTCGTCACAATAATAGCATAACCCATTGTCTCGTCGCCCCATTGTTTCTTGTATGGAGATTTTACAGACTGGGGTGGTTTTGACAACGTTGTTTTGGGTTATAGGAATTGGTCTCAGTACTCCAGCTGTGGTATTTACCTTGGCTGGCTAGCTGGTTTTGGCTGTTGGAAGTGTCTTCTTCTAGAGGCTGTTTCATTCCTCAATTAGTCAAGTAACCCCAATAGCGATAGCTAAGGTTCTGGGTTGTTTAATTTTGAGATCCAGCCGTACTTCATCCTTTAAGCCAACAACAAAGCAACCTATAAGAAAATTCTCAGGTAAATCAACAACACTATGAGATAATTTTTCGAATTCTTCTTGGTATGCTGCTCCAGTGGTTGTGTGCTTTAGTCTAGTTAAGGCTTCGGAAGGGTCTTCATATTTGGTGGGTCCAAACCGTTGAAGAACTGCTTTCGTAAACTCCTCCCATGTCATTGGACCTTTGAATTTATTAAGCCATCGATGCCATTACAGGGCAATTCCTTCCAAGTTAAAGGAGGCAAGTTGTACACATTGAACTTCGGCTACTTTTTTAAATGCAAAATATTGTTTCGCCTTGTATATCTAACCTTGCGGATCATTTCCATCAAACTTTGGAAAGTTAAGTTTAAGGTGATGGTTATCCGAGTTGGGGTTGGTGTTTGTGGAATTATTGAAACCTGAGGGATTTTGTTTTATGATAGGGTTTGTCTAGGTGTTTGTGGTATTTGCAGCTACCATTTTGATGTGTTAGGTTCAAAAGAAGCAAAAAGGTTGGTCTCACCATGGGAAGCAGTGAGGGATTGTAATTGGAGATGTTGGGATTCTTGTGTGGTTTTCATAGATTGTATTTTAGTAAGGATGGTTTACATGGTAATATGGATTTAATAGACGTTGGATACGTGTCATTCTAGAGCGTCGTTAACATCATTACGAAACTCTGCGTTGGATTTGCCACTGGTCTCCATCCAGAGAAGTTGCTTTGATACCACCTGATAAGGAAATTTTGTGAATAAAGTAATTGAGAACAAAAGGAGAACAGAGTAGAAGCAAGAATGAGAATGACAGAGGAGTTGGAAGTTATGAAAGAAGATTATATTTGTCCGCTCTTCCCTTTTTATTAATGATAACAACAACTATTTATAGCATTCCATTGAATGAAAATTGAATACGACTTAATTGTCTAATCATCCCCACAAAATAAGGAATTGAATAACAACTAAACTGGAAACAAATTAAAGAAAATAATAAATCAACAGAAGATTTAGCCTAGACATAGCCTTCTTTTGAATGAGTTTTTAAGCACATACTGCATATGATAAGAAATGAGAGTATCATCATTGTCTTCAATCGACAAGTTGACAGATTACTTCGTCTCTTATTTGCCCTACGATTTATCTCTGTGGGACCTGTGAGTTTTTTTTATGGAGACCCAAAAATTCTTAAATCAAAATTAACCAATTTCCAAAATATACCATTAATCGTCACATTCCTCATTACTTCCAAAAGAGATAATTTTTTGTTGAATACAAAAATATTCTATACAACACAAAAAATATATATATATTTGTATATACATACATACATACATACATATATATATATATACACATTCCAACAATTTTACACAAGTAAATTGTTAGTCTCACCTATTCTTCATTCTATCTATCACGTGCATTGGGGTATCGACAATCACTCGATCTCCTAAAAAATGGTGGTAAGGGATGAGTTGTCTACTCAGTATAAGTAACCAACCATACCTTAAAATCAAATAACTCAATAAATAATTATAAGACCTAATTAACCAATTAAGTAATACATAAAATACGTATATACATGCACAACATCACTCAGCCTAATCTAAACACTAAACAAACATTTCAAAAATTTTACCAAATTATGATTTACGCAAATATTAATTATAACTATCATTTATGCTTTATTCTAGTATTAAACTGAATTATTTGGGCTTCGCTTAACCAAGTAGACTTACATCCAATGGTCTACTGACTGATCTCAACTCATTGTAAACTCTCACCAAGTGGAAATGTATAAATATTAGCACAGGGTACCTCGATTTCTCAATCTTTACCCTAGTCCTATTCTAGAACCTAGTCATCAACACAGGATATCCCCAAGATTCAAGATATCCCAATACCACTTCGGTATCTAGTCATCAGCATAAGACATCCTTGGGACTCAGGATGCCCCAGTATCTGCTCTACGGACAGATACCTAGCCACCACTCACTCATATCGACTCAACTTATCCATCTAAGACCATCAAATGTAGCATATCTTAAGCAAAGCACTAATTCTCAAATTTCACCATTTATTCACAACTTATTATCCACTAGTCTCTATTTAATTAACACATTTCCCATCAACTTAACAAGCAATACAGTTCAGAAAATGTAACAAAATATAACAATGAAACACCTTATAGTACATTAATTATTTGATAATTAAAGTAAACATAATTCATGTACGTAATTATTAATCATTAATTTAATTAGTCAATAATTCAAAATATAATTTTTTAATAACAAAACAGTACTTAATTTTAAGAGTAAACTCTAAGGTTATCTTTACCTCGATTTCAGATTCAACTAATTGATAATTCAAATTACTCCTTAATTGAACTTTCGGACCTAGAATTTACAAAATTCTATTAGAGTAATTTATGAAAAATTTCTATCCCAATTACACCTAATAATCTTTTCTAATTTATTCTTAATTATAAAAATGATATCCTTACTAACCTAACCCTCATAATTACTAAAATACCCTTTAACTAAGTAAAAGCCTCATTTTACCTTCATTCATTTCAATTAATACAAAAAATGTCCTTCTTGTAACTAAATTCCATATTTACCCTTTCACTTTCTGCATTTCCCATTCCACCCTACATGCAACTTAAATTTTCAAAAGATGTCATCCTCTTCACCTTTACCTCTTCTCCTTCTTTTATCAATTTTCCAGCCATACTTTTTCTCTTTTTAATCCTTTTATGCAACTTCAAATATTGTCCCAAATAACCACAATATGCGAATCAACTATAAACTAGCGTAGGATGATCAAAATCACCAAAAAAACACAAATTTGCAACTAAAAATTTAACTAAGTGTGAGGGATTTTTAGGTTGTAAAGCTTCACAACTTTCTCGAATTTTTCTACAAAACAAACACAATGAGAGAACCTATAAGGGAGTATGCAGATGAAAGAGAGTATTTTAGACACACTTACCAGCTAAGAAATTAAGAGAAAGATGAAAAAGGAAGGTGACTGTCGTTGGTTGCCTCTATTTTTTCAGCTGCTGAAATTTTTAAAGTTTTTAGTAAAATACGGGCTAGTAAGTTCATTTTTAATGAATGGGCTTTACATTTTCCATTCTCGCTTCTACAACATCAGCCTTTTTTTCCAATTCCTCATCAACAGTATTTGATAAAACTTTCATTTTCATGTTGATATCATCATCCTTGCTCATGTCGGCTAGAGGAGCGACTGTTTGTCACTGAATTTCACCTTCCTGGTCGCATCCTCTTCGTTATTGTTGAAATCTTCGATCTTCATAATTAAGTGTTTGAATCTGATTCTTTTGTGACCTGAGTAGATGTTTAGATTTCAACAACAAAGCGAAAGGCTTTCACTTTTTTCTTTGTTTTTGTTCCCTTCTTCTTTTAAATAACTTTAAAAAGGACATAACCGTTATCATATATGTTCATTTCATGAAATTGCACTATTCATATTATAGATAGTAGATTACAAGAATGAAGGCAAAAGTCCTTGGGCCAGAATAATTGCAATGGGCTTGGATAGATGACCAAGACTACCAAAGCTTATTTTACACCCGACAATACATAAATAGCTCCCTCTCAACAGACTATCAGTTGTACATAACAATTTTTGTTATTCCAGTTGCAAATAGAATAGTCTAGAAACACACTCATTCTTGTATAAATTGTTCTTGTCACATTTGAAATAATTGAGAAAAACTTTACACAATACATTCATTCTCTGTTTCCTTTATGGTATCAGAGCTCATTATTGACCAACGTCAAAATGGCTCAAGAATCATCATCTCCCTCTATTCAAACCTACTCTACACAGTCACAACTCCCCACACCTCTGTTAGATTTTACAGCCTTAGCAAAAACCTTGAATTTCAACTTGCCAATTAAGTTAGATCAAACCAACTTCATAAATTGGAGAGCACAGGTGCTAGCTGCAATTCGAGCTCTTGAGTTAGAAGACTACATTTCTTCAGAAGTATCTCCACCTCCACAGGTCATCATAGAACCTGCCTCATCTTCAACAGAAGTCCCTCAAAATGTTGTAAATCCTGATTATCCTCTATGGCGCAGATCAGATCAATTACTCCTCTGTTGGCTACTTTCAACAATAGGGGATGAAGTGGTTGGTCAGGTAAATCAATCTTCAACCTCTCTTAAATGCTGGAAGATATTAGAATATATGTATGCACAAACATTAATGGTTCGAGTCCTGCAGTTAAAACAACTATCAATAATCCAGAAAGGCTCTCAAACAATTTCAGACTATATTCAGAAAATTAAAACAATTGGAGACTCTCTTATGGTAGCAGGGCACGCTATACCAGATCATGAACTCATACTCAGAGCATTAAATGGCCTAGGCCATGACTACGACTTAGTAGTGGTTCTTTTAACACAAACAATGAAGAACCCAACCCCGTAGGAGGTGCAATATAGTCTCATGATGCATGAAACCAGACTTGAACAATTAAATGCAGTATCTCAGACTGTTACTATTTCTTCCCCCTCAGCATATCTTACCTCATTTAACAGGAATCAGACCCAAACTCGCAATCAAGGAGATCGTCATGCTCCTAGAGGAAGATGGGGTCGTGGGAGAGGAGGACGATGGAATGGTTCAAATCGTCTCTACTGTCAACTGTGCCAGAAACTCGGTTATGATCTCTTTGCTACTATAAGCATTTCAACCAGTCCTGGAATGGAAATCAGCAGTGGAAGCAACCAAATCCAGTCCTTTCTAGCTCATCAAACTTATGCACGTTCTAAACAACCTAATACTTCTACCTAGTACGTAGACTCTGGAGCTACTAATCATGTCACTGCTGGCTATAAGCTCAGACTATGCTGGTAATGATCATCTTATAGTAGGTAATGGAAACTCTCTTCCTATTGCACACGTTGGTTCATCTTATATTCAATTCCAAGACAATAAACACATACCACTGTCTTTACATCAAATGCTACATGTTCCAAGCATTACCAAAAATTTGTTGAGCATTTCCAAAATCACAAGTGATAACAAGATAATTGTGGAGTTTTTTGACAAAATATGTTTGTTTAAGGACAAGGATACAGGGAAAATTCTTCTCAAAGGAGTGCTTCGGGATGGCCTCTACAGTCTTGATGTCCCACCTCACTCAATCAAAGAACTCTGCACTCTCATCATCAAATCATTGTAGTCCCAGCTTAGTTTCTCACCCTAAAACCTTTACTACTCAACTTTCTAAAAATGATGCAAATGTTTGGCACGCTAAGCTTAGCCACCCATCACCTAGTGTACTCAAGCATGTTTTTAGTTCAATGAAAATTCCCATTAATGTCAATGACTTGAAATTTTGTGACTCATGTAAACAAGGAAAGCTTTATAAGCTGCCATTTCAAAATCATGTTATTTCTGCTAAACATCCTTTGGATATTGTATATTCCAACATTTGGGGCCCCTCACCTTTCTTATCAATCGAGGGCCACAGATATTATCTAATTTTTGTCGATGGCTGTACCAGATTCACATGGCTTTATCCACTGAAACTTAAATCAGAAGCTCTTGCAATTTTTATTCAATTTAAAACCTTCATTGAGCTTCAACTAAATAGGAAAATTAAAACTCTACATACAGACATGGGTGGGGAATATAAACCATTCTTGCCTTTTCTTGCTAAACATGGGATACAACCTCGCTTTAGCTGTCCATATACACACCAACAAAATGGTATTTTTGAAAGGAAGCATCGTCACTTCACTGAAACCAGCCTCACATTATTAGCTCATGCCCACCTACACCTACATTTTTTGGCTTGAAGCTTTCACCTCTGCCACCTTTCTTATAAACAATCTCCCATCCCCAAAATTACAAAACCTATCCCTTTTTGAACTGTTATATCACAAAAAGCCGAACTATTCCTATTTCAAAACCTTTGGCTGCACCTATTTTCCCTACCTTCGTTTCTATCCCACTTACAGATTTAATTTCCACACTACCAAATGCATTTTCCTAGGCTACAGTCCTATCCACAAAGGTTATAAGTGTCTCAACCACAAAGGCAAAATTTATATTTCTCGGCACGTTGAGTTCAATGAACTCGAGTTTCCCTATCCTACACTTTTTCCCTCCCAAAGCCCCACACAATGTCCTATCTCTACCAGTTTACCTTTGTCTATTTTACATCCTGCAGTCTCACTGCCACATTTTCTCCATTCTTCAAGGCCATCTCCAGGCATCTCCCCTATCACAGAATCAACTCTGCTGTCTTCCAACTCCCCAGCACAAAATCAGGTATTCTCTACTTCTCTTGTTTCTCCCTTTGTTAATTCAAATTCTTTTGTACATTCATCACCCACCTCCAATCCCCAAACCATTGTTTCACCAAACTCTCCACACATTACTGTCGCACTTGACTCTCCTACCATATCACTTCCTGCTGCTCTTCCAATCATCACCTGTACGCATCCTATGCAAACTAGATCCAAAAGTGGCATTTACAAACCCAAAGTCTACTATGCCTCCTTGCATTCTTGCCCTTCTCCCGAACCAGAAACTGTTTCCCAGACACTTAGCAACCCAGTCTGGTTTAGAGCCATGTGTGAAGAAATATCTACCCTAAAGAAGAATCAAACCTGGAACCTAGTACCTTATGATCCTAGCATGCACATCTTAGGTACTAAATGGATTTTTTCACACAAAGTATCATGCTGATGGCGTTGTGGCAAAGCATAAGTCCCGCCTTGTGGCAAAGGGTTTTTCCTAAACCCCTGGTGTTGATTTTTCAAAGACCTTCTCCCTAGTGGTAAAAGCCTCTACAATTAAGGTTGTCCTATCTCTTGCTACTTCCCATAATTGGACTATTCAACAAGTAGATATTAACATCGCTTTTTTAAATGGTGACCTTCATGAGGTCGTATACATTAGTTAGCCTTCTGGTTTCGAAGATCAGAACCTACCTATCCATGTTTGCAGGCTTTCCAAGGCTCTTTATGGCCTCAAACAGGCCCTAAGAGCCTGGTATCACAAACTAAGGGTTGCTCTTCTTCAGTGGGGTTTCAGGAATTCAAAGGCTGATACACCTTTACTCTATTTCAATACAAAGGATACAACACTCATTCTCTTAGTTTACGTGGATGATATTCTAATCACAAGCAACAATCAGTCCGCAATTTAATCTATCATCAACAAGCTCAATTCACAATTTGCACTCAAAACATTAGGTAATTTACATTTTTTCTGGGCTCTGAGGTTTACAGAAACCCAACAGGGCTATACTTATCACTGAGTGGGTATATCAGAGATTTACTTACTCAGGCAAATATGCACCTCTGCAAGCCTTGCTCCACTCTAGCTTCCACAGGGGTCAAGCTCTCTCATCATGACGGTCAACTTTTTGATAATCCATCCTTGTATCACAGCCTAGTTGGAGCTCTGCAGTACCTATGCAACACCAGACCTGACATTAGCTTTGTGGTGAATAAGTTAAGTCAATTTGTTTCGAATCCTCTCACTCCACACTGGATAGCCTTAAAACGAGTGTTATGTTACCTGAAGGGCACCTCCGATCTAGGGTTACTGTTTCGATCTTTGTCCTCTCCTCTCGATCTTCAAGCATTTATCGACTCTGACTGGGCTAGCTCTCCTGATGATCGAAAGTCCACAAGCAGTGGTTGTGTCTTCCTCGGGGGCAACCTAGTCTTCTGGAGCTTTAAAAAGTAGACTGTAGTGGCCTGTTCCAGCACTGAAGCTGAATACAGAGCTTTCTCTCTCAACTCTCCACTAAGGTACTATGTTTAACCTCTCTCCTCTCAAAAATTGGATTTAATCCTCCGCAAACGCCCATTCTATGGTGTGACAACAATGGTGCACGATCTCTCTCTCAAAACCCAGTCTTTCACTCTCGAACTAAGCATATAGAGATTGATGTACATTTTATGAGGGACAAAATCGCAGAAGGACTTCTAGAGGTGAGATATGTGCCTACTGTAGACTAGATCGCCGACTTGCTCACTAAACCCCTCACTGCTGCTCGTTTTCAAGACTTAAGCTTCAAACTTAACCTAGTACCAAATCCTAGGTTTCATTTGAGTAGGGGTGTAAAGGACTTAGTGCCCGTTTGGATGAGCTTATATCAGTAGAGCTTTTGTCAGTAGAGCTTTTCTGAGAAGAGCTTTTCTAAA
>JAOSBN010000179.1:49496484-49525105 GCA_027563595.1 Erythroxylum suave
CAAATACACTTCATATAAATATTGATACAATTATGAAATAACCAATGAAATACATCTTTCCAATATATTATACTGCAAGGGTATTTTTGTCATTAAACATTGTTTCTTGTTCTGTCCACTGCAACCAAACACATTTCTGTCCTCAAGATGGGGACAATTTCTTCTGTTCTGTCCATCGCAACTAAACGTCTCACTGTCTCCAATTTTTGTTTTGTTTTGTCTTCAGAATTCTGTCTCGTCCCGTCTCTGCATATTAAAGACGCTAACCAAACAGACAGTAAGGTTCGCGAACCAAGAAAGTCGTGTACTGTAAGTTTTTGATATTAACCCATCAAAGCATCAGGCGATACTTGCTTTGGCCCAATAAAAATGGAGTTTCCCATTGGAGTGCCCTCGTGCTTCTTTTAATTTTCTGACTCTATCAGAAGTTCTAAGATAGTCAAAGCAGAAGCTGCAAGACTCAAACGTTTAATTGCTGTTATTCACCATTCAGAATCACTCTATTGATTGGAGATTGAGCGAAAGATGTCGTGAGAAGAAGCCTTTTTTTTTTTTCTTCTTTTGAAAATATGCAAGAGTTCTGACAAGAACGTCGCTTCGGTGACTTACGGACTCTTACAACATTCATATATAAAAAAAGTCTTCATAAACTATAGGAAAAAGTTCAAAGTTGTGGAACAAGGATAAGGCACCCCGTTTTATCGGTTGGTTATTTACGTCTATACACAGACATCAGAAAGTTAAAACTGAAGAAGAGGAGAGGAGGGTGGAAGTAAGAAGCTTGCTCAAACGACTTCAAAATGTTTGCAAGGGTTTTACTTACCTGATGTTATTTTTCAAGGCATGTCTCTTGGACCGAAGATGGAAGGACTAAACAAAGCTTAACCATCTACTTTCTCTCAAGCATGTTGAATTAATAGTCACACTTACACCCCCATCCATGGCTCTTTTACTGGATTAGTTGTCTTTCTCCTGGTTCTATTGAAATTAGCCAAGCAACCTGATGTAATTTTAGCAGAGAAATGATTGGATTCCCAACCACACACTAGTTCTTGCTACTTGTACAGCTACAGGGACAACGTTTGAATGCTTTTGGAATGCCAAGCACCAAGAAAATTGAACTAAAAGCTGTTAGTCTTTAGATTTGGACCTACTAAATAATAATCAGCTTACATCTAGGAGACCTGTCCCGAACGAGAAGGATAAGCTGGAGGCTCTTTGAGGAGGATAAGCCTCAGCCACTAACAACCTCAGGGGGGCACTCATCCAAGTATTAAAGAGACAAGTCTGAATGATTAGAGGAATAGGCAAATGTCGCAACTAAAACAGTTTTTCACAGACCCTATGCCAGTCTAACTTGGTTGACACACACACAAGGACAATCAATCGCAGGGCAACTCAAGGTTCCATGAACCAAAATTTACAGTTTCATTGTGTTCCCGAACCATCTTTCAACCATCCGGGATGTCAACTTCATAAGCAAGTATCAAGTCCAGTCCCCGCCACTAAGAAGTATCATGGCAAATTGGCTAAATACCATTTCACCAACAACTAACAAAAGACTATTGGGTAGGCAATATCAAATGCAAAAAGTTGTCGATATTAAAACAATGTAGCAAGCAACCAAAAAGGAGAACAGATCATTGAACCAGATGGATTCCAATTATATTAGTAATGTCTAAGCCAAAAGGAGAAAAGACGAGAAAGAGGAAGAAAACAAAAAATGGCGAGGAATTTCAAGTGAAAAGAACGATGAATGGATTAACTGCAATCGAAAATTTTTTTTCCCAGACATTCCCGCAAGATCAGCTAATCTGGCCATCCAACAAGCTATGACAAATCCCTGAAAGGTTTAGTCACAGGAGATTTGATTATTTCCTCTCTTACCATCATCACTCGGTCAGACCACAAATCTAAGTTAAATCAGGATACGAGAACC
Source organism: Erythroxylum suave (assembly GCA_027563595.1). NCBI lineage: Eukaryota > Viridiplantae > Streptophyta > Magnoliopsida > Malpighiales > Erythroxylaceae > Erythroxylum > Erythroxylum suave. Next base: position 49,498,424 of record JAOSBN010000179.1, read on the forward strand.
CGTGCAACCAAAGCCAATCGGACAAATGGCTGAGAAAAAAGAAAAGGATCACAGTAACCAAAGATTTCACAGAATGGTAAAGCAAATATTTTTCATGAAATAGAAAAGAACAAAGCATCTCTGCTTCTGTCTACAGAGAAGGATCTCTGGACCAATAATTAGTAGACAGATGGTTGATGATCGTCTGATCAGCAAGATCATTAATCCAAAAAAGAACTAAGTGGTAGCAGAAAATTTCTCGTCAACTATCCATGTTTCATAACTCAACATAGGATTTTAAGGTCGTTTCCTCTTTAAATCTAATCCGTATTTTTCTCTTCTACGTTTTCATTTTCCTTCCGCTCTAAAAACAAAGGAAAAGGGAACAAAAAACAAGGCAACAAAGAAACGTTGAATCTTTTTATCATTAATGATCATAACAATGAGATGTTTCCACAATCATCAACATCACCATCGTCAGAGACACAGAGCGGTGCGGTGGAGAATGTCATCGTCATCAGTAGTAATAAAGTCAACCTGGTCCAACGGCGGGAAATTTAGATCGAACGGCAAGGGCGATTTGCTGCTCCGGCATAAAGACGAGGCTGTTCCGATATCTCCATCATCAACCGACGACGAGGAATCCCAATCACTATGACAATCCTCAGGAACCACCGGCGGAGTCCGGGGATAAAACTTTCTTGGACGACGAACACATCTCGCCGCCATCTTCGACCCCGGCGGCCGGGGCTCACTGGAAGACTCAACGGTGCTGCTCAAACTGCTCGCCGCAGGCCTCTGAGGATCCAAAACGCTATTCTCTTGAAAACCATTCGCGGAATACAACCTCTGATCAATAACAGAGTCAGCAATCGGGTTCTGGTACGTCAACGGCGAGAAATACGACCCCGTCGAAATGGGAAAGTTTGTTTTGGCATTAGGACCCCGGAGGCTCCGAGCGGCGGCGTCGTAGGCGCGTGCGGCGTCCTCGGCGGAGTCGAAGGTGCCGAGCCAGACGCGTGCCTTCTTCCAAGGGTCTCTGATCTCCGCGGCGAATCTGCCCCATGGACGCTTCCGTACACCTCTATATTTAACCTCCTTATTACCGTCAACGACCACTACACCTGTCGTAGGATTAACAGATCCGTTGGTTTCAAGTCCCTGTTTAACTGCCGCTGAAGTGAGTCCTCCTCTTCCTCTCCTCATAGGTTTAGAAGAGCAAAACACAAAATCCGACAGAACCCAGAAGTATCAAGAGTTGATTAAGGAAGGAAGTTGAGAGAACGCGAGGGGCAGTTCAACGAGGAATCAATTAGGAAATCCTTAATGGAAATGGTACAAAGGCAAAAGGGTCGACAAGATATCGATCACAAAACCGAAAGGAAGAGGAAATATTGAAACTTTGTGGGTGGGACTGGGAGTGCGTGTGTGTGTGTGAGAGAGAGAGAGAGACGGGGGAGACGTTGCAAGATGAAGATGACAGAGGATAGGATCTTATTGGAAAAACAAAAGCTTACACTTACTATACAAAATTTGGTTCAGTTATTTTTGGGGATTTCGTTTGATTAATTTATTTTGGTTTTAGTTTTAGGTTTGCGAGGAAATTTGCTTCTTTTTTTTTTTCTCTCGATTCCTCTTTTACATTTCCTATAATCGCCCCACAGGACATCAATGATCAAACCAGCCAAGGGGCCTATGATTTCATCTTACTGAGGAGCTATTTCTGTTCCAATTTTTAGTTTTTATTTTTATTTTAAAACCTATTTAATTGTTAATTTAAATATAGTTTTTTATTATTAATAATTATTATATATTAGATATAATTTAATTATAAATTATTTTATTAATAATATTAAATGTTTATTAAAATGAATAATTTTATTTATAATTTAATATTAATTTTTAATTATAAAAGCAAATTTTATGTGCTTTGATAAATTTTAAATTATATCATTAATAATTATTAAATTAAAATTTTTATTTTTAAAACGAATATTTATATTTATTATAAATTAAAATAAATAGAAAATAAAATCATTTTATAATTTCCTAAATTATGAAATTCGAAAGAAACAATAACTAAAAATTTAAGTAAATAATTTTTAACTAAAATTAAAAATATAAATGAAATCAAACAATTTTGTACGTAACTTATTAGTGTAGTAAACCTCAAAGTAAATAGAAAGGACCAAATTCTCGTCTATAACTGCTAAATTATAGATTTAACTGTTGAATTGTAAAAATTAGGTATTATTGTATAACTTTATACTGGTTAAATTTATAAGTCGGAGATAAGCGGACTTGAACTATAGATATTTGTCACAAGGTAAACCACTATTTCTCACCCGGACTCGGACTGATTGAAATTAAATTGAATTATAAAACATTTATGATCAATTTTATCTCTTCAATTTCAATTAAAAAAACAACGACATTTGGTATTTTAATGTGGTAATTATAAAATAAACAATATATTTAGTATTATAATTTTATCTCAGCCCTCACTATCTTCATACTTATAAGTTAAAATTTTGCTGACGGTGTATGATAGGACTGTGTAATATATCTTTGCAACATTTCGTTGTCTATCAGACTTTCCGTGCTCAAGTTGTGAACGTAAAGGAAAGAAAAACAAATTTCCCAATGGCATGGCCATGAAGAAAGAGACAGAGTCAGTGTGATAAAACATAAACTAATTTCATCGGGAGGCTGATTCTTACGTTCTTTCTTTCTTTCCCTTAAAAATAATTACAATTAGTTATAATGCATTAAATTTATGAATGGTTTAAAAACAATCCCTCTGTTTGTTTATTAAACTTTTCCAGACTTACATATCTTAGATGGGTAAAATGGACAGCATCTTGTTTTCTGTATTATACTTTTTCGTCTCACACAGTTAATTTTTTTACCTTGCTTTATTGTTGCACTTGCACCCCAAGCTTTCAGTCCTGACTCCCGAGTGTTGGACCCATATGTTTCTTGCAAAAATACTAATTCTGAATCATTAGAGAAAACTTCAAAGGAAGAGAATAGAAACTGGACCGGTGAAGTTTGGTGAAAAATACAGTCAATATTTAATAATGCTTACCTACTTTAGCCGGGACAATGTGGTCATGAATTGCAAAGTTACACGACCTCTTTCTTCTTCTTCCTTATTTAAGTTTCTTTCTTTTTGCATAAATAACATCATCAGTCATTTTACTGGTCTACAGGGTTATTTATAAAAGGCTGGAGGAAATCATAACCAATCTTATTTTATATAAGATGAGATTCATATATTAAATTACAAATAAGTTAGCACTTACTCGTTTTTTCAATTTCCAATGCCTCCTCAATCCTATCTTATCATTGCGCAATTTTGATTCATGTCGAGCAAAGTTAGAATTTAAATGTTGTGATTAAATTATAAGGACGAAAAGTCCATATCTTTTTTTAAAAAAAACTTTGATTCAAAAATATTTAAAAATAAGTCCTTATATATTATTAAATGGACAAAAAGAGTTTATAGTAATCAAATAAGTAATAAAAATATCGATGTATTTTATTTAAATTATAAATAAAAAATTGATTGGTGTATTGAATAAGAAATTTGTACAAGTCTATGTGAATTAAAATATTATAAATATGTAAAACCTCCTCAAAAGAAGATCTGTAATCTGTTTGGTGGACAATAAATGTGCAGAATAGAAATCATTCAAAAAGTTGGTCCAGTGGTCTAACAGGACAGAAGTTTGGATGCCTTTCTCTCCATTACGGTTTCAAAGTTGGTCAGACCTTTTAGCTTTTAGATGTACTATTGCAAAATGTGACGAATCAAAGAATATTCGAAGACTAGATGAATATAGACTTTTTAATCGATAATCTTTTTTTCCTCCATAGTTTTACTGGTGTTTCTTGGCTCTAAGGCACTAATTATAAGCTATAGGGACAATAAAAAAACAAGGTCATTGTCATATTGTACCTGAATTATAAAGGTAGCAAACCATGTTGGAAAGAGATATACTGAATGTTATACAGTTAATCAACGCATGAAATCGGCGTTCGGCAGACAATCTGGAAAACGCACCAACCTCCACCAAAGGCAAGTAGAAGAGTGGTCCATAGATGTAAATAGGAGAGTGGTCCTTAGATGTGAACGCGAGAGTTGTAGGAGAAGATTACTGAGGGATGAGCATTCTGTAATATAAAACATTATTATTTGAGCTGGGAGACTACGAGTAACTCATTATCTCATCTCTCCCACGGAGAGGGCACGAGAATATTGCAAGGGCCATCTCTAGAAAGATAATAGTTTTGTTGCGCATGATTAATAAATAAGAATGTACAATTTTGAAGTATTTATGAAAAAAGTACGGATATTTATTACAAGTTTTTAAGTGAAAATGATATTAAGGGTCAAGCGCTGACGAGTACATTAAACTATTCATGTGATTGAAAGCTCTCACAGTTTAGGTATAACAACACAATAACTAGGGACGTGCTCTATCACTAAGCTAATAGCCCATTGATAGGCATAAAGTTGTATATCACAATGCAACCTATTTTTCCATGAAATCAGAGATGAAAGCACTGCTTAGGAAACATGTATTTACGTACGACAAAGGGTTTTTTCAAAGAATGACAAAATATGGGATACAGGCATGTTGGAGCTGTTGTCTATATATTTGGAATGAGCGAGGCTAAACTCATGAATGCTCTATTGACAAATCACTTTAGAATTTCCTTAACAATCTAAAAATACGTATAGAGGTTGATAATATGTCTAAGATACCATACGATAATATTTTTAGACGTTTATAGTGTATACAATGGTTTGTGCCAAGCTAAATTTGGCTCATGTTATTAGTCAGGTTATTAAGTACATGCCAAACCTAAAAGAGAACATAAGGAAGCCACCAAATAGAAATTTATATACTTAAGAAGTACATCAAACTATGAGGTTATGATTAGCACTCAATAAGGTGATCCTTTACTTATAGGATATGTGGATTTTTAGACTATACAAGAGATTGGGATGATTAAAAGTATGCCACATAATATTTCTATACTCTTTTAGAAGGGCCTATTTGTTGGAATCAACATTATAAAATATAGTTTCATTGTCTACAATCAGAGTAGGATATATAACAATAGATGAAGATGGTAAAGAAGTATTATGACTTAAATGGCTAGTGAAGGAAGTGAGCATCGATTAATGCGCAATTTGATTACATTGTAAAAGTTGAAGCGATATTTGTTTAGTAAAGAATTAAGTGTATTATACAGGGACTAAGCACATAGATATGAGATTTCACAAGATCAAAAAGTTGATTTCATCTAGACAAATCTTGTTAGAAAAGTTTCACACTATGTATAAGCATTGACAAAGTCAATTACTACAAATAAGTTTAAACATTGTTTAAATTTGATTAATATCTTGAGGTGATACGTACAGCTTAACTTATACAAAGTATATTTTCTAAGGTAGAAATGGTTATATATGACTCATATACATAGATGTACAATCTTGAATTATTTCTTGAAGAATACAAGTGTTTCTTGGAAGTCTTTAAATGAATATGGCCCAGCACACAATCAATTATTATGGAACTTCCTTCTTATCTAAAAGCCAACATTTTACTAATAATATTTATACATGGTGTTTCATAAATATGTTGGTATGTAATACTAAATACTGACTAGATTAAACACTTCAGGAATCAAGCAGATAGAAAGCTTATTAACATCTTTGAGCAACTTACTATTCCGAAAGAGTTCCACAATTACCTTTGTCATTAAGTAGCTCAATAAGCATCAACTCTATTGAAAGAAGAAATTATTGAAACCATCAAGTCCTAATGTTTGTCCTTGTTAAGATGAGAAAAGGTTGATTCCATATCTTTTTTAGTGACTGATCTTAATAAGAAGTCCTTTAGTTCTTTGTTAAGTTTTTTAATGTAAAGAAATAAGAGAGAAGCCAAAGAGGTATCATTTGTACTACTTTTGATAATGGATCTTTAAAAAGAATCTTGAGCTAATTGCTTAGCTTCACGAGTTATTCGAGGATCTCCCACGTTCTTCTATAACAAAAAGTACTATGTTAAAAAAAAATTAGTGTCCCTAACCTTTTATCCAATTAATTTTTTTTACAAGTGAATTTCAAGAATATGGGAATTCATTAATATGTGTGGTGTTAACCATTGCTGTAATATCCAACCTCCTAAAATTGTTAAGAGATTAAACTATTAGATTGAGTCACATGAGTTATTTCATTTAAGAATTCACAAGGTTTATTTCATTCACATGCATAATATTTGTATACACATATGAATCATGATTTAGAAAACATTGCAAGTTATTATATGCACTCAATTGACATATTTCGGGGTATGGAATAAAAATGAAAGTGATATGAATGTACATTCCTAATGTTTTGCATTTTGATTTATCAATAGCATGAATTGATGGATTATAATTAGTAAATTGGGAATTTATTGTTACAATTGAGTAATTGATGAGGTGATAAAAGACAAATTGATACATAGAATTTAGGTTGATTAGGCCTATGAAATGGTGACATATGACATTGGAAATAAGTGACAAATGGCTCAATTACTTGGATGACAAGTGGCTTGAGTATAATTGTGACAAGTGGCCTTTTAAATTTGTGAAAAGTGACACCTTATACTTGTAACATGTGAAGCAATAGAATGGCGACATGTGTAGCTTTACAATTGGTGACATGTGTAACCTTACAATTGGTGACATTTGTAGCCTTACAATTGGTGACATATGTAGCTTTCTAAGGAGTGACATATGGAGGCTTAAATGAGTTACATGCAGAGCCTAAAGTAAGTGACACATGGACTAATGGAATAGTAACATATGGACCAATAAAAGGATAACATATGTACCAATAGAATGGTGACATATGGACCAATGGAATGGTGACACATGGATTAGTTTGACATTCTTGAATTTTCTAGAGAAAATAAATGAAAATTCAATAGAAGTGAGAGTGAAGGTCAGCCATAAGGTGAGCAGAAGGAGAAAAATGAAAATGAGAAGAGAAGGAGAGAAAAAGGGGAAAAGAAGATAAGGAAAGAGGTTATCAAGGTAAGTTGAAATTCTAGTTTTAATTTCATCTTTCTCTTTCGATCTATCTTTCATATCCTTAGAGCTCGAATTTGAAGAAACTCAAAGAATGAAAGTTGTAAATATAGGTCTTAACTTGACCTCTTGAAAGTGCCTTCAGAAAATAGTGAATAGAGCTCCATTTATGTCCGTTTCCCCAATACTGCCTATGATAGACCCCTGCCTAGGAACCTTGTATTAATTCCTAATTTTTTAGGGCCTTAGAGTTCGAATTAGTGAAAGTATAAAACATGAAAAATGATTATTGATGTCTTATGAATGTTTAAGTGAAACAGTTTGGATAGAAGATGTCTTGATATGATTTATTGTACTTTGAGTATTGGTTACTAGTCTGTTTCTTACCAGAAACACGACAGAATTTGGATGGAGTGATTTTACTGAACAGGCATTTATATTTTAGCCATATCTTGATCTATAAATATCAAAATGGGATGATTTTTAATTAAACTAGAGACATGTGGCTACAATTTTGATGAAGGAGTCGAATTTTAATTATGTCCCTACGAGTTTTGAAATTTGGCTTGAAGTTGAGTATTGGTTGTTGTGGCCAGTTGAGAACAGTCTTTAGTAGTTTGGGTATAACTTACAGAATACTAAACCAAACTACATGAATTTGGTGTCATTAGAAATCTAAGACATAGGAACATTTGTTTAGAACAAGGTGTTACTAAACTACCTCATTTTCTGGGTCAAAATTTCACATTTCTGTAAGTGTCCAGTGAATGTCCGCCCAGCAGACATGAAGCCCGCCTAATGAACATTTACTACCCATTTGGACTGAAATTGCTCCGAAAGATAGTATATACAGGCATAAGTCCACCTTACAAACATAAGGTCCACCTAACAAACATAAATCCGATGAAATTGTAAGAATGACAATATAAAATGAATTAAAGTGATCTTATGAATGTTAATGAAATTCAAAGGAGATGAATGACGAGTATTAAGTAAAGATGAATGAGAAATTGGATATAATATGATCTTATAATACTAGAATAACTTTAGGGAATGATTGAATGATGAACTTAAAATAATCTTATATAATTAAGGTGTAATTTAAATTAAGCATATATGAGTTACGAAGTATGAATGATTACAAGATTTTAATTAAGGAAATATACCCGGAATAGTCAATTGAGCATGCACTGAACATGATACATATACACTTGCATGGTTGAACAATTATATGATTGATCAATTTAGTAATATGTGGATTATGTGTGTATTGTATGATATAGAAGCTCAAGTTGATTGATAACATCCAGACATTGCAAGATCATCAAAGTAATAGCTCACTTGGAGTACACTGTTAGTTAACCTAGATGTGTCAACTCAATTACATATGTTTTTTGTTTGAGTTATATGTGTAGTGAGTTGACTTAGATGTATCTTACTATGCCTAAATTGCTCTTGTTTGATTTTGACATATTGAACTGTTGCTGGTTTGGTTGCGATAATTCCAGAGATCAATTGTTTGAGGAGCCTATTATTTAGGATTGTATTCAAAGTGCCCATTGTATGTGAATTCGACTGAATAAGTGTTATTTGACATTATTATTGAGTGTCAGACCAAGATCCAATGATAAATGCGAATGTGAATGAGAGTGGAATAAGTGATGCTCAACCGAATGTTGAATGCCGGACTTTGATCCAATGATTGTGCACACCAAATAAAAGTAATTGATGGCACATTGTATGAAATAATGCATTTCATGACATTGATGTGCATGATCAGATAAAGGAGTTGTAACCAAAATGACCAGCCTGAAATAAGTTCAGTATTCACGAGAGATATGAGTCAGTACCTGAAATAAGCCCGATATTTACAAGGAATATGGGTTAGTACTTGAAATAAGCCTATTATTCACAAGGGTTATGGGTCAGTACCTAAAATAAGCCCGGAATCCACAAGAGATATAAGACAATTAATAGGCACTTGATCACAACAAAATAAAAATGAAAGTGGAGTCTCATGTGCATTACATATATTTATCTTTACATATATCATGTGAATAATTGTGAAAAGTTATTGAATTGTGTTGACCTAATGTAGTGCAACTTTGTATGCATGTTGATGAAATAAATGATTAGGTTATTCTGAAATGATTATACGTCATTTCGGTATTCATAATGTGTTTATTGAAATGTATACATATTGTAAGTTGATATACACAATTGGAAGATGTGTTAAATGAGATATGATTCTGAACAACATGATATACATGTGAAATTGGTTATTGCTTGTTTTATTTGTGTCCTAACATGGATGAGCACATCAATGATGGTTTACTCACTGAGTTCGCAATCTCATCAAATTGTAACATTGTTTTTCAGGTTCAGAAGAAATGTAGCTAGTCTAGTTAAAGTAACTTCTACATTAGGATATAGGTCAGTGTTGGGATCAACTGTACCTACAAATGTCTTAGGTATGTGGTATCACGGATTGTAACACTCAACTGTTGTATATTGTACATGTAAATTTTGGAAATGTAATGACATTTGAGACTATATATGTTTGTGAATGAAAATGGAACAATATGATTATTAGAATATTTTATGTTATGTGTTATGGATTAAAAAGTGAAAATGAATTGATTTAGTCGTCTTAACGTGCCATTTTTGTAGCGTATGTTCCTAAATATCCTTTAGTATGTTGGATATATACTCTGTAAGAGTGATATGTTACAATTGCCTTATTTAGCTTCTTCTTATTAAGCAACTTTTTGTATTTTCTATTATTTAAAGTATAGTAATTCATAATATACCTTAAGTCTTAATTTAACAAAAGTAATACACCTGATGAAGTCTAAACTACTAAGATCTAGCTTACTGAGACTTTATTAAGATTCCTGAGTTAAAAGCGTAGAGTTAAATCTCTTAAAATAATCCAAGGGTTAATTTCATGAACATCTAACCTAGTAAGTTCAACATAAAGCTTTTTAAGGATGGTGGAGTTATTAGAGGCATAAACAAGCAGAAGAAGCAAGGAGGAGTTGGTGAACAAAGTAATGATCTTAAGGCAAGTGAATTGATTTAAAAAATCTAAGATTGAACGATTGGCTCTAACAAGGTCAAAAGTAATTACAATACAACCATTATAGCAGTGAAGAATGTTATTAAAAGAGGACCATCCTCTAAAATTGGAAGAAGAAACATTGTTTATGGAATGGAATTTGATTTTGGTCTCAGGTAACCCAATAAGTGACAAAAGAATCTTTAATGGATATTGGCCCTATTTGGCAATCATCTTATTGTATTGGTTGTTAGCTGATAGCTGATTATATCAGCTAATTTGACCAACAGATTACATTAACTGTTTGTTAAAGATGTTTGGTAAAATTAACTGTTTAGTATTAGTTGTTTATGTGTAAAATGACATATAAGGACATGATTTTAAAAAAATTATAAGGGTATGAATATTATATATCTTAGTATTTCGTTGAATATTCTTATAAGAATTTAGATTTTAGATATTTAATTATATAAAAATTAAGTTTATAACTCTAATAAAAAAAGTTATATGAGTGACTTAAAAAAATCTTATCTAAGTAACTTTTGATAAATTGCAGATGGTTATTGAAGAGATGAACATTTTAACCACAGTCTTAAAAAAATATCTCATATGAGTGGCTTTGATAAACGTAGGTATCTAGGAACCTCAACTAGGCTGTTCTACTTACCAGAAATTATTATATATTAGAAATTGTTGTTATGACTCGTGTGGCACTTAATTGCAACTTAATCAAGAATACAATTTAAACAGCAAGATTTTACGTAACTTAGTAATAGAATTTAAAGGGCATAATCGATTTTTAATACTTAAAAATTTGACTGTTGGTAGAAAATAGGAGCGTTTTCATTTTTTGCTATTTGTTTTAAATCAACCAATAAACCTACTACTCTCCAAACACCTTGAGTAGCTATTTGATGGGTCAAACAACTGAAAACAACAAATTAGCTATAAAAAAAAAAACTGATCGGTAGCTAACCAAACGAGGATATTATTTAGAGGGATTATTCAATTCGCTAATATTCTAAGCAAAGATAGATGTAAGAGAAGGGAGACTGTTAACTTTCTTATTGGGCTTTTTACTAGCCTATTTCCTTCTTTGATGAAGTGACGAGAGTTAAAAGCACCTAAGAAATAATGTTTACTTTTTGCCTTAAATTGCAGTTCGCATTCTTTCGTAAACTTGCAAGTAGGAATTTGAGATTATAAAATTTAAAAAGACCAAGGTCGGTAAGGATGGAAATAGGTCTTTGATAATGTATTTTCTACATGAACCTAACCTAAAGCCTAGTCAGGCTGGCTTAAACAACCAAATCCTTCGTGAAGTTTGATCAGTCCAACGTTCAAAATAATATTGTTTTAGATTACTTTTTTAATTATTGAATAAAATGATATTGTTTTACTAAAATTCACTCGAGTTGTTCGAGTTAATCCTCTAAACGTGATTATGATGTATAGTTTAGCTAACTTAGGTATGGTCTTTTAAATTTGCACTAGATTAGACCTGAATGGTTTTACCTTAAGCTTTCATTAATAGCTGACAAAGATGGTAGTTAAAGAGATTTTATAGTCTTCATTTAGTTTTTTAATTTTAGCAGTATCTAGTAAGTCTTGCTCTAAGTCCACCTCAATCCATAATCAGAGCATAGTCTAATCACTTTAATGAAGTTGTTTTTCCATTCATAACTAAAGGTTTATTAACGCCGCTTGTAAGGTAATCGAGTCCTTCTATAAACTGATATTCCAAAGGGGTATTATAAAAATCAACTCATAAGTTTTTTTGTTTTTTTTTTACTGAGTGAAGGAGGAATAAAGGAAAGGGAGAATATAGATCAATCAGTGTCTCCAACCAAAAAGATTTAGAAGGCAAGGAAATTATTAGCGAAGGAACCATTGTTTGTTAATTGTTACTTGCCACCCAATATCACCAAAAGATTAACAAAAGCTAGGAGTCATACATATCCCAACGAATCCTTTATCATCTTCTCTTCATTCTGCCGTAATTTGGAGCTATTGTAGTCTTTATGGTGTGGAAAGTTTTGTCATCTCTAAGTATACCCACTCTCCATTTCAATACATAAAGCTGTCTACCCACTCTCCGTTTCTCTCTCAGGCACAACACATAAAGCTGTCTCTCCTCTATTAAATGCTTGTTAAAACCTATCAGATGTAGCTCATCAGCAAAGTAAGCGTAAAGTAGATGGACAGACCGCCACTAGTTGTCATATTCCTTGAAGCTTTTGATTTCTTAACATCAAATATACCAAACCAATTTACACATAGCAAACAAACTATACGCATGTCGTCAAATTAAAGGTCAAGAACATACATTCCTGACCACAGTATGTGGGCCCACAACACAAATCGCGGCACCTAATGCCATTGAACCGCAGACCACATTACGTGGTTAGCGGTTTCCCGTCACATTTTAAGGAACCTGTTAAATTCTTAAATTTAATTATTTTAATTTAACGGCAAACAACAGGGGTTGACCAGTAAGGTCGTGCCATGTCACCATCTAGCTGTTTTAAACATGATCAGCACTGTGGTTGTGGTTGTGATTTTAATCGAAAATATTGGAAAAGGCTAAAGAGGCAACCATCGCATGGGCTATATTTTAGTTTAATGGCTGTATAGGAGACTTGCTCTTCTATGATAGGCTCAAATACGCCACTTCCTATATGATATGGAGACTTGCTTTTCACGCCCGGGCTAGAGCTTGATTGATAAAGACCGACCACCCAGTTCCGACTTCTGAGCCCTGCGTCTTCTCTTTTTATTTCAAGGAAACGACTTGAGATTGCAATGTAAACGAAAAAGGATTTCAGTTAAGATATTAATCTCTTTATAGTTTGTATATAATTATTTCTCTATTAAAAAAATTCAATTTAAATAAAAATATAAATAAATTCAAACTTTCATCAAATACAAAGCTTGAATTTCTTGAATGATGGTTTTAAAAACAAAGAGTAAAAACGTTAGACCTGAGGGGAGGATTACGAAAATGACCGAAAACTATCTTATTGAAATAGAGCGATTTATGTATAAAAAAGTAATTCATAATATAATATATTAAAATTTTAGACTAATATATATATTATTTTATATATAAAATAAAACTTTTCGGGGGGGAGGGCAATGTCTTTTTAAAATCATATTTTTAAAGTAATTCATAATATAATATATTAAAATTTTAGACTAATATATATATATATATATTATAATTTTTTTAGCACCATAAATAATTTTTAATTTGGTGATGTCTACTAATATACATATTTGTTTCAAGTTCCTCTTGCTTTGGGGGTTAAACTTTAAAGGAAAGAAAACACAATAAACAATAGGTGGCTAAAGGACCAAGGTCATGTCACCCACCTAATGCTCTACTATTCAGTCACCATGAAACGTAACCATATATATAAATAAAAATGTCGAATAGCTACTCGTAACAATCTCAACTACAACACTCATTATATATACCCTATATATAAAGAATACATACAAGGGAATGACAATGATAATCTCTGAATGTAAGATATGTAAGGTCTAATAAGCTAACCAACATCTGCAGCCGAAATGCAATATCGTGCTGCCATCTTTCTCCAAATCAATATCCAGTTGGGAATGAACAACTTCCAAATCCTGCAAGAGAAGGGAATTTCAGGACATCTTTGAGCCAAAAAACGTCAAAATTGAAAATCAAAGAATGAAAGCGCAAAATTGTTGTTTTTTTCTACTAATGTGAAAACAATAAACAAATAAATTTGTGGGACCATTATAATGTTGAAACAGCTAGAGAGCTTAGGCTAGTACAGGATCAAAATCATGAACTATTGACATTAGTGGCCGACATTTTACTAGAATACATAATTGTTTTTGGACATGAACCTATAAATTTGAAGAGCGACATCATATTGCACCAATGGAGCTGCAGTTTTGTAAAAATACGTCATTGAGATGACTTGGATGTCAGAATATGTACTGACCTGTGGTTAGTGACCTAATCTTTCTTATCAGAAGATAAAGAAACAAAAGTCATCCGTTTTGTTGAAATAACGTGTGTCATAATTTCACACCTAAATTCTAGTAGTCCCATTGGAAGCTTTTCCTTTTCCATCCCCTCCCCACACACGCCAACTAAAGTACATAGCTAATAGAACCCTCCCGCACGGAAACCTGACAACTTAGTCCCAACATCACAACTTGTGTGCGTATGATTATTAGCCTTCGATCTGAAGCTAAAATCACATATGTCTATAATCTAACAAATTCAACTCAAATGACATGTAGTCAAAGATTTTAAGTTACGAATTAAAAGTTGATCTCAAGTAATTTGGGTGTGTAGGTATAATTGCGACTTAGGAAAATATTCGAGATGTGAATTGAGTACTTACGAGGAGCTTGAGTCGCCACATAAGCAGCACCACCAAAATCACAAGTACCAGCACCACGACCCTTCAATTGATAATAACTATTGAAGGCGTAGGACGCATGAGCCTCAAGTGTATTGGGTTCGTAACACGTGGCACCAGGCTGAATCGGACCGCATTTGGCCCCTCCCTCCCCACAAGCATAATCGAGCCCATTTTGAAGCTTCTTTTGTGATGCATTCCCATTGGCCACACACCACGTCTGCCCCGTCGTCGCCGCACTGGACACGTCTCCGGTTACCGGAACCTGAGTCTTGCTCCCGTTGGCCGGCGTTGACTGCGCACTTTTAAGCTGATCCAATGTGAATGGTACATCATAAACCTTAGCTTCATTAGGGTAGAACAGTCCGTAGTTCCTCTCCGAAGTTGGTCCCGATTTCTCATTCTCATTAAACAGGGCAAACAAGTAGACGTTAAGAGGGACCTGAGGTCTTAATGGAGTCCCACTTCCTGTCAGCACCCTCTTGACTAGATTACCGTTGTACGAAGCGGCGTTGGCTTCACCAGCACCAACTTCCGTCGCATCACCAGCAGACGGCCACCCAGTCTCTGTCACAACAATCTTTACGTCGTTGTATTTGATGGCCGACATGGCGGAATAAACAGCGTCGAGCTGAGCCTCCAAGAGGCTGTTGTACTTCAACCCATTACCAGAGTCAACTACACCTGAGTTCTCCTTAAACAAAGAGTAGTCCAAAGAGACTTTATCGGCGTTCGCAGAGTATGCAAAAAATGGGTATGCATTCACCATAAGATATGAACCTGTTTGTCGGAAAAAATTCAACATAGGTTTGATCACTGGTTCGATTAAAGCACTCTTGAATGACCCGGAAGATGGTGGATACGATGCTTGTAGCGCGCTGAGAGCGACAGGAGACGAGATTTTAATCGCTGAAAGATTAAATTTTTTAAGGGAGTTGTAGACATTTTTCATGGCGGGTACGAGGAAGTCAGTCGTGTTGTTGGGATCGACAAACACTTCGTTGCCGACAGCAATGGCTTCAATTTGTGTGGAGGGGTAGTATCTGGAGATGTTGGCCTTGACCCAGTTGTCGGAAAATGTCTGGTCACGGGCAGCGGAGGATAGTAGCTCATTGGGCAGCGCTACGACTACGTTTATACCTGAGTTGGCTAGTGCAGTTAAGACCGTTGAGTCTGTGTCATAGAGCTTGACTCTGTTAATACCTTGAGATTTCAGAAGCTGCACGACCTTGGTCGGGGTTGGGAGGTTGTTGGCTACTCTGCCATAGTTCACGCCTATTGTGCCCACTGCCTCTGCTTACACAAAACAAAAAGGAATGAAAATAGATGAAGATAGTAAGTAACCACAAAATACGCAAAAGTTTGAATCTTTGAACCTAAGACACTGTTATAAGAGCAAAGTAGGTACCTGAAAGATCAAATAAGGTGAGAAGAAGAAATAAGAGTGAGAATGTGTGAGAGAGAGTAGCCATGTTCATGCTCTGGTTAATTGAAAAACAGAGCACGGCTTTGTGGTAAGTGGAGAGGTTAGGGAGGTGGTGATAATAACAAGGTTTTATAAGCAAATAATCACCGTTGATTATTGATTTATGGTGGAGCCCACCAGGTTAAATAGGTCAGCCTGCGAAACCGGCTATTCCCACTTCCCTCCCACCAACCCCACAGCTCTTCAACAAGACCGTTTCTGTACTGTTTCAGTTTGTGCTTGACAGGTTTTGATCAGTGTTGTTTCTATCAATGCCATCACAGCCGTTGGTGTCTGATCAAAACCCAACGTCTTGAAGACATCAAATTTGTAGGCCGACACAGTACGAAGAAGTTGGCCGACGTTAATGCCTGATAAATAGTTAGTGGGCATAACGGATCTTTTAAGGTTATTGTATCTTTCTTTTCTTCCTATTCCTTTTACCATAAAAAGGTTAAACCTTGGTTGATTTGCTTTTGATTCATGCGACCATGGCATAGGTGTTTACGTCTGAGTGTCTTGTTTTTACTAAAATATGAACGTTGCATATAGCCAGCTGTCCTTTTATTTCTTTGCAGTTATCATAATGTCAGGATATACCATTAATTTACAAGCAAGAAAACCTGAATTTTATTAGTTTTCCCGACGATGTTTATATGTCATTCTCAGATTTGTTGAACTTATTAAATTCATCTTAAACTGAAATTTTCGGATCAACTTCTCACATATACACATGATCGGCGTTGAGTTGTGTTGATTTTTGTTATAAAAAAAAAACAACTAATCAAAGAATGAATTGATATCTTAATCTTGTGTTTGGGATTACTAGCATCTAGTAGTAATTAATTAGCGAGAGCCCAGCCAAACCACCAGGATCCGAGACCAAGAGGGGCAGAGTTAGTAGAGCATCTCAATCATTGCAACAACAAGCCGAAGTGGAGCTGCCATTATTTGTACCATTTTACAATCACTTGCAACAACAAGTCATGATTCGGTTCATATTGGAACCCTTAACCCCCAAGAAATACTGCTCGCCTGTTTATGGACGGAGCCATTGAACCCATCATCTCTGATTGTTTCCATCGGTTCTCACTTCTCAGGACTTTGTTACCAAAGTTGCCTTGCCTCCACATTTGACATTCTACATTAAGGTAGATTAATTAAAACACGGATCACTATCACTCTTTGTCGGGGTTGTTGATGTTTTTCTTTTCCTTACCATCATGACCAGGTAATCTCGTGGTTAATTTTATCGAGACTCTATCAAATCCAACCAAGAACGTTCTCCATAAAAGACAGGACAAATAGTGAGGTGCTTGCTTCAGGTGCTGGCGTGATAAACACTCCATAATATGGTTCACGCAAATTCAACCAATGATTCCAAGTTCTTTGTTTGATTGCACTTATTTTATGGGTGTTATATACCTAACATATATATAAAATAGCAACCTTAGAAGTTCCTTACTAACCCGCAGACCGCAATATAATGTTAAGTTTTTAATCTAATAAGGAGAAAAGGCAAATCAGCTCACCTTTTTTAATTTACTTGCTCGTAGAAAGACTTGGAAACGGTTTGAAATAATCAAGGAATGATGTTTGTAGTTGTAGTAATCAGTCATTAGACAGCTTTAACTAGGCATATGAAAGGAGAAAAGAAGAAAATCTATCTGATCAGGTGAAGGCTAGTAAAGCAATTAATCAGATTATTATCGGAATGCATGTTAATGTCCCCGTGATAAAAAAAAAAAAAACACTTGCTGATATTGTACAAGTATTTTCTATATGAAGCATAAAACCTAAGCTATGTTGGCCACCAGCATACTATCTAGGAGACAAGGACCCATTTCGTGGTGTATACGTTGAAAGTTTGGTTAACTTTAGATTGGAGAGAAAGATGGGAATGCATTAAAATGTCAAGCAGGGATGTCCAAATCCTTATTGACTTCCTTTTCTTTCTTCAACGGCAATTGCACCTCCGACCTTATCCTTTACTTTCTCTCAGTCTTCACGATAATAATTTTTTTTGAAAAAAAAAAGGGAGAGAGACTAAAGAAACATTATGTGCTGATTAGTTGGTAGGTTAGTCCAAGGAAAAGCTGCTTAAGAGTATTTGGCGCCTTCCCAGGGAAGACCTTTTTAATAACGAGCAGTGATGTATGGCGTTCGTGTCTACGTGAATTTAATATGAGTGAGGTCGGCAGATTTTTGGTCACCAAAAAGGGTGTGGGGAGTTAAGATTGGTAATGGAGTCGGCAGTTCCGTATTGGGGGTTACTCGATGCTTAGGAATTTGTACACTTCGACCGGCACGAGAAGTTGCCACATATATTATTTAAATCTTATTTTTTAGCACCAGTTCAGATGTAATCAGCACGCTTTAAATTTGTATGATATGGTAAGTATATATTAATTGAAATAAGAGATTTAATTTTTTTACTATTAATAACATTCGAAAAAAATATTTATATAGGTTTCCAAGTTTTAAAAAAAGTAAATTAATCCTTTAATTTTAAATTCATCAACTTTTTTATTATACTATAAAAAGAAACATAATAAAAATTTTAAATAAAATTGTTATGTCAAAATTTACATACACAATTACAATAAAATAATAATGATTAAGTGATATACTTCTATCTTTAGTCTTTAAAAGTATTACCATGATGAAATCATAATTAATTGAAAAATAATTAAATTTTGAGTTATTGATTAAATTTAATAAATATACATATTTATTAAATGTAATTGTAAAATTAAAATTATATTAGGAACACAAATAAATAATCATATTAGATCGTTGAATTTAATTTATAGCATTTAAAAAATCAATGAAATAAATATTAATTTTGAGTTTTATTAAAATAAATAATCAATTTTTATATTTCATATTTAATTTTTATCAATTTATAATATGCAATTCATGGCATTTTAAAATTTTTAGGTTTATTTGATAAAAAAAAGTTTAAGGGATAATATAGAATTTTAAATTTTTATTATAATTTCTTACTTTTAAAAGTCCTTTTTTTATCGAATACTCTTACTAATTTATTATTTTATACTGAAAAGTCACTATTAAATAATTTAAAAAGTTGCTTTTCTAAAAAAATATAGGTGAGTTATTTTAAAAGAAAATTCCTTTTGAGTTTATTGCTAAGGCATTTCTATAGGAAATTTATATCTAATATTTGAAGTACTTTAAAACTAGATTAAACAAAGTTACCACATTACATAATAAAGGAAAATGTTTGTATGTAAGATTAGATGATTATCGTTATTTTGTCACATAGTTATCTATCCATAATTGAAACTATGGCTGGGAGAGCATATTCAAAAGGTTGCACGTTAAAAAGAACCCAAAGCATGGAAATAGTGAAGCAATGGAGGATGCATGAGGCTTAGGTCCATTTCACCGCATGTTGCAAAGTACTTATTCAGGTATGGATTTGGTCACACTGGATGCGCTTAATAAGGTGGCCGTGGCCTGGAAGTCCAAATGACCTGGGCCAAGGTAATAGGTAGGTCTATAATCAGTGCAATTGCAGTGAAAACAGCATTCAAATTCAACACCCCTCGTTATTGTTATGAACCTTACTACAGGCATAGCGCCTGAAACTTTGAGATTGAGATTTTCTGTCCGATTTTAACGTTTATTTTTATCTCAAAACGACATTATTTTATGTTTGTTTACATATAAAATGACGTTATTTTAGTTCAAAAACAGGATTGAAACAAGGTAATTGGGACAGATGAAAGCTTCTTCTGCGTTTTGTGTATGGCTCAGGGCTGTACAGCGTACAAGTGAGGCCAATGGTCCGCTCCTGGTAACCAGATAGATCCTAACAGTGTTTATTAGTTAGGACGTACCACATTTTACATTAGACCTTGTCGTTTAAGCTTTAAAATTAATGCAACATAATTTATTTTACAATAATGAAATGTATTATATATGGCCGGTTCAGAAATAAAAAGTTACCGATTAAATTTATAAAATCAGAAAAATGAAATAATTGTTAAAAATGAAGCACTTGTAAATTACTCTTTATATTTTAAAATAACATTAATGAAATTCTTAATATGAAGTCAATGGTAAAATTTAAAATACTAAGCTACAAAAAATAACTGTAAATAATTACTAACTTTAAGTTTAAAGCACTCAAAATATTCTATTCATTTACTTTACAAGTTTTAGAAACAACATATCTAATAGTTAAAGAAAAATTACGTATCATTTAACCTCTTCTAATCTCATGTCTCAGCGAGAATTTTACTTAGTATTGTTATTGTTACTTTACAAGGTCTTTTTATGATTACAAAAGGTAATTAAACTAATTGAGGGTTAAAAAAATACAAATATATTTTATAATTTTATTTATTGTTTTAAATTAGTTAGAACATTTCATAACATTGGAAACTCCCATTTCTATTAGTTTTAATAGAATTAGTTTAATATAAATTATTATTAAAATAGATTTAGAGATTTATCATATTTTTAATAATCAATCAGATACAATATCTATTAAAATTTAAATAACCCGACACTAATTTAACAAAAGATCTTTACTTTAACTTTCTAAAACCGTAAAATATAATAAAAGTACATGAAATTATTTTTTCAAACCAGCCAATTAACATAGCTTGAATAAACACCACTTACTACCCGGCCCGTGAACTTCTTCTGTCGCATGCGAGGAGGAAAGCTGCTGCTACAGTTTCTGCTAATTCATACTGCATAAATCAATTATTTGATAGGGCTCCATAGCCTGGAATCTCTGAACAGAAGAAACCCATTAGCGCACGTGACAGAGAATTGCTTAGCCGCTGCATGCCTGCCATTTGGTGATGTTCTGCTACAGACCATTCCATTGATATGGTCGACAAATAATTCATCTTTGTCTGATTCTACCTTATTCTCATGACAGCCACAGTCCACAAAGAGTTACCATTTCCCATCTCTTAATTCTCACTTTATACATACTCTACTTACTACCGCCCGGCCCCAGGCATCTGATTGACAAATTTTGTCTCCAGATTTGTGGTTTTTTTCTACTCTTCAATATTAGAGACAAAAACTCCCTTCAAACGGATTTTCGAAATAAGTTCACTGCTGCCTCTGCAATTGCAAAACTTCCACCCTATAACAATATTCAAACATAGAATTTCACAAGCCTTTCAGAGAGAGGTAATATTAAGCTATGTTTGGCTGACAGCTATGTTTGGCTGACGTAAGGTATTTAATATAATGGAACGATTCATAATAGAATGGAATGTAAATGAAAATAATATTAAAAAATTGTTATTTAAGAAGAATGGAACATTTCATAATGTAATGTACTAGTGAAATGTTGTTTGACAGAACTGTTTATAATGCAATATAGTAAAAAGTTGTTTATCATATTTAATTCTAAATGTTTTAAAACTTTTTAATTAAGTATAACTTAGATTAAATTATCTTTTTTCTCTCATTAATCGTTCTTTACTTATGACATTAAGTTTTTAAATATATAGACAACTATATAAATTATAACTCTTTTAAGATTAGATAAATTAAACTACTTTAATTTATATTTAATAAATTATAACCATCCATTACATACACTTCTCATACAGAATAAGGTAGGAAAAAAAAACATGCTGTATAGAAAATTTAAGAGGACATTTGGTTTGAAGGTTTGAGAATGAAGAAATGGAATAATTGTAAAAAATAGTGTTTGTTTTGGGGTTTTCAATTCCGGGGGAATGAATTTATTTCATTAAATTTGGGAATTTACTAAACCCACCAAGAGGGTGGGTATTAAGTTTTTATTCCAATCTCACGTTTATTTTTTACTCTTTTATCCCCCAGTCTCTGCCCTACCATCCTCTTTACATCTTTATCGCCTCTCAATTCTTTACGATCTCTCATCCTACCTTATCACGTCTCATCAACGAAGGAATTTTTTGTTCTATACTTCTAGGTATGTTTTCTAAAATCCTGAGTTTTAATTTGATTTTTCCCTTAAAATTATTGTTTTGTGATTTAATTTGTTTTTTCGTATATTCGAATCGTCTACATTGGTGTTTGGTTATTCTTCTACGTTTGGTTATTCTTCTACGTTGGTGTTTGATTATTTGTTTTGTAAAGCTCTCAATGGCTTTCAAGAACAATGAAACAGAAGCAAGCCCTTCATCTTTCGTCTTTAACCTTTGGATAAAAGTCATGTCTTTTTTGTAACATTTGTATAAAAGTCATGATAAAAGTCATGTCTTTTTTGTAACATTTGGATAAAAGTCATGCCTTTTATTTGGTTTTACAATAACATCCATAAACAGAAACATGTTTTAACTCTTTATACGAGCTTTTCCGGAACGCAATCATGGTGGCTTTGAAAAACATCAATCTCATAACTATATACCTGACACTTGTGAGGGATTTTCAGGATGAATAAGATTATAGGTAAACTAAGTGACAATTTTCTGGATGATAAATCCGTAAACCAATTTGGAGTTAGTTTTGGATTTAAATTAAAAATTTTTTCTAGTTTCTAAAATTCTTGAAAGAGGTAGATAAATAGATATTATTGTCTATTCTAAATAATTAAAATCGAATGTCTACAATAATGTTGTGATTAACTAGGAATATATCCTTGTTCATATGCATACAATATTATTGCTCATTCTGTGAGCACTCATATTCGTTAACTTAATAGCTACCTTTAATTTCAATGTAGAACATTATGACACGTACCCCTATCATAAGTAGACGCCGCAAATTAATTCGAAATGCTCGGATTATGGCAACATTGGTTAATATATTCAATCTAGTTTTTGTTACTTGGTATCAAATATTGTTGATGCATTTACACATTACACCCCATTGAAAACCAAAGAAGAAATCAAACATGAGAGGATGAAATGGATGTTTAGGCTCACTAAACATACTATTTGCATTAGTGAGCTCCGAATGGATAGATGTACATTTAGTATATTGTGTGATGTGGTAAGAGATATTCGAGGGTTAAAGGACACTAAAAACTCTTCATTAGAGGAAACAGTTGCTTTCCTTTGAGACTTTTCCAAATATAACATTAAAATAACCATAATCCTTTTATTCAATTATAATGATAACTAAAGTATATTATTATCGACAACTTTCATTTTGAAATTTTTGTAAATATAGATATAGAAAGATAATTATCAATATTATAAAAATAAATTTTTATTTAATTGTAAAGATCACTAAAATTTACCACCACTAGTCATGTGGTTATTTCTTATAAAAAAATATAAGCATCCAACTACCCAACATTCACATAAAAACTTTAATCCACACAAATGAGAAAACGAATTGCATTAAATTACGAGCTGCAAGGGACACGTTAAATAAAAAAAGTAAAGTTGTTCCATTAAAGAGATCTCACAATCTGGAAGTAGCGGAAATCCTAAGAGGAGGATATAGGGGCTTAGATCCTGGTGTCTCCGTGTCGACTTTACCGCGATTTTCAGACAAATCACCAGGTGGATTATTCTCAGACATTGCCAATTTCTTCGCCATATCTCTCAATTTCACTTTCAAGAACTTCCCATTGCCCTTTGGTATATCATCCAATATCTCCACTTTCTTTGGAATCATGAAATGTGGCAGCCTTCTCCGGCAATAAGCAATGATTTCAGCTTCTGTAACATCATTTGTGTTGCCATTCGAGTTCTTCCTAATAGTAAGAAAAGCACATGGAGTCTCTCCCCAACGAGGATGTGGCATTGCCACCACAGCAGCCTCCAGTATTCTTGGATGAGAGCAGAGAACAGACTCGACTTGAAAACTGCTAATGTTTTCACCTCCAGAGATAATTATATCTTTTAATCTGTCCTTAATTTCCAAGTACCCATCAGGGTGTTTTACACCAACGTCTCCTGTAGCAAACCAGCCACCTTTAAACACTTTGGATGTGGTCTCAGTATCTTTGAAGTACCCTTTCATGATACTGCTTCCTCGCAGAACAATCTCTCCCATTGTCTTGCCATTTCTTGGCACACTCTCCAATGTGTTGGGGTCTCTAACATCAACATCATCGAGGGTCAGTATGCTAATTCCTTGTCGAGCCTTGAGTTTGGCTTTGTGATTGCTTGGAAGCCAATTCCACTTGTCTCGCCACTCGCAGACCAGAGCAGGCCCTGTGGCCTCAGTCATGCCATATGCGTGTGTGATGTTGAAACCAAGTGGTTCAAGCCTCTCGAGCAATGCCGGAGGCGGAGGTGCACCGCCAGTGAGGACTTGAACAGGAGATGAGAAATTGCGGCGTTCATTGGGTTCTGCTTCAAGGAGGATGTTAAGCACGATAGGCGCACAGCACATGTGAGTGACTTTGTGCAGAGAAATGTTGCGATACATTTCGCCTGCGGTGATGTTCCGCAGACAAACATTGGTGCCACCGCGTGCGGCGATGCCCCACGTGAAAGTCCAGCCGTTGCAATGGAACATAGGGAGAGACCACAAGTACACAGGTTCTGTTCCCATTTCCCATCCTAGAAGCAGACTGAGTGTGCTAAGGTAAGCGCCTCTGTGACTGTAAATAACTCCTTTAGGCTGAGATGTCGTGCCTGAAGTATAGTTCAAGGCTATTGGATCCCATTCGTCTTGAATCTCTTCAGGGACGTAGTTCGGATTGCCAGCCTCAACAACTTGCTCGTACTCCAAGTCTCCTAGTCTGAAACCTGACGGAGAGTCGATGTTATCGATGACAATCACGACAGGACCACGGCTAACTCCTGACTCAGTCAGTATTTGAAGAGCTTCTCCAGCCAAAGTTACGTACTGGTAGTCCACAAAGAATAGTTTTGCTTCAGAGTGGCGGAGAATGGTAGCTACATTCTCCGAGTCCAGCCTGGTGTTGATCGTGTTCAGTACAGCCCCTGCCATAGGCACCGCAAAATGCATCTCGTACATAGCTGGGATGTTTGGTGCAAGCACAGAGACCTATATATATACGAGAAAACTTTAGTTGGATTCTTTTATCCATGCCTTCCAAACATGTTTAATATTAGATCTTTTTTAAAAAATACTTACAACATCGTTTTTTGCAATGTTCAATGACCGGAGTGAGGCTGCGAGGCGGCGGCACCGATCGTAGGTTTGGAGCCATGTGAAGCGAGTGCCATCGTAGACGACGGAGGTACGGTTGGCATAAACCTTGGAGGCTCTCTTCAGGAAAGTTAAGGGTGTGAGAGGAACATAGTTTGCGTCACATTTTGGGAGGT
Source organism: Erythroxylum suave (assembly GCA_027563595.1). Lineage (NCBI taxonomy): Eukaryota > Viridiplantae > Streptophyta > Magnoliopsida > Malpighiales > Erythroxylaceae > Erythroxylum > Erythroxylum suave. The sequence continues at coordinate 49,523,657 of JAOSBN010000179.1, forward strand.
CATCCATATTTCAGGACTTTGGATTGCAGAATGAGAGACCCCGGTCACTGGTGTGTTTGTGAAAGAAGTTGAATGAGAATTGAATGGACAACTGGAGCCAGCAGGAATAAGGAGGTTAAATAAGAGCTAACCTGCTCATTTCTGCGATGTCTGGTTAAATAAGAGCTAACGTGCTCATTTCTGCGATGTCTGACCACCAGGGCGCCACCACCAAGACGAGTCAGATGCTCATATCAATTTTACTTCTCTTTTTTTTTACCTTAAATTTTAGCTATTTATTTACGTAAATATGGTGTAGATTTCATGTAAATAAATATAAGATCTGTATAAATAAATAATTAAAATTTATAGGATAGAATAACACACCATAAAATTAGATACATGATTATGTCTTCACAAAGACTATTCAATTTTTCTCTTCCAACATTTTTCAAAGTATTCCACAATTATAAAAAATAAAAAAAAAGTATTTCATAATTATTAAAAATATTGTGATAAAAATCTACAGTACCAATACTTAAACTCGCAATATATAAACATAATATTTTGTAAATAACATTTTTAATAAAACATTTGATAAAATATTAATTTAAAATTAAACGACAAATATTTAAACTCTTGAAATTTATGAAATTCTAATTTTAGAGAATTAATAAGACTCGAATACTTAATTGATTTCTTTAACATTTGGTAGGGATGGCATAACGTAATATATCTCAAATATTTCTTATTGGACAAGAGGCATTTTTCCCGCCTAAACTTTTGTTTGGCACTCAACTTATTTCTGATGCTCATGTGCTCTTTTTTTTTTTTCCACCTTAGATTTGTGAAGAAATTAGTAAATTTCCATTTCCTATCTAGTTAATGTGCCGCATTATTATTATATTCCATAGTGTATAAGTGTATATGTATATATATATCAAACTAATTAAATTTCTATTTAAAAAATTATTTTGTTCGAGTGATCCAACAATCTAAATCATGCTTAGATTTGTTGAGGCGGATTCAAATTACCTGAACTCAAAAATAGTGTGCCTTTATTTTTCATATATCTTAACCAATGTTTTAAAAACCGAACCGGACCGTCCGGTTCGACCCGAAAACCTCTGAACCGGTCAGTGGTCCGGTTCGGTTTTTTTTAAAAACCTTTCAAATTTAAAACCGGCCGGTTTGCTGGAGAACCGGCCGGTTTTAATCAAACCGTTTCAACCGGTTTGAGCAGAGATATTATTGAAACAACGCGCGTTTCTCGCTCACTGTCCGAAGCTTCTAGTCTCTCTACTCTCTTCGTCTTCACTCTTCACCGCCGTCGCCGTCGCCATCTCCACCATCATCTGACCTTATCTTCCCCATCCACCTTCATTACCTCTTGTCTTCCCCATCCACCTTCATTTAACTCTTAAGAGTTAAGAGCCTTTCTCGTTCATTTGAACGAATCTTCTAGGGCTC
>JAOSBN010000179.1:49550691-49575932 GCA_027563595.1 Erythroxylum suave
TTAGTTAACTTCATTTATGAATATGCTTTGTGAAATTATTTTTTGAATTAATTTTGAATTTGTCGGAAGTCTTCGCCGCCAGTTCATCATTGTCCAATCAGCCCGGCTTTAAAAAATTCCTGGCTCCGCCACTGACTGTATATAAGAACAAGTTAGTTAGAGTAAAATCAGGATTTGTTGACACCTACATAATAACCTATTATAATATGACAAGTTAGTTACTGTACATATTGTAATACCCAAATTTGCTTACTATAGTAGCATGCATGCATAACATTCATCATAATAACACATCAACCATTCTCATCTTCGTTATTCTGCTCAACTCTTCTCCTCAAACGAAGGGGTATGCGGCAAACCCCAATTTTGTCTCTGAAGCAAGTGAACTTAGAGTGAGTTAAAGACTTCGTAAAACCATAAGCTATTTGCTGAAGAGAAGGTACATATGAGATTATGAGTTGCTTAGCTAAAACTTGATCTCGCACAAAGTGGACATCAAGTTCTATATGCTTTGATCTAGCATGAAAGACTGAATTTGATGTTAGTGCACTTGCGCTCAAGTTGTCACACCAAATTGTGGGAGATCTCTTGAAAGGGAACTGTATTTCTTGCATAAGAGACCTTATCTAGGCAATTTCAATAGCCAAATCAGCTAGAGCTTGATACTTTGACTCTGTGCTTAATCGTGACATTACTCTTTGCTTCCCAGATGACCATGAGATCAACGTTTCACCAAGATATACACAGTATTGGTTTTCTATCATCGATATTGGTATACTAGTTTGCATCCGAAAAAACATTGATGTTAAGAAAGTTGGATCGTTTGATGTGCAATCTAAGATTTTTGGTCCCTTTTAGATATTTCAATACTCGTTTGATTCCTTACCGAAGTTGATATGTAAGTGAAGACATGAACTGGGTCAACTTATTCATTGAATATGAAATATCCGATCTTATGTTAGTTAAATATTGAAGTAACTGAGAAGCATTACGCATAGGTTTTCCATCTAGGGATGATAAGTATCTTCTGGTGACCATTAGACTAGGGCAAGGTTTAGCATCTTGCACTTTGAATTACTTGTCTTGACTAAGAAATAACCTATATTCATTTCATATTACTTCAACTCCCAAGAAATGATGGAGTGAGCCAAGATCCGTCAAAGCAAATACTTCATTGAGCTGTTTGATAAATGTTTTCATTATGTTTTGGTCATTACGAATTAAAAGTATATTGTCAACATTTATCTGTAGGAGCAAATCTTTGATCCTTCTCTATAGACAAACAAGGAGTTGTCACTTTTTGTATTGTGAAAGCCTTACAATACCAGAGCAGAGGATAATCTGCCAAACCATGCTTGTGGAGCTTGGTGTAGCCCATATATAGCCTTAGTGAGTTTGTATACATGATTTGGTTTGTTGGAATCCTTGAAGCCTTTAGGCAGACTCATGAGTACTGTCTCTTGTAGAAAACGATTGCGAAAAGCATTGTTAATATCAAGTTGCCTTAAGTCCCAGTCGAAATATACAGCAATGGTTAGTATTATCCTCACGGTTGAAGCTTTGACGATAGGACAATGTTTCATGAAAATGCTCGCCGAGGCTTGATGAAAACCTTTTGTTACTAACCTTGCTTTTCTCCTCATTATTTTTCCATAAGCTCCATACTTGTTTTTAAACACCTATTTACATTCTACTATATTTTTTTGCCCAAGGAATGGAACTAATGTCCATGTTTTGTTATGAATCAATGCATCATACTCATCCTGCATTGCCCTTTTCTAATGAGTTGATTGTGGTGCTTCATTCACTAAACTTGGTTCATAACCTTCATTCCTCAATGCTACTCCAATAAATGGGACCTTGGGCTTGAATATCCCCCTTTTGCTCCTCGTTATCATACGATGGCAAGCAGTTGTGTCTTTTTGTTTAGCTTTAACATTTCCATTTATTTCACCATTTAAGGAGTTGAGTTCAGTGGACGTGTCTTTATTTTAGTGAGCTTGGCTATTACTAAATGACACTGAGTTCATTGTGTCTATAGTGGAGCGTTGAGGAATAATAGAATGCTGGACTCGTTCTTTTGATTATGCCAATGCTTGTTGATTAGGCAATGAGAATAGAAACCTTGGCTTAATTTGTGTGGCTGGTTCTTGCTTGGTGTTAAGAAAGCCATGCTCAAATGGAAACTCATTTTCATTAAATATGATATGCTGAGAGACCTAGATTTTTCCAGTTGGTCCTAGACATTTATATCCCTTGTGAGAACTGCTATAACCAAGAAACACACACTTGGTGGTATGGAACTAAAGTTTGTGTTTGTTGAATGGCTTTAGGCATGGATAATAGGCATAACTAAAGGGCTTCAATGTTTAATAGTATGGTGTCTTACAGAAGAGAGTGTAGAATGGTGAATGATCCTGCAAAATAGTAGCGGGTAAGCGATTTATTAGATAGACAGCAGAATTGAATGCTTCCCACCAATAAAAAAGAGGCATTTTAGCTTATGCTAATAAAGTGAAGCCAAGTTTCACAATATGATGATGTTTCCTTTCAGCTCCTCCATTATGGGTTGAGGTATACGGACACGTTATTCGAAATTCAATCATAGTATTTGAATTTGCAAGAGCTCTGAACCCTCCCCCTCCATCGCACTGAACCTTTTTTATTTTTTGGTCAAATTGGTTCTCAACCAAAATTTTGAAGTGAAGAAATATATGAGCCACTTCTCCTTTGCTTTCTAAGGGAAAAATCTAAGTATATTGACTAAAATCATCTAGGAAGTGAACATAATATATATAGCCATTTATTGAGTTAATTGGAGAAGGACCCCAAACATTTGTATGAATTAACTCAAGAGGATGTTTGGTATGGGACTTAGAAAATTTGAAAGGAAGTAAATGCAACTTTCCATACTAATAAGCTTCATAAAAAAAAGTTGTTCGTTCTCAACATTAACATTGCATGATTGCAAGATTTTATTTAAAGTTCTAGTGGATGGATGTCCAAGCTTTCTGTGCCACCTTCCCTTGTCAGAGATTAGGAGTGTTGAACTTGAGCCTCCCTGTTTTTGTGCCATGATTGCTTTGTATTTTAGCCGGTCAATTTTGTAGAGGCCATATTGGAGTGTCCCTTGCAATAGCACTTCCCCTATCTTTTGATCCTTTACAATGCAAAAAAAAAAAATCATGAAATTCAATGAAAATATTGTTTATTGCTATCAAGCTGGATACACTTAACAAGTTGTTAGCAATGTGAGGTACATGCAAAATCTCTTTGAGTTTTATTGGTTGTTTTGACAATATCACATTTGATCTAATATATTTAATTTGAAGATGTCTTCCATTTCCAACAACTAGACTTTCTTTACCATCATATTCTACTGCATTCTATAGTTGGCTTGGATCATTGGTAACATGATAGCTAGCACCTCTATCAACATACCAATTTTGATCTTTAACAGTGGATGGTGATGCTACTAATGCTAAGAAGTCTTGCTTGAATTCAGAGGGTGACGTTCACATGTAGGATCGATCATTTGGGTGAGGAGCGTCTCCACCCTTTGAGACATTGGTTAGTAAGAAATGGTTGTGAATCTAAATTTTGAGCAACATTGGTAATGAGGGACCTAATCTGCAGGCTATTGAGTGCATTAAGCTGCTCAAGACGACTCTTAAAAGTAAACAAAGAAGCTTGCAAGTCAATCCATGTTAGATTTGGTTTTCAGTTAATTGAACCATAATAGCATTGTAGTCAGAATCCAATCTTGCTAAAACTTGAGTACACAAAGTAGATGTGGAAACAGAGTTCCCAACTAGTGTTAAGTTATCTGAGATGGATTTTATTTTTGCTAGATATTCATCCATTTTCAAGGATCCTTTTCGAGTCTGTTGGAATTTGCCTTTAAGCATAGTGACCTGCGAGTATGTATGTACACTAAGCAGGTTCTTAATATTGCTCTAGAGCTCATGAGATGTCCGACAATGAGGACACTGAGCTACTATATCTGTTGTCATAGAGTTATATAGCTAGCAAAGCAAAAGTTTGTCAGTGGTAATCCATTCCTCAAATTTTGGGTTAACCTTTACTGTATCATCAGGAAGATGTTGAGTTGGGCATATTCTGGTGCCATCGATGTATCCTTCTAATTTATTGCCATTGATCATTGGTAGGATCATTGATTTCCATAGTAGATAGTTGCTTTCATCCAACTTGATAGAGCACTAATTGAGACCACTAATAAGTGGTACTGGCTTATGAAGATTAACGCTAATGAGGAGTGCTACGGTGTGAGATGGAGTGGCTCTGATGCCAAAATAAAGAATAAAGACAAAAGGTATATTAAATGAATGCAGAAGGCTCTACTCGTTTCACTATTACATCACTGTATATAAGGATAAGTAGGTTACAGTAAAATTAGGATCTGTTGACACGTATATAACAACTTATTATAATATATTATAATTTGACAAGTTAGTTACTATACATATTACATAACACACAAATTTGCTCACTACAGTAGCATACTTGCATAATGTTCATCATACTAGTGCATCACCCATTCTCATCTTTGTTATTCTGCTAAACTTGATAATACTTTGAAACTTATTCAAGTATCTATCATCGTTATGTCTATTATTGTATTTATGGTTGAATCCACATTGCTGAAATTGTAACAAGAGAATATCTCATGCATATTTTTATATATCTTATATATAATTTTTAATCTTGTTTATAAATAAGTTATATTTATATATAACTAAATTCAATTGAGATAAACAAGAATAACCTAATAAGAGTACCACTAATCACGGGATTTGGAAAGGTTCATAAGTACATAACTTTACCCCTAATTTATAGAGAGGTTGTCTCCGAAAGATCCACATGAAAAAATAATGATAACAAAATGATAATTAAAAATAAAAATAAAATAGATATAAAAGATAATAATAAAAAAATAAAAAATAAAATACGTATAAATAAAAATATAAAAATAAGTAATAAAATAAACAATACAATAAATATGAAATAAGGTTAAGGATAAAAATAAAAGATAAAATAAATAAATAAATAAATATACAAATAAGGAAGGGGACAAGTAAATAATATGTCATTAGAAGAAAATAAATAATAACATCAACAACAATAACTCAGTATAAGTCTCAATGATATGTAGGGTCTAGGAAGGTTTAATAATACATAACTTTACTCCTAAGTGATCGAAAGAATGTTTTTGATAAACCCATATAAAGAGAAAAAAGAAAACAAAGATATATATGTATAGACGCGCACATGCAATCGCATGCACACACATACACATATATACACACATAAAAAATAAGTCATAAAATAAACAATACAATAAATATAAAACTAGGTTAAGGATAAGAATAAAAGATAAAATAAGTACATAAATATATAGATAAGGAAGGGGACAAGTAAATAATATGTCATTAGAAGAAAATAAACAATAACATCAACAACAATAACTTAGTAAAAGTCTCATTAATATATAGTGTCTAGGGAGGTTTAGTAGTACACAACTTTACTCCTAAGTGCTAGAAAGATTGTTTTTTAATAAACCCACATAAAGAGAAAAAAGAACATACACACACACACACACACACACACACACACACACACACACACACACACACACACACACACACACACACACACACACATGCATGTACATATTAAATAATAGAGTAATAACAATCAAAAATAAAATAAACATAAAAATAGACATAAAAGATGATAATCATAAAATAAATACTTAATAAATAAAAATAAAAATAAAATAAATAATACGATAAAAAAGAGTAAAAATATAAGATAAAATAAGTAAAAACAAATAAATAAAGACACACACAAGCAAGAAGACAAGTAAATAAGTCAATCAAACAAATCATTACAAGAAAAAATTTAGGCTAAATCACTAAATAGAGAAATACTACATATTTAAATGTTTAGGCTAAATACATGAGGAAAATGTTTAAAAGATCTATTAGAGCAACGAGGATTTCTCTCTGTGAGATCCTTAACCTTATCCTAATACGCCAAAGTTTTCTATAGAGGACCATGTTCTCGGTAAGTTTCAACAAAGATATATCATTCTTAATTACCTCCCCTTCAATTCTTCTCATGCCTTCCTTTTTATCTCTTACAATTTCTAAATGCAATCTTCTCTCATCTTCTCATCGAAGTGTCTAGGAATCTCCTCTTACTATGTCCTACCCACCTAAATCTTGTATCTCTTAATTTTTCATTAATATTAGTCATCTTTAATTTGTCTCTTGCCATTACATTTATGATGTTATCTCTTTTAGTAAGGTTACACATTCAACAAAACATCCTCATCTTTGCCACCATTAGCTTATGATTATGTAACTATTTGATGGGCCAACATTCTATCCCATAGAACATGACCGACCTAATCCTTAAACAATAGAATTTACCTTTGAGTTTAAGTAGTTTTGTCACACAAAACTTTTAATGCACTTCTTTATTTAAGTCACTCTAATTTGATACGATGAATTATGTCTTCATCAATCTCTTTATTGCTTTAGATGATAGATCCTATATATTTAAAACACTCATTTGGTGTATAACTTTTAAACTAATTTTTACTCAACATTGGTGGCCACCTTATACCCCAAAAAAGTTATATTTTGTGTACTCAATTTAAAGCCCTTAAACTCTAACGTGTCCCTGTTGATACCCTCTTTTATCTCATTCGCTAAAACAATGTCATCAGTAAATAACATAACCTGAGACACATCCCTTTGGATATTCTTAGTGAGCACATCAATCACTAGAGAAAACAAAAAGGGGCTCAATAAGGACCCTTTGTAGCCCAATATCGATAAAAAAATACTTTGTATTTTTTTTATCACCCTTACTTTAGTCTTTATATCTTCATACTGATAAAGCAAACACATCCAAGAGGGGGTGAATTATATATAATTTGAAAATTTTCCAAGCTACTTTCAATTTGTATAAAGACAGGGGCCTGTTAAAATTTAAAACAATAGGAGCCTATTAAATGATAGAAGCTTGTTAAACGGTAGGAGCCTATTAGATGATTGGAGCCTACTAAATGATAAATCATGTTAAAAACATTTAAAACTTAAAGTGTCTGTTAAAATGAAATGAACCTATTGCAAATTTGAAAATAGAAGGAGCCTATTACAAATATGAAGGAGCTTCTTGCTACAATGAACACAAACACAATATAATGCAAAAATTTGAATGTTAAAGAGAGAGAGGAATGACTTAGTTGATTTATACTAGTTCGACTTACAACCTAAGCCTACGTCCAATCCCCAAGTATCCAACTTGAGTGTTTCACTAAAATCCCAAGTAGTAATTTGACGAGAACGTATTTTTCAAGGTTCTCTAACCTTCCAAACTAATAATATTTAGCTAGCTTCTACAAGTTCCAACAAATGAAAAAGTGATTTGCTCGATATGAACTTCAATGATTTCTTTCAAGAAAAATTTTCAATTTTTAAAGCACAAGAGATTTGATAAGAATATGACTTTTAAGAGTATTGATGTATTTCGAAGGTCCAGCGTATGTCCCTTATTTGCAAATGTAGTGACTGTCCCTTAAATAGACATCTTCTTCAACTAGCCATTGCTTCCCTTATATCTTGAATTGACTTTGAATCTTCAATATCATATTTGACAAAATATTCTAGTATCCAGATGTTAAGACAAATAATCATATCATAGAGTTGATTGTGATTTGTAAGATCCTTCCATATATTGTGGAATCATTTCTAATAAATTAGGTAAGTTCATAAGGTAGGTTTCTGCAAGAAAGGAATCATTTATCATATGATTTTATTTCCTTTTGAAAAATATATTGGTACCTATACAAGGAAATAAATCCAATTTGAATTTTAAAATATTATAAGGTCATCATCAAAATCATTAATAATAAACCTTGAGCTAACAATCTCCCCCTTTTTAATGATGACAAATCATAACAGATAGATTTTCAAAATTCAACTAATAATGAAGGGTTTCAAAAAGTACTTGTAGACTTTATAAGTTCTTACTGATTAGAAGGAGCCTTTCCTTTCCTTTCTTAATAAGGAGCTTATCGTTGATAAATAACATATTTAAACTTCACAGATTCAGTTAGCAATATATATCACATTTTTATCATGCTCACAAATTATGCAAGTAAAAGTCATGCAAGTATATCATGCATCTTTCAAAAAAAAAAGTCATCTTAATTCTTCCCCTTTGTCATTATTAAAAACTAGTGGGAAAAGAATGGATCAAGAAAAAATAACAACAGAGTTATAGAAGAGATATATAACATGTCATGCTCAAAATCACAAAAATATATCATTAACTCTTAACTCTCCCCCTTTGTCGTTATAAAAATATATATCTACTCTCCCCATGCATTAAAGCTGAGAATTCTTCACAGAAGGATGAATTAGTAGCACCAAATATTATGTCATCAACATATATTTGTATTATAAGTAAATCATTCTACTTTCTCTTAATAAATAAGGTTTTACCTTTCCTCTTTCGAAGTTATTCTCAAGCCAAAAATTACTTAACTTTTCATACCATACTCAAGGAGCTTACTTTAGACCATATAGGGCTTTAGATAACTTAATCACGTAATCTGGATGATCTTCGTTCTCAAAACCTTTTTGTTGATTATAACCTTAAGCTACAATTCTAGTTTTGTTTCTTACCACCTTAGCATTTTCGTCACAAAAATCGTTAAATTTTCTATTTTCAAATTCTCCTTCATGATTGCTCCAAATTGATGAAACGCAGTACCCTTTTTCAATCTAAAATTTTCTACAAAACTCAATCTTTTTTTTCAATGTAGTTGAAATGTGATATTTCACCTGTCATATGTCTCCAACACCCATTATCAACTATCAATTGATTTTCTCTTATCTCCATTTTGAAGCATATCCGCAGAAAGTATTATCTCATTCTAGGTACTGAAATTTTTTTGGGTCCTTGCAGGTTAGTAACTTGACCTTTTGGTCTCCAAACATACAATTGAGATAATTTCCTTATTTTACGAAAGTTACAAAAATGACTAATATGACCATATCTATCATAATAAAAGCACAAAAAAGATGAATGAGAGTTGTTATGATTTTTACCATGTATTAGGTTCCTTAGTTACTGTTGGATTTGAGAAAGAAGTTCTTGTATGGCCTGATATTATTGTTTTCATTGTATCCTATTTTGGCCTTATAAAAAATGCATTTACCACTACCAAATAATGCATCGAGGTTGTTCCTTCCATCAACAAAATTTGCTAGATCTTTTTCCAGAGATAAGATCTTTCTAGCACTTTTCTCTTTCTTAAGTTTTAAGGTGGCAAGTTTTTCTTCCAACTATCTCACCTTTTTAAAATCATTTTTGAGAAAAGTATTTTCCAACTTAGCCACCCTTTCATCTAGAACTTTCTTCTCAAAGACCTTTTGCTTATAATCAACCTCAAGAGACGTATTCTTGGTCGGGAAGTTCTCATTTGCAGATTCCAATGACTTTAAGTTACTCTTTACAGATGCATCATTGTTCTTGGACTTCTCATCCTCTTTAAAATACTTAAATGTCAATGATAGACATTGTTGACTTCTTCAGGTTCTTCTTCTTCAAAACTTTCAAAATCCTCATCCGATTAGGTTGTTTTTAGTGTCATTCCTATTTTGTAGGAAGAACCTTTATCTTGCCTAAGTTTGGTTTCATGGATCATTAAGTTTTCTCGTAGCCAATCGAGTGAAATAGTGTCTAGATGTTTTACAATTTCTAGAGTTGTCACCTTAGGACTCCATTCCTTCGGTAGTGACTTTAGAATCTTCGTAAGAAGCTTATCATTGGGATATATTTCCTAAGTTTTTTAAAGTTATGTTGATTTTGTTGAAAATTGTAATATATAGACTAAAAACAATAAACAAGTGTGTAAATTGAGAAATGCCTTATATGGGTTGAAGTAATGCCCTTTCTTTCCTTTCCATGCCTAAGGCGAGAGCTTGTTTTACCTAGAACTAGGCTTTTGCTTCATCATATGCTTATAGATGGACGAGACCACTTATGTCACTTAATTGTCTACCTTAGAGTTAGAGGATACACCTTCTATCTTTGCCAAAAAATCTAATTCTTATTTATTAGATTCTAAGAAAGATTGGTTTTTTAGCCTCATCTAAAGTAGGTGATTGAGCAACAGAAAGTGGTAGAAGGGGTTAAATCATCTCTTGCAGACTCCATGACACTAGATGCTTAAGGAAGGCACTCTGGGGAAAAATTTGTCTTATTATCCCATTTGTTCCTTCAAAGGTAACTTGAAGTTTGTACCATACATTTTTTTTTTACTGTAGAGCAATATGATATCTTTTTATATTCTTTTGGAGACAACACACATATCAAATGATGATGTTTTTCTTTAGCATTTAGTTGTGCATTTCTTCGATCAATATCAGTCCACACTTCTATGTTATTTGTATCAGGAAGTATAGCTCTAACTCTGATGGCTTGCTAGACTTTGATATCTACATATTAAAGATAGATCGTCATTCTCTCTTTCTAATATGAGTAGTTGTTTCTATTGAAGTAAAGAGGCTTTGAGATAAATTGTCCTTCAAAACTTCTCAAATTGTTTGCCATGATCTTCACGTGCTATAAAACACAAAAAATGTGAAACCTTGTTCTAATACTAAATGATAAAGCAAACACATGTAGGGGATTGAATTATGTGTGACTTTAAAATTTTTCCAAGTTACTTTCAATTCTTATAAAGACAGGGGCTTGTTAAAATTTAAAACAATAGGAGCCTGTCCAACGATAGAAACATGTTAAACAACAGGAGCCTGTTTGACGATCAAATCTTGGTAAGCAATAAATCAAGTTAAAACAATTTAAAATAGAAGGCATCTGTTAAAACTAAAAGAACCTATTGCAAGTTGAAAATAGAAAGAGCCTATTATAAAAGTGAAGGAGCCTCTTGCTAAATGAACACACACACACACACGCACACACACACAAAATGTAATGCGAAAATTTAAAAGTTAAATAGAGAGAGGAATGACGCAATCGATTTATACTGGTTCGATTTACAACCCAAGCCTACATCAAATCCCTAAGTATCCAACTTGAATGTTTTACTAAAATCCCAAGTAGTAATTTTACTAGTCTCTTCAAGCTCACGAGTACATATTTTTCAAGGTTCTCTAACATTCCAACTAGTAATATTTAGCTAGCCTCGATAAGCTCCCAGTAAATGAAAAAGTGATTTGCTTGATATGAGCTTCAATGGTTTCTTTAAAGAAGAATTTTCACTTTCTAAAGCACAAGAGATTTGATAACAATATGAATTTCAAAAGCATTCTATTGATGTATTTTGAAGGTCTGGAGTATGTCCCCCATTTGCAAATGCAGTGACTATTCCTTAAATAGACATCTTTAACTAGTCATTGCTTCTCTTATATCTTGAATTGAATTTGAATCTTCAACACCATATTTGATAAAATCTTCCAATATCTAGATGTTAAGACAAATGATCATATCATAGAGTTGATTGTGATTTATAAGATCCTTTTAGATATTGTAAAATCATTTCTAATAAATTAGGTAAGTTCATAAGGAAGGTTTTTGTAAGAAAGGAATCATTTATCATATGATTTTGTTTCCTTTAGAAAAATATATCGATACTTATACAAGGAAATAAATCCAATTTGAATTTTAAAATATTATAAGATCATCATTAAAATCATTAATAATAAACCTTGAGCTAACACATGCATATCCTTAATAATCTGTACTTAAGTTATAAGAATTATCTTGACTTCTAAACACTTTCGTATGATTTTGTTAGGTATTTTATCATACGATGTCTCCAATTCAATAAAAATTATGTGTGGGTTACGTTGTCTTTCATTATGATATTTCATTAATTTTCTAAAGAGATATAAAGCTTCTGTTCAACAGTACATAAGTCTCGAATTAAATGTATTATCAATTCTATAAAAAATAAAATTACCTCTATATATTTTAGCTTTTTTTAAAGTTTTCTATGACACCACCAATCGACAGTCACCTAGTTGCTACACCCGCCGTTGTCCCTCTCGCCGTCGATGCTACTCTAGTGATCGGTCAGTTGCCCATCACTCAGTCACCAGCTGTTTCTCCGTCAGCCGACGGCTGTTGCTTCAGGCATTCTTGTCCACATCACCGTCGCCACCAGTCCCTCTTGTCGAGGAGTCTGTGCTTTGCAAGCGGAGGTTTCGGTCCCTCTCGCTGTTGCCAGTCCTCTGCTTCTCGTCAGTATCTTGTTGGCATTGTGCTTCTGCCATTTACGCCGACTTAAATATTATTTTTGACATATTGTTCCACTCTTGAGGTGATGTTCCAGCTTTGACCGATTGTTCCAGCCCTCGTAATCTATTCAATGATATCTAATCCTGTTAACTATGGAGAATTTGAGGTTACGAAACTCATTTTAAACGCTTTGACTGAAACCAAAATTTTTAGGTGGAAGGAAAGAAACATATTTTTAAAAGGTTGTTAACTTTCGCATGTTATTATAGGAGACAAAGTGAAAATTATACAAAATTTTTGAATTGTTTTGGAGATTGTTATAATAAAATTTAACACATTATCATATAGTTCTATTCATATTTAATTCACTAATTATGAAATTGTAAAAAAAATCTGAAATGTTTTGGCTAATTAATAACAAACCATTAGACTTATGGTATTATTATTATTTATAAATTATTCTTCATAATATAAAATAATAACTTGGTCAATTTGTGAATAATTTTCTCGATTCAATCAATTTAAAATTAAATAGTTCAAGCCATAATTAGTAGACATCATGTTCATCTTACTCAAATTAAATATAAAAATGTTCAACCTCTATTTCATCAAAGTTTACTACCTACATTGGATATTGTTATTTGAGAGATTATTTTTAAAGAGACTCATCTTAATTTAGACAAAATTTCATGTTTTAAAATTGGTGCTGAAATCACTCAATCTTCACTTCAAAAATCTAACAATAAATTGTATAACAATTATGTCAAACTGATTATACTATAGAATGTAGACATTCTAATAGCTTTCGCCATATTCTTGAACATTGTCCAATACAATCTCTACGATCAAAAGACAAGTTCTCCGAATCTAAGAATACCGTGAAGTATGGATCTTCCTCTATCATTGTTGTTGCCACTAAAAACTCTACTTCCGTGAGTGAATTTGAGGCACTACTGAAATAGATCATTTCTTCCAATTCTTTTACTAATATTTCAAAGTCTGGACCATCTTCTGCTATTATTAAGACCATAATTATGAGTAATCTTGAGGCACTACTTAAACATGTTATTCCTTCCAAAACTTAAATTTATATATTTCTATTAAACTTTATGTCAATATGCACAATAACATAAATTCTATAATCAAACACTACAATAGAAAGGAGATTAGACTACGTTTTCTTTCATGTCGAATTTGTAATCATCGCTGAAAGCAAGCTATTGGCAGAGAATTATATATTTGTCCCTCAAAGTCAAACATTTAGTGACGTTCTACCAAATTGTTCGTATTAACCATAATCTTTGTAAAAGGAGCAACTTATTGCGACATATTGGATATTTCATTGTCAATATGACGACATTTGGCGACGATGTGCTAAATGAATATATTTTGCGATGATTAACGATAATTGTCGCAAAAGGATCAACTTTTTGTGATGGTTGTAAAACTTCATTGATATCTGGCATTTTACAACGATTAAGCCCCTTAATGGGTGGTCGAGTGAAGAGGTACGGGGCTAAAAGGTCCTATATTCGAATCTCCTACCTATGCTCTCTTGATCGAGCCTGTCGTACCGGGCTTGCCTAGTGCAGAGTACTCAATTGGCGTGATTTGTATGCTATTACGTCAATCTAGAGGTTTACCCAGTGTGCATCTAAAGGATAGTGGTTACATGTTTCTCCGTTCCAATTTTTGTTTACAATGATTAGTTCAATTGTCACAAGACGTAATGCTAAAATGAATATATATTACAACGATTAACTGTAATGGTCACAAATTGATGGACATTTTGCGATGACCCAGAATTGTAGTCGACAATGTGGTTGCTTTTAGCAAAGATTTGGGTAAAAGTAGGTAGAAGATGATCAATTATACTTTTGGCGATGAATTTGTTGTATGTCGCCAAAAGTTGATTTTTAATATTTTATATTATTTGATAATTTCTTAAAAGAAATTTGATGAATTTTTGTATGTGATAGTTGAACACCCCACTCCCATCTGACACATGCACGTGCGCCCTTTTGATACACGTGCACATGCCCGATAGAAATGGTGTATTAACTATTTCACCTTCATTATATCACATGGAATCATATGTAAAACCAAAAATAACACATTGTCTGAAAACCAAAATTTTCCTCATTTTATTTCTTAAACTATACTTTACATTAACCATCATCCATATTTTACAATGTCAACTTAGAGTGTTTACAACTTAGACTACATAATATTGTACATACATGAGGAAACCTAAACAAAAATTAAAACAAACTATTCCTTTAGTCCTAGCTGATCAATCTTTGAGCCATATCTGATCTCCGCAAATTATACAAAATCTCTTCTATACAGTCTTAGAAGCTAGGTTGTCGCTCTCTCGAATCTAAAGTTGTAAACGTTGAAATTTTAGTGAGTTTTGCGAACTCAGTAGGGTAACTATCCTCGATAGCTCACTCTTGTCATACAACATACAATAAATCATGTCATCATGAAATTCCAATCAACTTGATTTTTTTCAAGTAACAACACATAACAATGGATCACATTTTTCATATTTCAAAAGCAATATTCAAACATTTCATCATTTTATTACAATTTTGCAGATCATATACATTGACAATTTATCACATATTTCATACACAAAGTTTTCAAAATATTGCAATCATTCACTTCATTTAGATCATATGTGTATGCAATGTTATGACACTCGATTTCATTTATTTCATTGTTGTGACAATATGCCTTTTTCACTGTCCCATTTCTATTATGGATATCGGGCTCTTCATACTGTCCCGTATCCGTTGGGGATACAGGACTCTTTGTACACATCAAACCTTAGGCTCTAATCACTAATGTCTGAGCTATAAGCTCTTTTTCACTGGCGGCATTAGTCGCAACTACCTTTATATTTCATGCATTGGAATGAAATGCATTTCTCAATTTCAAACATCACATTTGATTAATTACATTTACGTTTATGCTCTCGTTCACAATAATCATCGGACTAGTCCGGCATGAACATTCAAATTGAGAACCATGTAGTCAATCTCATTCACATACAAGTAGCACTTCTAATGTTTAATCATATATCAAAACTCCTCGGACATTTCATGTCCGTAATTCAGTACACAATTCAGTACACATTCATCAATATCAAATTCAATTCAGTAATAAACAAAACAAGTCAAGATAAGACCATCTTAGGTTACTCACAAATCGCTCCAGAAAGCTATTGCCTTGAAGTTCCGACAATGTTTGGATGATGGTGCTCTAAATGCCCCTCTATATCATGCAAAACACATTTATACATATCACAATTTTGCATAATTGTATAAGTATTCATTTATGCACATCTATGTTTTAGATTTTTTTGAAAACACACTTTTGGGTCAACCTTTCATGATTATTCAGATCAGGTAAATGAAGTAATTTGGCAATACTTCCTTCTATAAAAAGATTCACGTTGTCTTAAGTTTCCAACAACACTAAGATCATACAATTTGATTCATTATTCTATAAGTTATGCGCATAATACTACAGACTAAGTACATTTGAATTTTTGGCTAGTGCATAATCATGCACTTGAAGTTGTACAACTCATATCTCTCAATTACAATATCCAAACGTAACAAACTTTATAGCAGTTGAAAGCTAAGAGAATAAGCTATAATTTTTATGAAGACATCTTTATCTGATCTGGCTTACATCAATATAGTTTATATGATAACAACAGGACATGATTTCTATCACGGGTAGTGTTATAGCCTAAGTCAAGACTCAATTTCAAGCCAAATTTTGAAATTCATAGAGATAGAATTAAAATTCGATTTCTTCAAGAAAGGTGTAGCCATATGTCTATAATTTAATCTAAATCAAGAATCAACTCATTTGGAACTATACATATCAAGACATAAACAAAATACCGTAGCATATTCAATGAAAAATTTCCAGTTCATAATATTCCAGCACTCTTCCTCATTTTCATCTTAAATCCATTAATCACATCTTTCCCAAATGAATTCAGATGGCTCTAAATTTTCATGGAGATGAAGGACAAGGTGTTATGAGTCTATTGGTTCAAATCTCATGCCATTTGGATGTCAAACGAAGAAGTTATACAGAAGAGAACAAAATATGTTTAGTAAGAAGGAAAAAAATCTAATTCATATTCGCACATCAAAAACCAAGATTAGACACGCACACTATCACCTTCTACTTCCTCTCTCCACTAAAAATTTGTTTCCATGAGCAGTAACAAGTCTCAACAGAATCTATATCCTACTTTTCACATCATTTAACTTAAAAACATTTACATAATCCATGGTAAAAAAAACAAAGCAAAATATCGTGTGTACATCCATAATTTTTCTGCAATTCTCTAATTCACCAACTCTCATTAAACTCAGATTTTTACAAACTTATACACTTTCTGCACACTTTCTATTCACAAATCTTCCATCTATCTAATTCATCAAGTTTATTCACCGAAACTACACTTTTCAAACCATGCACGCTTGTATTCATTTACATAATAAAATATCATAAAAATCACTTACTTGATTCATCAAAGCTTTCAGCGGTGAGAGTGAATCAAAGACACAAAACACACAGCTAATGTTTCAATGTTGAATAATACAAGAAGGGAATTTGGTAAATAGTATTTTCGGTGGTGAAGAACATCTACAATAATATTTTTTATCATAAATATAACCACGTCTTTTAATCAAACCTCTCCACATATCACTATTGCATGGAATACATTTGTCACCCAAATAAGATTGCCACACGTCACATTATAATTGGTCAATTTATCTCTTATTTCCATATTTTACCCAGGCTAAAATATCTCAAAATTTTGAAAAATTCCTAAAATTTATCAAAAATTTCGAAATAATATTAATAGTCTTTAAATCAATTTTCAACATATAAAAACCACAATTTGCATTTTAATCGCATTTATAACTCAATTATACCAGAAAATGTCAATAAATACATGTGCAATTATTTCATGAACATCAATACAATTCACATATTTAAATACGCCGTATGATGCATGAAATGCACTTCTAATTTCTCCGTATACACTATTCCGGGATCTTAGCCTCTAACATGAGATATTGGGACGTTACAATAGTATTCTTAAAAATAATAATGTCGAAAAGATAATATTTTAATGCTAAGTGTACATATAATAATAATAGCATTTTAATCAAAAATAAAATTTAATATAGTAAAAAATAAAAATCGGTATTAAATATTAATATCATATTTTTAAATATCAAATTTAATATTATTGAAAATCTCTTGTAAGCCTAAAAATATATGTAGATAACAACAACGTCATTTAAAAGATCAAATTCAATATTAATCATAATGATTGTATAAGTGTAAAAATAAATTTAGTTAACAAAAATGTCTTTTGTTATTTTTATTAATCTCTTTTAATATATATGATTTTAGAATATAACAATTTATGTATATGATATATTAAAAATATTTAGGAAAATTGAAAAATCAAATAAAATGTATAGTATTGGTGACGATTTTTGCAATTGGTAGCCAAAGATTCGGCTACTGTTGAACCTTTTGCCATGAAATCTATTATCGTCCTCAAATGTAAGAAAAACGACGACGTGTAGCTTTTGTTAACAACCTGAATGGTGACGGTTTTTTAACTTCTTGGGTTGATTTTAGATTGTCACTAATTGTTGCAGCATAAAAAAATAAGCCAGGACATGACAAACAACATCGTTTGTTCAGTGTGTTTTATCCAAAGACACATGAAAAACTAAAATAAGATTCTTTAGAGAAATTAAAATAAGTTTCACTTTTATTATAATTTCTAGCAATTTTTATACGACATCTAATCTTTAATACAAAAGCTTCAAGAAGAGTTGTTAATGATAAAAAAGTTAATTTACATTTTTAATTTATTTAAGTTAATATAATAGTGAGAAAATTAACTCCACTTCCCCATAATTCTATAATAAATCAAAGTAAAAATTTAGTAAATAGAAGTCTAAGAAATTTAAGGCTATTTGCATTAGTTGCTCTTCATTTTTTAAAAATAATAATCTTAAAGATTAAGACAATCCTTGAATAAAACGTCAAAGAGAAATATGAAGATTGTAATAAGACAAAATAAACCCTACTTTGTAATTTATGAAAATAATTTGAAGAATATATAAAAATAAAAATATTAAGTAACATAAAATTTAATAAATAAATGAAGACAAAACTATTAAGTGAGTTAATATTTTTAAAAAAAGATGAATGATTATTTTCTTTTCTTGAATCAAAAATAAAAGAACATACATACTTATAAGAATGAAGTTAATAAATTGACTTTATGATGTAAAAGGCTTCACTGATTTAGTTATTTAGATTTCATAAGTTATGCCTAAAGTAAGTTTGTGATAAATTGACAAGTAATACTAAGGCTAAATCACAATAGCATCACTATGAGCTAGGTTTAACCAATACAAAGGAATAACGTATAATTGATCATACTCATCCATCAATATCATTGTAATATTTAACATCTTAAATAATCAATTAATACTTTCAAAATGATCTAAAAATTGTTTAAAAAATCAAATCTCATTAAGAATTAAATGAATAAATTAACCGTATCACTTTATCAAAGATTTAATAGGATTTAGCTAAATAAGTAACACTTATCATATCCCTTTATTGTCTTAATGATTCTCTACCAACTCCTTACTTGAAATATGTATGTAATATTATAGTATATAATAAGCAAAAATTTAGAATGGAAAATATTCAATAAAGCTTATATCCTAGATAATCATTAATTATGTTTTCTTTATATTGCTTATACTTAACCACATAATAAAAAAGTCTCATTATCTAGTTAATACATCCCTTACTCAACTTACTTTATTTTGGATATATTTCAATGACTAGTTATCTGTATATACTGGTTTCCTGTCTTGCATTAAAATCACACTAATTCCTATTACACCCAATCTTAAAGAACACAAAAAGTTGTATAACATGTACTTAAATATATTCAAGGCATGTACCTAGGTTTGGTCAGATATGGGTTATGTGTGTTGAATGGGTTAATTAAATGTGAATATATGTTAGGAACTTTGTTTTACTATTGCCTATAATACGTTCGACTAAAGTTCAGTTTGAATCTCTGATGTCACTGTTAGATCATAGTCCTCTCGCTTCTAACTCTCCGTCAAAGTTTTCATCATGCACAAACTATCTTGAGCCCATCACTGCCACAAAGTCGTTAAAACTCTATCTGAGTGTAAATGGTTTAATCTTGCTAACATGAAAGTGAACGGGAACATTACTAACATCAATATTAGTAAGACATGATATGATAATGACCTATATGTCATTGCAAGTCAAGTGAAGCAAGTTTTATATTTTAACAATATTGTATTAGGTAGCAATTAGAAGGTTGTTCAAAAGTTTTATCATCAAAATCTCTTTGATTTTTGTAAAAGGGATAATGGTCTAATGAGTGAGGATAAAGATGAAGTATATCAAGAGATTGAATCGGAGTTGAATAATTAATCCATTCGAATAGAAGATGCAGATATATATCATTATTTCATAGGAGAAATTTTAATCCCAATATAGTATAAGTGGATGAAGTATAAGTCAATCTTATCGTAAAAAGAGATGAAGACTAGATTGATGATAAATTATATGATAATGATGATACTTTAGCCAAATATATGAGTGATGAAGAGTTCAATCATAATATAATTAAAGATGATGATTTTCATGATCTTGATCATCATGATTGAAGGAAATAAATTGTTTTTTTTAATTGTTTTACATGCATTGTTGATGATTGAGTTATGTTAATGCCTATTGTTGATGTTTCACTTGTGTTAATGCATATTGTTGATGTTTGACTTATGTTTATGCGGAATGTTGGAGTTTGACTTATGTTTATGCCAATGTTATTATTTGAATTATGTTATGTGGAATGTTGGTGTTTAACTTATGTTACGCAGAATGTTGTTGTTTTAGTTATATTTATGCGGAATGTTCATGTTTGAGTTTAATGTTCATGTTCAAGTTATGTTTTTTTGCAGAATGTTCATGTTTGACTTGTATTAAAGTGGAATTTTCATGTTTGACTTATATTAATGCGGAATGTTCATGTTTGACTTATATTAATGCGGAATGTTCATGTTTGACTTATGTTGATACATAATATTGATGTTTGAGTTATAGATATTCAATATAATGGCACCTAATAGAAACAAGGAAAAGAAAGTGGTAACTATCAAAATTGTTCCTCCCTCATAACAACCACATAAATTTGATCCTATCTAATAATAGCAACTGACTTCAACTAGAAATGAAACCATTTAACAACAAGCGCTTTCTACCTCAACTAATGCTGAAAGATCTTCAAGTCTGTTAATCTTTATAGCCTACAATTAGAATTATGCTCAAATATATATTTACATGTTTTTTTTGTGTTTTTTCTTATCATTTTTCTTTTTTTTTAGGTTCTAATATCGGTATTAGAAAAGAGGTAGAGATATCACTAAAGGTTCTGAGTTACAACGTATGAATTTTGCAATGAACAACAAGTTGTCTGTGCATATTGATACCTCTTGAGGTCGTCTTGTTGACAACATTCAATTGGCAAAATTATGTAGTGAGTTAGGGGTGTCATTGTCAAGACTAAATTGCCTTACTTTCAGTATCCTAGTTAGTTAAAGTAAGACAACTTGTTACAAAATGCTCTGGACAAAGTTTCAATAATATTTCAATTTATTTAATTATATTTTTTACTTATTTAAAGATTAATTTAACTTTTACTTGTTGTTCACAAATGATGCTAAATATTGTCGATATTGAGAACTCTAAAGTTTCAAGTTGTGTGAGTTTACTATTGAAACAAAGGGCCAAAGATCATGGTTACCGACTACATAAATATTGCAAATTTTTTCCTTCATATGAGGAGGCAAGAAGACATGTTCCTGAATTGGTGACTCCAAAAAATTGAAGCCAAATGTGTGATTATTGGGCCTCTGCTAATGTTAAGGTTTGTCTTCTTTCTTTTCACATTTGCTTCCATTAATCTTGTTACACAATTTAATGACTATTTATTTTCTTTATTTAGGAAGAGTGTGAGAAAGACAAGGTTAATAGAGGAAAAATGAAAACTCCTCACAACACCGGCTCCAAATCATTCATTGTCATATGAAATGAATCTGTAAGTTCTTTGTTTAGAAGTTATAATCATATCATTAAATACAATATTATTTATTGTGTTTTTAATTTTTTCATAAAACATAGTCAAAATGAACTATATGCACAAGAGTGTGATATGATCATGCTTTACAAATTGACACATTACAAGGAAGGTCAAAGTTGGACATTTGAAGAAACGTAAAACAATTATGTAAGTATATTTTTTTTAATTTTTAAGTTTATTTATTTATTATTACTAATTAATAATATTTGAATTAAATATTGATTTTATTTTTTAAATTTTAGAATAAGATGAAGGAGCTATTGCAAGCCTTATTGTCTGACAAAAAAGAGCCAAATGTAGATGATATTTACAATAAAGTGTTTGGTATAAGATTTGACTTTTTCAAAGGTCTTGAGTTTGATCTTAAGCCAATTGGTTCCTCCTCCTCAAGACTACCATATATTGTCCATTTTCAAGAGGAAAACTAGTCGCTAAAGGCTAAGTTAGAATGTAATGAACAAAAGTTAGACCGTACTAAATGAAAATTGGTTAGGCTTGAAAGGATGGTGAAACAAATACTTGGCTCAAATTATGTAAATTCTAGTGACGGTGAAAATAAGGCTTTGTTTATACATAGCTATTTTTTAAAAAATTTATAATTAACGTTTAATGACATTTGATTATTGATATAAATTGCTTCTAATTTTTAATTATATTTTTGTTTAATTAATTCTAATTCAAAAAATCTAAATATTACGAATAATAAGATGGATTAAAAATGTTAAAAATTTTAATAGTAATGATTACTAAAAAAAGCGTATCTAAAAAGATTTCGCAATGTTTCTAAATTCATCTTCAAAACTTTTTAGCTACTTTATAAAAATGTTGCAAATAACTTTTAGCTATGCCTTAGGAAACATAGCTAAAACATTTTTGCTATGAAAAATAATTGGAACCAGTCATTATCAACAACGATTCTATGTTCGTTGCAAAATATTATTTGCCCTAAAAATAAAGCGTATCAAACATCATTAATGACGATATTCTGTATCTTCGCCTTTCACTTTTGGCAACGTACTCTTTATCATAGTGAAATGTAATTTACAATGATTTTGTGAAAAGGTCACCAATGATATTTTGCTATCAGAATTTTGCGATGAATTTGTAATCTTTAAAACTTTTTATCGACGAATTACTTTTAGTGATGAAAATGTTCGTTGCCAAAATCCCCTTCTGTTGTAGTGAAAGCCTAGTACCATTTGTTAGAAAGATATCAAATTCATTCTTATTTGTATAATGAATAATCACAAAAGCGAAGTAGGAATTCAGGTAAAATAGTCAAATATAGGTAGAGAACTCTTTGGTACGATGTAAATACTAAACAATCAAAGTCTAATCAATAATTATAGTAAAAACTAATATATAATAAATTATTTTATATATGTATTGTGTGTATTACAATGAAGGGGATGAATCAATTTATATACAAAATTATTAGACTAATTAGGAAAAAAAACTTAAATAAGGTCTTAAATAAGGAAAAATTTAATTAAAAAGATTCTAAACTTAAATAAGGAAGAACCTAATTAGGAAAGAACCTAATCAGTGTATAAATATATTTATATTGGTTACAATATATGTTATCATTATCATCTCCATTAAACTCAAAGTTGTGGAGAAGTGGACAACTTGAGTTTAGAAAGAAGATCACAAATTCGAAGAATGGAGTATTGTTAACTATCTGGAATATCAAAAGACGTGAACGTATCATCCTGTAAGGTTATTTCTATGGGATCTCTCTAGCCAAAACTAGTTTTGGCAGCGGAATCACAAATTTACTTCTTCAAAAAATTTGTAGCTCCATGTCTCTAGATTATTTTGAAACAATAATCATCTCATTCGAAGCTCTACAAGTCAAGATATGATTAAGATACCGGAGTATGTTCAGTAAAAGAATCAATTCATGCTCTTTCAATTTTTCCCTCACTTTCTCCCCATCAATCTTTTTCGAATCAACTCCAATGGATGCTAAAAGTTTATGTAGAGATAGAGAAATAAGTTAGGAATCTCTTAGTTCAATAATCACTTCATTTGGTGATCGGATGATGGAGTTATGGTCAAACGAGTCAAACCTGGTCATGTCCTCAATCATATTGTACCTATCTTGTTACAATTGACATAACTTTCACTAGAGAGATCTGATTAAGGTCTTATTAGGAAGATTTTTAAGAGGACTTCTAGATATACAACTTTTGTGAAGACTCTGAAAAGATATTTTTCCATTTGGAGGGTCAAAACACATGTTTGCCGCAGCAAAACCAGGAAATATTTCCCAGGACCTCTCAGGAAAAGTTCATTGCGGCAAACTAAAAGTTTCGTCGCAGCAAAACCAGGAAATATTTCCAAGGACCTGTCAGGAAAATTTCGCCGTGGCCAACCTATAACTTCGCCACAATGAAGTCACGAGATGGAGATGAAAACACCTTTCAGGAAAAGTTCTCCGAGGCAAAACCTTCTGACCTGTAACTCTAACCCAACATTTCAACACTAAAAATACACAAACATTTCATATCAATTCAACTACTAAGTACTTTTGTTAAGTTCTTAAATCTCCCCTCAAATAATTAAACCCATACAACCCTTCCAATATCTAAAATGTTATTCTAAACCAAACAACAATTTACAAACACATACTCATTCCTCTTTCACAACCATCATCATACACAACAGTAAATCCTCATATTCTCATTCTCATTGCTAAACAAGTAAATATTTGAACAAGCTTTAGTTACATATCAACATACACATCATAAACTTAAAACAAAATAACAAAGATGCTCATGTTTGATATGCCTATAAAGCTATCCAAAAAATGATCACTAACTTAGTACAACTCTAACTATCTTGGAGTCTCCGATGCCTTGTAAGGATTTGCTAACCGTCTTGTTCTGCATCTGAGAAGTGGAAAAAGGATGGGTTGAGCTATACAGCTCAGTAGATAATATATTTATAGCCATCAACAATTGACCATAATTCAATATAGGCATAACTACCAATTCAATAATTCTTAATCCATTCTAGCAATTCAAGCATTAATCAAATTAGCTCAAAATTCATAACACATAACATAAACTTTAGCCATTTAACACCACACTCAAATGCATCATATTTGACAATTCAAAAATGCAATGCACAAACAAATGGCTCGAGAGTTCCGTGGAACAAAACAGAGAAACCGAAGTTTACTCCGTGAACAAAATGAGTCCAATTTTTTAGGATCTCGTGGCCTCAAGTGGGTAGCCAGAAGAAGGCTATAGGTCAACGTGCACATAACTAACGAAACGGGTTTCTCTCTTACCCAATCACAAACAAATTCCATGCTCAATAAAATCAAACACCATTTCCTAATCTCATGCTTCTTTTACTTTTTCTTCTTTTCTTTTTATACAAACATCATAACCCTTTCATGGCATAACATAATCATAATTCATCATGCATTTTCAACATTCACAAAGATTTCAATTTCAATAAATCCAATGCAAGCAAACCAATACACACACATAAGCACGAATTTGCACAATTACACAATAACTATAAATACATTACCCACCTAATTCGTCTGTAAAATCCAACTCAATTATGCCTTCCCTCTTGCTCTTGAGTAGGGTTTTCTTGGTTTCCTAAAACAAACCAATTTCTCATTCAACCCACATTCAAATAGAAATTCATAAAGCTTCAA
>JAOSBN010000179.1:49576032-49632092 GCA_027563595.1 Erythroxylum suave
AACGAATACTCAATTATGCAAAGCATATGATTACTGGAAATTCCTAAATTTTCTAACCCCTAACGTGGGGTATTACATAACTGTCCCTTATTCGATGGGGATACAGGGCTCATTTTACATAGTGAGTCTTAGGCTCTCAATCACTTTTTGAGCTCGAGGCCTTTTGCACACTTTGAGCTTTAAACTTTGATTGGTGGCTACTCTGGTCACAACTGCCATTGCCTGATTGTGTATTCATGTATAGAATGCATCTATCACAATCAATCATATTATGAAGCACATAGTTTTGCACATTCATATACAAGCAGCACTTCAATATTCCATTCCAAAATCACAGTTATTGGACCTTCATTGTCCGGAATCAACAATCAAAACACATTCATTCAATCATTTATAATAAAATTTAAGCAAATAAGTAATTAAGTGAGACCGTCTAGGCTACTTACAAGTTACTCCCAAAGCTAATGCCTGGAAGTTTCGACAACGTCTGGAGGTTGACATTCCAGTTGCTCCTCTATATCAAATACCATACACATATATCACAAGTTGTACAATCATAAGTGTTTAAAAATGCACATGTATGAAATGAAATATGTATAATGCATGTTCATGACTATCCCGAGCATTTATCCATCAATTTCATCACAAAGTCATTTTCATATTGAAACTCATCTAAGTACAATTTCTACTTAGGTTTATGCCTCACTAACAACATTAAATTTACAATTTATTTCTCATTGATTCACTTCAGATTTTTCCAAAATACACTTTTGGGTCTACTGTTCATATTCAATCAGAAGGTTCAAATGATGTAATTTGGTCATACTATCTTCTATAAAGTGTTCCTCTATGTATTATGTTTCTATTGACACCAAAATACTCACTTTGGTTCAGTAATTTGGAAGATATGCCTCAAACATTTTCGGGCTGTTCATATTCAAAAACAGGATGCTATACACTACTTCCATCTAGAAATTAAATATCTTAAAGACTGAATCACAATTAGACTTCTTCATATGATTTGTATCCCTATTTCTATAGTTTACTAAAAATTAATAAGAGTCTCATTTGGAATCCTATAGATCCAGATATAATCACAATAACAAAGGGTGTTCAGGAAGAAAATCCTATCTCACTGTTCCAACAAATTCCACACTTTGATTTGATCAATATTTCTCAATTATATTCAGAATGCTACAAAATTTTATGGAGGGATAGAAAAGTGTGCTAGGAATCTATTGGTTTAAGAATCAGATCATTTGAAGATCTAGAGAAGAAGTTATGGTCAAAAGAAGGAAAGTTGTTTAGGGTGAGTCAACCCTTTGGTCAAACCAGCAAAGTCAGCACACTCCACTTCATCTTCTCCATCGACACCTCAACTTCAAACCTCCATAAATTTCGATCCAAAACTAAAAAATTTACAAACTTTATATGAAAGGAAAGCTTAAAGAAAGATATACAACCTTAATAAGTCAACTTTGTCAAAAACTCTCTATATTAGTAGAGAAAACTCATGGAAGTTTCAGATCAATTTTTTTAACTCTTTACTTACAACATTCAATTTCTCATGCTTAATCTATCATTTCTAGTTCAATGATCATCATTTATCCATTATTATGACCCCCTTTCAACTCAACATCATCCAAAACCAAATTATAGCACATGATTGATCATAAACACTAATAACAGAACATACACATATATGTGCATTCATCATCCATTTTCTGCACTTTTTCTTACACCCAGCACTGAACTTCAAGTCAAAATTGGAAACTTTTAAAGACAGAATTTGAAATTGATGTCTTCATACAAAATGTAGCCCTATGTTGCTAGTTTAATACAAACTAAGAATCATCTCAATTGAATAACCACAGAACATGTTATGGTTAAATTACAGAAGCATATTCAGTGAAATTGTTATAGCTAACATATTCCAGCCACTTTAAACACAATTATCTTTTATCTCTAAATTGTCATCCTAGTTCTTCTCTTTTCAAGACACTATACTTTCCTTCTTTTTAACTTCCATACCCAATCTAATCCATTCCTAAAACAACCAATGATCCACGTTTTTATCCATAAAAAACAGAACATAACAATATCCATTCATCATTCAATTTTTCTGCACTTCTTTCTACATTCATTAAGGATTCATTCAAACTCTAAAACATCTCTAAATCAATTTATGAATCATTAATCATCATCCATGTAAAAGCAAGGCATGAATCTACCACATTCCTCATTCACATTTTTAGCATGTGTCCATCCTCATTTTATGATCATTTAACACTTAAATATCGTCATAACATGTTTGATTCAACAATTAAAGAAGAGTGATGCTTATACTTGATTTAGCTTCAAATCTTAAAAAACAACACTTAGCCCTAGCTCCCTAGCTTCATATGATATTCATGGAGGTTAGAAGGATTTAAGTTTTTCTTGGCTCTAATGAAAGCTCTTCTCTTCCTCTACCTTTTTCTTTTCTTAAACCACTTCAAAATCTCTCTTAAAAGCTAAGAAACGTGGAAACCTAGCTCAAACTCTCTTCTTTTCTCTCAAACCACCGAAACTCTCTTCTCCTCTCTTCTATTTTCGTTTTTTTCTCTCTTCTCAATTCATATTTACTTCTTTTCTTCCACTTATACCCTTAATGAATATAAAATACCCATTTTGCCCTTCCTTATACGCCTTGTATCTTTTATCCTTAAGTGATCTTCCAAAAATGCCCTTCATGACATCTTACTACCTTAACACTTTAATTCAATTAACCTATGTCATAAAATCTTTTTAACATTAACATAATAATTAACTCCACAAAATCACATTCACAATTCAATTATCTCCAAATCTTTATTTGATTTTTTCTCTTCTTTTTCCTATTTTCCATAATGCTCTATAAATTCTAAAATAAATCCTAAATTCACCAAAATTCACAAATATAATAATTCCACTAGTCAATAAAATTTCACTATAAATAATTCCAAATTCACAATTTTCCCAAAAAAACACAATTCAGTCCAAATATACCCGGAATTAATCATGAATGCATGTACAATTATTTTCATGTGCAAAAAGTTCAATATTCATGAATTTGAGCATATCATATAATGTATGAGCATGAAAAATGCATTTCTAAGCTCTCATTGATCACTCATATTTACTATTCTAGCCTCCCCATAGGTAATGAGATGTTACAACTCTCTCCCTCTTAAAAGAAAATTGGTCCTTGAAATTCTCACCTGTTTGCTCGAACTGGCAGGGATATTGTCTCCTTATATGCTCCTCCGTTTCCCAAGTTGCTTCCTCGGTTGAGTGGTTCCTCCAAAGGACTTTTACCAATGGAATGACTCTGTTCCTCAACTGCTTGATCTGTGATCCCACAATCTTGATCGGCTCCTCAACATAGCTTAAGTTATTAGCAACCTCAATCTTTTGAGCTAGTATCACATGTGTCGGATCCGATCGTTATCTTCGGAGCATACTCATATAAAGCACATTATACAATTGAGACATCTCATTTGGTAAGGCCAACTTATAGGCCAAATGTCCTACCCTCTCAATAATCTCATAAGGACCAATGTACCTAGGGCTTAACTTGTCCTTTTTACCGAATCTCAGAACTCCCCTCTAAGGTGACACTCTCAGGAATACCTTGTCTCCTACATTATGCTCCATATCACGTCGATGTTGATCCACATAACTTTTTTGTCTGTCTTAAGCCACTTTGATTCAGTTTCGGATCAACTTTACCTTATCCATTGTATCTTGTACCAACTATGGGCCTTCAACTATTCTTAAGCCCTCTTCATCCTAATATAATGGCAATCGACATTTTCTACCATACAGTGCCTCATACGATGCCATTCCAATACTACTGTGGTAATGGTTGTTGTAGGCAAACTCTATCAATGTCATATATTGATCCCAAGCTCCTCTAAATTCCAATAAACATGTCCTGAGCATATCCTCAACAGTCTTGATAGTCTTATTAGTCTGTCAGTCTATCTGAGGATGAAATGTTGTACAGAAGTTCAACTTAGTACCCATGGCAGACATCAAGCTCTTCCAAAACCTTGAAGTAAATTTAGGATCCCTGTCTGATACAATGGACACTGAAACCCCATGCAGTCTCACCACCTCATTCACATATCTCTGTGCCAACTGATCAAGTGAATTATTTTTTCTCACTGGTAAGAAGTGGGCCGACTTACTCAACCGATCTACTATCACCCATATAGCATCATTCTGCCTTGGAGTCTTAGGCAGTCCCATGATGAAGTCCATACTAATCCGTTCCCATTTCCACTCTGGAATGGGCAACGAATGGAGCTTACCTGCCGGAGCCTAGTGCTCAGCTTTAACTTGTTGGCAAGTCATACATCTAGATACATACTTTGCCACTTGCTTCTTCATTCTAGGCCACCAGAAATGCTGCTTCAGTGTGTTATACATCTTGGTAGTACCAGGATGCATAGCATAGGCGGCTATATGAGCTTCCTCAAGTATCTCCTTCCTCAGATCATCCACATTGGGCACACATAGCCTCTGCTTCAACCATAAAGTCTCATCCCTCAACTCAAACTCATAATCCATATTCATCTTTACCTTTTCCATAAGCTTTGCTATATTGGGATCTTTCTCCTGAACTTTTCGGATTCTATCATGCAACACCTTTTATAGAGGTCGTTTGAAAGTTTTAATAGCTTGTTCATTCATTGAGGGGCTTGTTCAAGTTGATCATCTTGTTCATCATCAATTTTATAGAAAACGCGTAATTTTTTCATTATTTTTGTTTATACAAATTCAATGTTATTTCTGGTTCAGTAATTAAGGATCATGTTATATCTAATACAAAATGCTAGCTTCACATTGACCTAGCTCTTGAACACAATAATAGTAATAAATAGAAACTAGGAATTAGGATGCTAATAGCAATCCTACTTGCTATTTGATACAAGCTTATGAGTGTCGTTTCGAAGGCTAAAAAATGATACTTAAACCTTCAGTAGCTTACTAGTAATGGTTACTGATCAGTATCAGCATTTTTCACTGGGTATCGGTTGGTACCCAAAAGACTCATTGGATTATTGGACATATTTGCAAATTAAAATTTTAAAGGACCAAAATGAAAAAAAATATTAACCCTAGCTTCATCCCTCACCCTCTCACACTCACAAACAGACCAAGCCACCATGCCACCGAATAGAGAAATATGCAGACAAAACACCACTAAAGAGAGAAGATAGCCACCGACCACTACAAAAGAAAAAAGACTCAAACCACCAACCACTAGCCACCAGCTTTTCCAAACTTCAAAACCTCCATCATCTTGCTTCCAATAGTCTAACTTGCAGGTCCTCTGATCTGTCCTCACCTGCATTGCTAATCGTCAGATCTACTACCGTGTTGTGCCACTCACCGTTATGTCACCAGCCTTTACAGCTACCATCAATTGTTAATCGACCCACTTCGCATATTTGTGCATCGCCACTATTATAATTTTAACCAACTGTTGAGACGCGAGACGAGTGACAAACGGCGAACTGGCGAAGAGGTTAGATGCGATGATGGAGAGACACTTTTCAGCCATGACACGGACTGGCAAAAAGGTGAGACGCTGCTCAGATGTGAAACTAGAGAGTTGAGTTGAGATTGAGAGATTGAGCTTGATTTTTGAATTGCTTGACTGGTTCTACAAATCGTAAGTTAACTTGTTTTATATTGAGTGAGAATTGTAAAGTTTGTAACTTTCTTGTTCGTTCAGCTGTAATTTAGTTGCTTGAGGTTAGAGAAAAGGCAAAAGGGTGTCGTTCAGATGCATTGCTTCCTTGTGTATGTGAGTATAAGTGGATAAAAGCTGAATCTTTAATGGGTTTTGTGCTAAATACTACATTTATATTGGTCTGACTTGGAATGGAACTTGGGAGTTCATTGAAGGCGATAACAAGTCGGAACCTTTTAGGCAGTTCTTTTGGGAGATGTCACCATTTATCTATTGATTTATGAGATTGAATCTGCATACATGGAATTGATGTCTAAAAAAGGTGTTAACGAACTACTGAATTTCTGTCTTACGCAATTGACTTGTTCTTTGTGACCTCTGTTAACGTGGATTTGGATATGATGGTCTGTGCTTAAATGGATCTAATTGATTTGCTATGTGTATGTTGGATTTGTCTTCTTCTTTGGGAGGCTTGGGTTGTAACTTGGATTTGTCATCTTCTTATTCGGTTTCGACAATTGCTCCTCGCCAATGAAGAACAAGGTAAAATCCAAATTAATGTTTGGGAATGTTAGTTTGTCAGCTATGTGTATGCTTTTTGTGCATTGAGATTGCGACACTGAGAAAGCACCTCTTTATGGTTCAGATAACTTTCTTTGAATTTTTGTCCATAAGATAAAACGAGTAAATTTTTTGTCTCTTATGTCTTGCTTCTTCTTACGCAAGCATTCTTTGAATTCATTAACATTTTGTTTATTCTTTATAATATTGTAATTCATTTATAATTGATCATATTTATTAGGTAAAAAGTTAATAATGAGT
Organism: Erythroxylum suave; assembly: GCA_027563595.1. Classification (NCBI taxonomy): domain Eukaryota; kingdom Viridiplantae; phylum Streptophyta; class Magnoliopsida; order Malpighiales; family Erythroxylaceae; genus Erythroxylum; species Erythroxylum suave. The sequence continues at coordinate 49,582,577 of JAOSBN010000179.1, forward strand.
TGCACAAGAAAACTTTCACTTGCTTCCAATCCTATGGATCTTGGACTTGTTATTGTATTTATCATTTCAGTGAAATGCACAAGTGTAGTACGAGAACCATCAAAGTAAAGTGACTTATCAGCAAAATCAAATTGAGAAATATCTTCAATAAATTTAAGATGTACCTTAGCACTTTTTGCTTTGGGAATTATAGCCTAAATGTTTCTAGCCAAAAAAAATTTCATAAACATTAAGTTTAGTTCTTTGGTATTTCCTAAATTTCACGGAAAAAGGTTTCTTTAACAATGCTAGAATCAATAAGAGTAGGGGCTTATTGGTTTGGAGTGCTAAATCAAGATTTAGGATTCCTAGGTTAAACTAACTTGTTCATATCGTTTAGTAGAGTTAAGCTTATTAAACTTTATAGTAGACAAATAATTTTTAGAAATTAAATTTTATTCCTTACTCAAGGAAAATAATGTACAAAATAGTATAAAATGAATCAATAAAAGGATTAGCTTGAGCATGCAAGGGATACCTTACCCTTCTAATGGCTAACTCTAAGAGATAGATGCCTTAACATCGGATTAAATTATCTATACAATTTCTTTCCTAAAAGAAACTAGAACTATTTCTAATCTTCATAGAGGCTTAAGTTTTCTTTATCTACTGAATTGTTACATATACCTAATATTCTAGTTACTAAAGGGAAGTCTCCATTATAGTGCTAAATAATGGTTGTACATTAAGTATAGCTTGTGAGCTATCAACTGTTCCCTGATGAAGTTTAAAGGTAAGCCTCTAATGGTGGACAGAAGCCTTAGAGAATATTATATGATTTCTTTCCATCCATATCCCATATATAGTGATGTTTGGTTCTAGCTTGAGCATAACCTAGTTTGCTTCCTTCCTTTGATTATGTCTACAACACAAATATAAAATATCTTGCCCACTTAAGGTAGGAACATGGATTTGACACACTCCCCTAATTATGTTCTAGATACTTGATATGTACTGGCATTTAAAATGTAGGTGCTTTATTAACTCAATTCATAAGTTACCTTGTTATTTAATCTCTCTCCCTTTTATGCTAGCTAAAGCATTATGAAGGCTGTGGGGTATGATTAATTATTCCATACTAGATTATGCTATAGAACTTTAGCACTTATCAAATTTCTTTTTTAATCCTTCGTTCCAAATCTACTTTCTTTTATAGTGCAATGACTGTAATATTGTGTGTATATCTTGTTTGATTTGTTCCTACTTATGTGCTATAGTTGTCTGATTTCTTCCTACTTTTGGCCAATTTTAATAGATTAAATCCAAGCGTTTGTCTGCCTTAACTAATTATGGTTTTGGGCATTCTAAGAAGCCATCAAACTCAAGCATAAGTGGTAGCTCAGTACCAGATATGCCTCCAACCCTTCATCCATCCATTCAAACTCAGCCACTAGCTGCCCAAGTAAGTCCAACAGCCTTAGTTACCTATACTGCTCCTACAACCCGGACTATAGCCTCCGCACCACTTGCTCCCCTAACAGCCCCGCCTACTCCCTTTGTACCGCCTACTACCCTACTGTCCAGAATAATCAGCAACCACCTACTACCCCTGTTGTCCAGAATATTCAGCAACCACAATCTTCACAACCATCTACAAGTAATGCTGATCCAACAATTACTTTAGATGCAATTCACATCAGCCCCAAAGATTTTAAGAAGTAAGCCTTACTTTCCATTTTAGTTAGCTAATTGGAGTATTTTTTGTTAGCTTCCATTATCTATTTCTTCAAATTGAAGTGACAAGAAGGCTAAAGAGAAACTTGCAGAGGTGATTCAAGGTTACTATATGGGGCCATGGATCAATTGGAAGAAATTGCCTAAAGATGTTCAAAATACGATGTTTGATGCTTTAAAGGTAAATGTTACAAATGTTTTGGTTTAAATTTTGGGGAAATGAATTCGCCTTCCATACTAATATTTTTCTTCTATTTATATAGGCCAACTACAAATGGAATCCATTGCATGGGAAGGCAATGCATGGCTTGTTTGGAAATTTTGCTAGTTCATATTTGAAGAAGGTACTTTTTGCTGCTTGTGAATCAAATACTAGACCCTTTTGGATTCGAGAAATCGATTGGGAAGAGATGCTGAAAATTTGGACATCAGATGATTTCAAGCAAAAAAGTGATCGAGCAAAAAGAAATAAGGAATCTGATGGAGTTAATTCAATTGGTGTATATCGTGGTGGTTCAATCTCAACTTGGGAGCATAGAGAGAGGGTGATAATTCACTGACTTGGCAAATTAAATTTATCCCTTCTTATGATGTTTTAAATACTTAATGTGATCATTGTTTTTAATTGACTTGATACTTGGAAGTGGATTTGCCCAATGCTGTTAAGCTAAAAAATTAGTGGCTTGTTTTGATTCTATTCTTGATTTTTCTTAAAGATTGTGTTGCCCATCTCTTTTGCTCATGTGGAGTCTTGCTAACCTTCTATGTTTGGTGTAATAATAACTTCAAATAATGGGATTTGTTTTGTTTAAGTTTATGACTTTAATTGAAGGCATATGTGTTTTTAATTATACTTATTTTACACTAAACTATAGATTAAGGAGTTGGGAAGGATTCCAACTCAACGTGAAGTTTTCATTCGCACTCATGGTGACAAGGAAGGAAACATGCAAAATCATCGCAATTGTGCAACATTAGCAAGATTTCTATCAATAATTTGAATTTAGATCGGTGGTTTTAATAGTAAGATTTCTATTAATAGTTCATATTTAATACTATAGTTATATTATTAACGCTCTTTACATATATGTAGGATAAATTTGACAAAGCATATTCGGAGAAGGTTGGCTAAGCGGATGATTCAGCCACGGTCGATCCTGATCAGTTGTGGGTGGAGTTGTTCCTGGAGTATAAAGGGTGAGTATATGGGACATACAACCTTGCTGGCAAGTTTGCTTCCTCTGCTAGTACAATGTCTTGTGGGACTTCTTCTAATATCCAATTACAAGAACAAGTGATTCAATTGAAGGCACAACTAGCTGACCTTGAACAATTTAAAGAATGGGTCCAGATTGCATTTCAATCAATGGGAGCAACCTTGCCTCCAATGCCAGTTCTTGCTCGAGCATCAACTGGAAAGTCTCGGCAGTCACTAAGGGAGCTCATGGGTGACCACTCCCCTGCCAGTATGACCCCTCGTACTAACAATGAGAGAGAAGAATTTAGGACGCCATAGTTTTTGTGACTTCAATAATTTCGATAATAATTTAGAAACTATTGTGGATATTGTCTATGATATGAGTTGCATGTATGTCAATATTATTAGATGTTTAAATTTTGAATATTATGAATGTGTTGGATATTTATAAATTTTTTACATATTATTTTAAAATTTATTCATCCCATTTAGTATCATAATATTATAAATGATGTTGCATATTAAGGATATTTATAAGTTTCTTTATTTTTTCTTGGAAAATAAAAATAAATTTGAAAATGTACTCAAAATAAAAGAAAAATCCGTTCCTAAATCAGTTCCAAACGAAGGTGAACTCCGTCCCCAAATGTACTGAAACAAACCAATTTCAGTACCAAAATCCATCCCTAAATGACCTTGCCCAAATCCGTCCCTAATTTGGACTCCAATTCCGTCCCAGATTCCGTTTGAAATGTTGTCTGCTGAACGGATATTTCGGTCCCTAAATCCGTTCCAAACAACAGACGGTACTATATTCCGTACTAAGCCCAAAATAAATATAATAATTCGATTGGGACCGATATTGCGAATGGTGTTTGGGACGGGTTTTTCGGTTCCTGTGTTTTGAGGATGGATTATTTTCCGTCCCTAAGATTTGCGACCAACCAAATACCGGCGGAAAATTTTCCGTCCCAATTTCCGTCCCTGATTGGGTTTTGAACGGAAATTGGGACGAATTTAGCACTTTTTTTCCGTTCCTAAATGTTGTTTTTCTTGTAGTGTATATATATAGAAGTTGAGTGATATATGAATAGAACTAGAAAATAGGCCATCGAAAAGGAACGAGAAAGGCAACGAAATGGAGTAGAATAGGCAACAAAAAATTGTTCTCCACAATTGCTTTTATATACTCTTCTTCTTCACCCTCTTAGCTTCATCTCAATCTCTAAACTACAAAGAAGCTCTATCCAAAAGTCTCCTCTACTTTGAATCCCAGCGCTCTGGTCGGTTGCCCTACAACCAAAGAGTCACCTGGCGCCACCACTCAGGCCTCACTGACGGCCTAGAACAAGGAGTAAGATACATACTCGTATCCTATGCATAGTTTCATACAATCAGGTCCCCATTTGCCTGTTTTAGATATATTGTCGGACGTAAGATTCCTTTATAGTAATAGTAAGATAGTTAAATGGCTTTCCGAGTACGTAGGTGGACTTAGTGGGAGGTTACTATGACGCCGGTGACAATGTAAAATTTGGTCTGCCCATGGCATTCACTATTACAATGCTTTCCTGGGGTGTCATAGAATACGGAGAAGAAATTGCCGGTGCCGGAGAATATGAACACGTATTGGAGGCGATCAAGTGGGGGACGGATTATTTCATCAAATCACATACTCATCCTAATGTCTTATGGGTGCAGGTATATAAGTGTCACCTAAAATTAAAATGGTTATTAAATTTTCCTATGAATTATTTGTCACGGTCACAAATTAATGAGAACAACATTTCCATACTAACCAAACAAAGCTAGATTGTCCATTTATGATTATTCTGCTCTATATGCGCATGTTAAATTAGAACTTTCAAGTTTTTCAGGTTGGTGATGGCAGATCCGATCACTATTGTTGGCAGCGGTCAGAGGACATGACAACCTCACGCCAAGCCTATAAAATTAACAAGAAGAATCCCGGATCCGAGGTGACCGGAGAGATCGCAGCAGCCATGACTGCTGCCTCAGTGGTGTTTAGGAAAACAATTAAGTTGGTTAATGAGGTTGTTGGCTTGTTACAGGGACATATTGGGGTAGGTATACCCTATTCACCAACGAAATAATAACACTTACAAAACTTATGGTTAGTGTAACCAATTCTAGGGAAGCCCTTAACTAAGTATAAACCTTGAGTTCGATCCTCAATAGATGAATTAGGATTGAATTTAAAATTGATAAAAATGTCATATATTATGGCATGCAGTTGTTCGAGTTCGGTGATAATTATAGAGGGAAATATGAAAAAAGTGTGAGGGTGGCGAAGGGATATTACCCATCGGTGAGTGGATACCAGGATGAGTTACTGTGGGCAGCTTTGTGGCTATATAAGGCCACCGATAATGAGAGTTACCTGGCGTATGCGATGAGGAATGCTCGTCGATTTGGAGGGATCTCTTGGGCAATCACCGAGTTTAGCTGGGATGTGAAATATGCTGGTGTTCAGGTCATTGCTTCAATGGTATGTATGATACTACTCTATCTATATTACAGTGATCTTGTAAATGACATATCATTGTTGAAAAAAGCAACAAAAAAAGATACATTGTTTACTGTTTTAAATAGTTTCAAACAATTATTCTTACTCAGACAATAACTTTTATGTCTAATTAAGATTATATATTCCAGTTGGAAAGGAAGCAGAGGGACAAAAATCAGAACTACATACTAGAAAAAAATCTTGCCAAAGCGGAGTATTATATTTGTGCCTGTCTTAACAAGAACAAGAGAGACAGGATCCTCTATCCAATTTTTATGCTATCTTATTATGTCTCATGAATCTCAACCATTCATTTATATGGGTCCCGTATTTATTTATACTGGATCCATGCAGGACCCACATAAATAAATGACTAAGATTTAGGAGACAAAATAAGACATTATAAAATTGGACAGAAGATCCGGACTCAGAACAAGAAGACTAATGTGGAGCGCATCCCAGGAAGGTTATTCTGCGTTCGCCAATGGAACAACATGTAGTACGTATCAACGACTGCATTTCTTCTCACAATCTACTCCGATCATCTCCAAGCCACAAGTCAACGGCTCAACTATGATCGTGGAGCGGTAGGCCCGGGTGAGATATTTGATTTCGCCAAATCACAAATTGATTACATATTGGGGGCTAATCCAATGGGCATTAGCTACTTAGTTGGCTACGGATCAACAAACCCTCAAAGGGTCCACCATGGAGGAGCATCCATTGAATCATATAAGGAGAACAAGGATTTTATCGGGTGCATACAAGGGTATGATACCTGGTATGGTCAGAAAAATCCTAACCCTAATATTCTTGTTGGGGCTTTGGTGGGTGGACCAGATGATAAGGTTCAGTTTAGGGATGATGGGAGAAATTTCATCCAAACTGAGGCCTGTACATATAATACGGCAACCTTAGTTGGTGTTTTTGGTAGATTATATGCATTACTACATGACAAACATTTGTCTGCTAACCAGTCATTAGCTGCATCCATTTAGCATAAATTCATCTGTAACCTTATGCACAATACGATGAAGTCTTGAAGGAAGTGATTACTTTGTTATTTTAATTGATTAGCTTATTATATGTCCACATCGACCAACTTTCTTCAATTGTTCAAAAAAGGGTTAGGTATATGTCAATGATGGACTCTATCCTCAAAGTTCAGAAGTAATTAAGGTTATGAATCAAATCAAACAACTATTGTTATGTATTTAGTTTAATCACAATTTAATTATAGAGACAAGACGTTCTTTTTGAATTTTTCACTTAGAAGAGCTATAGATTTTGTAGGCTAAATTTTTTAAAGCTATAGGTAGGAACTCTTTTGGATCGTTTCGGTATGGTGCATGTTGTTCACCCTTCCTTGCTTTCTAGCCTATCCCTTTGCGACATTTAAGATACTTATCATCACAGTTAGTAAATTTGATCCTATCCAATTTAATTCGACCTAGTTTAATTTAATATAAATAAATTAAAAGAGCTTAAATTTAAAGGTTAATTCACCTAATTTGAAAAGTTCTTACCAATTCGAGTTAGACCAATACGATAATATTGTTTTGACCACAAATCAAGTTTAGATCATATGTAAAGAGAATCATGTCGAGTCAAATCAAGTCAAAGATGATCAAGACCCTATTAAACCCATTAATAACCTTATTTATTAGCATCTAAATTATAATTAATAGATAATACTTACCATGTATAATAATTTCTCTTTCAGAGCTAAAAAATGAAAGGCTTATTCAATAAAAGAAGTGTATATGATAGCACATGTCACAATTTCATCGTTTTAAATTATTATATAAAAACCATACTTTTCAAGTATGAGCTTACTTTTGATGTTTTACAGTATTAACTACGATTTGCTCTAATCACAGACTAAGTTTTTCTGTCATATTTTTCTCCCATTATTGATTTCTCTATTTTCATATTTTCTTATTTGTATTCTATGATTTTATTTCAATCCTTTAATTAATGGGATCAGTTAGGCTCCTTGTAATATTTATATACATTCATATAAACAAAAGAATACATAGCAATTGATGCAAATTGATATGGTACCAAAGCTCATTAAGGAGATTGTAAATTGTCCTTTGGGTATTGCGATATCTTAAATCGGCACTAGATCAAGGAATTTTCTTATCTTTTAGCAATGACCTTTCCCTTTTAGCATACTGTAACTCAGATTGAACTAGTTTTCTATTACTATATGTTCACTTATTGGATAGTTCATTAATTTAGACAATCTCTTGTCTCTTAAAAATGCAAGAAACATGTTATATTCTCTCATTCTTTTATTGAAGTCGAGCGAGTATATCTATGGCTACATCTATTTACGAATCTTGAAAGAATGAGAATCCATCTCTATAACACAATTTGATTGTCAACCAATATATTATTTCTCAAAATCAAATTATTGATCAATTTACCAAGCAGAACTCATCTCATAGATTGATATTTTCTTTAAAAAAAAGATTTGATGTACCTAAGAAAAAAAATAAAAAAAGAATTAGGTAATAAGAATCAAATTTTTTTATTTACTAAAACATTAGTCAAGTAACAATTTTAGGGTGTGCTTAGTTAGTGGGTATGAAATAAAAGGAAAGGGTATGGAATGAAATATAGTATTTGGTAGGTGTCTATGATTATAGGGTTATAAATTTGATTACCCACTTTAAGGTAATGCCCTATTCCTTAGGTATCATTGGTTTGTAAAACTCGCGCATGTTTTAGGCGCGAGTTTCTCCTTCACTCACTAGACTCTCATAAGCAATTAACAACATCAGTACCCATCTTCACTTTTGATCTTACAAGCCACATTTTTTCAATCTTGCTCTCGTCTCTCCACAAAGTAATCCTAACCCACCAAATAGTGGAAACCATGAAGTAGCAGTATTAATTTTCTTCCCTTTCTTTCTTCTTCAATTTGTTTTATTGATATAATTGCATATTTCTCTCTTCTGTTCTACTAGGTTTGGGTTTTTGATTCCTTTCTCTTAGTTGTGATAGTTATACTCATGCACTTGGCTTGTTTGGTTTTATTGTTGCTTTCAAGCTGTAAATATACCCGGATAGTCCGGAGAATCTCTGGGTTTCTTAAGGAAAGAAACAGAACAAGGTTAGGCTTCTTTGGCTTTTCTGTTTGTTTTCGGACTGTAAATATTCTGACCATAGTTGTCTGGATTATCGCTTCTACCATCTTCATTTAGATGTGCTTTTGTTTGCTCTTCTTTTTGTCCTATACGGTTGTAAACAAAACTGGGTTGATTCTTACCTTAGAAATAGTAACCATTATTGTACTTTTGTTTGTTGATTAGAAATCTTGTCTTTTTCATACCAACAACATGTAATCAAGTTGTTTGAAAATCTTTTACTGTTTCAAAAATGTGTTTTATTGATGGGTGACAATTTTGATTGTTTTGTTCCTTTATGATGCCTACACATTCGGCATTTGAATTATCTGATATTATATATTGTTCCTATGCTTAACATCATTTGCTTGTTCCTTATATGATGTAGGAAGATTGTGATTTCATATTAACTACTGGGGAGGAAAAGTTACTTACATAGCAATTTAGCTGTTTATGACTTACTTTATCTGTAGCACTTTATCTGTCCATTCTCTTATGGTTTATCTTCCTTTTTCATTTGAGAAGTTTTGGGTACTTAAGAAGTGGTAGTATTTCCAAAACATCTTGAAACAGATGAGGGTCTTCTTACTATCAAAAATAGGTCAGGTCTTTATCGAATTGTGGGAAGTAAGAAAAGGTTGCTTTGTCTCGTTACTTTAAACACGATCACACACTCCATCCCTTGTACTCCTTTTCTTTTTTATTCATACTTTAAAAAGTCTTTTTTGTCTCCATTTATGATCAGCTTCTTCTTGCTGTTCTTCGTTACATTCAGTGAATTGGTTATATGTCAAATGGTACTTACATGTCATATACACAAATCTACGTCTCGGTGGTTGCTCTGGAGTAACTCAGCTCTAATCTTGAGCAATAGCAGGTGAATCAGTATTGACAGCTTCAAGTCCAGAAGATAAGATATACTCATTCGTGACTTGATCTTAAAATATTTGGCCCATTAATTTATTTTATCAAGCAACCATTATCATCTTCAAAGATGTGTTTGTTTTTTATGGGTTGTTGAGTGATATCCCACATATGTTATGATTGAAAAATTCCCAGGCTATTTTGTAGATCAAAACTCATGTCTTTTTCATACCGACAACATGTAATTGAGTTGTTTGAAAATCTTTTACTGTTTCAAAAATGGGTTGTATTGATGAGTGATGATTTTGATTGTTTTGTTCCTTTATGATGCCTACACATTCAGTATTTGCATTATCTGATATTATATATTGTTCCTATGCTTAACATCATTTGCTTGTTCCTTATATGACGTAGGAAGATGGTGATTTCGTACTAACTACTGGGGAGGAACAGGTACTTATGCAGCAATTTATCTATTTATGACCCACTTTATTTGCATCACTTTATCTGTCCATTCTCTTATAGTTTATCTTCCTTTTTCATTTGAGAAGTTTTGGGTACTCAAGAAGTGGTAGTCTGTATGAGAAATGACATTAGTCTTTAGCTTAAATTGAATTGTTGGATGTATGGGTTCCTTTGGTTTTTTCCTGTCATGGTTCGTATGAACTGTTTTTGGAGTATATTTTTATCTGGACAGCTAAATGCTAGATCTTATTATATTCTCTGACCAGTATGATAGATGAATTGGTTGTGATAATTATATTCATGCACATGGCTTGTCTCTCTTTACTTGTTTTTAGTCCTTTTGTATACTTTATAATACCAGTATATCGTGATGCATAAAGAGATCGTGATGCATGAAGAACATTAAAAGCGTCAGAGCATTACGTCCTTGCATATGCATTTGGTGTATTTATGATGCGTATTTGATCACTGAATTAATAAAGTATCCAAGTCGTCTTCTCCTGCTTTTAGACATGCTCTGCTACGTATAAGTTAAAAAAACAAAAATAGCAAATATCATTAGACATGCTCTGCTACACATAAGTTAATAAAGACAGTGATCCGAGCCATCTTCTTCTGCTTTTCGACATGCTCTACTACACATAAATTAAAAAATACAAATAGTAAATATCATTAAAAGGTGAAATTAAAATTTTATATTTCACATCGTTTATCATACAAATACTAATAATTAATTTATATGTAGTATAATTATCATATTGCAAGGATTTCACATTTTCAACAAGATCTTGACAATTATCCAATGGACCTAAGTATATGATTATCATCTTGGTGATTTTATTTAATCTTATCTAAAATATTTTTACATATGAGTTTAAGATATAAAGACAACTTATGTACTCTTGACCTTGATGATCACAAAAATATGAACTTTGACATAATGTCCAATGGAGATATTGGATTAAATTTGAGATTTAGTTGTGTATTAATAACTCCTTTTTATGTGTTGTCTCTCTTTACTTGTATTTAGTCCTTTTGTATGCTTTATAATACTTGTATATTGTGACATCACTAGTGGTGAATTGGGGTCAAACATATGTTCACTCTCATTTACAATCTCGGTAGCCCTATTATAAAATGGGACTTTAATTATAACATATCTACTTATTTTATGATGTTATAACTTGACCAATGAAGGCCAATTTTACATTTTTATTTTTTGATCTATGCATTGTGGAGATGGCCTTTCTTTGACTGCAATTTGAATCCCTTTTGTGTAACTAGTTTCTTTTAGTTACTCAAAAAGTGGGCAGTAATTAATATAGTTACTCCAAAAAGTAGGCAGAAACAAGTAGAGTTATTATATCTCATTCTAATTTTTTCAGAAGGAGTAGAGTTACTAGATCTCATTCTAATTCTTTTATAAACGAGTTGAGTCATCTCCCTGTCATTTTAGCTTTTTTATTACCCACCTTTTGGGAGCTAGAAATACATAAGTTATTTGGTTTAAAGTATGCATAGAAATTGATCTTCTTCTTGATCATGTTTCTCTATTACGTTCACTTATTGTTTTATCTCTTTTTCACTACTATTACCTAACTTTTCAACATGCCCTTTCTATATGTTCGAAAATTATTTTCTGATTTTTTTAAATGTAAATCAATATGGCTAGCCCACCTATTAGCAAATGATGGCACAAACTAAAGCAACTTTCAATACTTCAACAATCAACGAAAAATATTATAGTTTTCTTATTTGCTATCCATTGTGTTATCTATTGTTTGTACCTTCGAGAGAAGGTTCGTGAAATTAAAACAAAGGAAGAGAAAAGGATTGATAAAATGAGATGAATTTTTAGATTGACCATGGATTGTGATAATGCCTACATTAGTGAACTTCGTATGGACAGAGCAACCTTTAGAATATTGTGTGATATGGTAAGAGATGTTGGGGGTTTAAAAGATACTAGGAACACATCCGTAGAAGAGGTTGTAGTAGTGTCCATATACACCTTAGCTCACCATAAAAAGAGTAGGAAAATGAGCCTACTTTTTCTCCGTAGTAAAGAAATCGTGAGTTGGCAATTCCATCAAGTTCTTCATGCAATTATAAGATTGCATTATTTCTCAAGAAGTCAGAGCCTATTACTCAAGATTGTCAAGATGAGAGATGGAAATGTTTTCAGGTAATTGAACACTATAATTAACCTATAACATTAATATCATAACTTTTATGTGCCAAATCACCTTTTAGTTTTAATTTGTAGGGTTGCCTATGAGCCAAAGATGGGACACTAATTAAAGTTACACCTCCTAATGAAAATAAGCCCCGATATCGCATAAGAAAAAGATGTATTTCAACAAATGTTTTAGGTGTTTGTTGCCCAAACATGCAATTCATCTATGTATTGGCTAGTTGGGAGGGCTCTACACAAGATGGTCGTCTGCTTTAAGATGCGATCTCAAGGCCTCATGGTCTAGGAGTCCCTCAAGGTAAATTTCTATTACAATGTCCAATTTCATTTTTGTTTGAGTTGTGCTACTCAATCATAACTTATCGTTTAATTTTGAAGGATGTTATTACTTTGTTGACTCTTGATATTGCAATGAAAATGGATTTCTTGCTTCGTATCAAGGGCAATACTATCATTTGAAAGAATTTGATGGCCATTGACCAGAGATGGCAGAGGAATACTTTAATATGAAACACTCCAAAGCAAGGAATGTTATTGAGAGATGCTTTGGATTGTTGAAAGGAAGATGGAAGGTCCTTGCATCCCCTTCATTTTTCTTAATTCAAACTCAAGTTCGCATTATAATGGCTTGTTCTCTTTTACATAACTTGGTTCGTAAGTTCATGAGCTTTGATCCACAAAAGTCAATCACTGAAGATGAATAGGAGAGTGAGGAAGATGAGAGTGATGAAGATGATGACATGGAATACATTACACAAATTAGTCCAACAGATGAGTGGTTGACATTCAGGAATAATATGGAAACCAACATGTATAATATATGGACAACTAGATTCAATGACAATGATGTAGATTAGTAATTTAAGATATGTTTGTTTCATATACTTATTAAATTGTTGAAATGTTTCGATTTTGATTAATATACTTGAATGTTAAACATCTCTGTTTGTTTACTATTAGTAATATATAACTGAGAGTTATTCGATTACTTTGGAAATGCACCCACGTGAACATCTCTATTTGGTTGACTATGTGTTCGTGAGTTATTAGATTACATCATTGTATTTAGAATTTTCAGCAAAGTTAGTTTTATTATATGTTATTTCTTTGATAACTCTTACGTTACCATACTTTTATTAGGAATGGCTATGTCTGCCCGTGGGAGGGGCAAGAATAACCAGTATTGGAAGGATGATAAGGTTGAAGCTTTGGTCAATGTTTTACATGAACTAACTTGTGATCCTTTATAGAAAGTAAATTGTGGGGTAGGGGCACGGTTGAAGTGCATAAGATGTTGCTGAGCAAGATTCCCAATTTTGATAAGGATGTCAATCCCCACATTAACTATAAGATTAAATGGTTAGGAAATAAATACAATCTAATTTTTGAAATGTGTATGCAAAGTAGCTGTCAATGAGATCATGTTGAGCTTAAGATCAACTGTGGGAAACAAAGGTTTGATGAATGGTGCTTTGTAAGGGGATCTAACTCAAAAGTTTATTGAACTCTTATTTTAGTAGTTTCTTTTCTCATAAGTATTGCATTTTCTTGTTATTGCGTTTTTAATCTTCTTCTTCCTGTAATTCTTTTTTTTACATAATCACAAGAATGCAATTGGATTGTGGAACTTTAAATTCCCATATTTGCGGAAATTGGACATGGTGTGGGGCAAAGATAAAGTGATGGGATTCAAAGCTGAGGATATAGCTAAAGCAAGTGCTAAGGCTCATAGTCCACAGAATATGACAATGTGTTCATCATCAAATAGTGGAGATGAATTTGTAGTATCTGATACACAAGGATCCTCAATTATTCCTTCAAGCAGCCATGGAATAAAAGGGCAAAAAAAACTTATCAAGAAAGGAAAGGTCTTACAAGAAGAAAAAACCAGCAACACTTCATAATACTATTGAGTCAAGGTTTGACAGCTTCACTGTTAAGTTTGAGTCTATTTGTGAACAAATGGTCTCACAATATGCAACTATTAAAAATGCTTTTATTGCGGAGTCTAAATTTGATTGCCTAACTCATGAGAAAATGTAAGAACTTATCACTGAGCTTGTTAGAATTGGCATATCTGAAATGGATATTGGTAAGGCTGCTTTGTTATTTTGTAATGATCCCGTTAAAGTTCAGGATTTGTTCGCTTTGCCAAGTCATTTAAAAAGGTCTTTTGTAGTCTATGAATCATTCAAGAAAGCATATTAATATTTTTGTAAGTATTATGAACTCATGATGCAATTGATGTTGCCTAACCAAGTTATTTTATTTTAGGCGGGAATTTTGTAGTTCTGATGCAAACAAAATTTATAGTGTTAACTTGGTTATTTTGCATCATTTGAAGGCTTTTGGTTAAGGTATTACGTATGGCTGTGATATTTTACATCATTTGCATTATCAGAAGAATATAAAGTGTATTAAACTATGTTACTTGATTTTATTATAGCAATGGAATGGTGAATGTTATGGTTATATCGATGAATTGTATAATATTTTGGATGACTAAACTCTATTTAAGGATATTATGTAACTAATGGCATGTTGTTGCAAGAAAATATTGGATTATTTTTTTCAAGAGGTATCGGAAAGGAAATACTACAATATACGTGATTTTAGACATTATGTCATTATAAATAGGGTCCATAAATTAAATATAATCAATTAAAATATATTTAAATTTTGATATAAAACAAAATTTTAATAATTTTTTATTTCTCAACATTTTTAGCAAACCAACAACTATCAATGATAATGGTAATCATTCATTTATTTTAATCAACCATCATAATTATAATGATTATATCTATTTCTATTCCTTACTATATTCATTCTCATTCCCATTTTCCTCTGTGAACTAAGCGCCCCCTTAATTCTTAGTAAGTTAAGCATTCACAAACTTAAAGGAGTGTATTGTAAATCACTAAACTTTAATCTGATCATAGACCAAAATTATATTAATTAACACAATTTTCGCTCACCATAATTTTTTATTTTAAAACTTTTTTATTTGTATTATATAATTTTATTTGAATCCTTTAATTAGTGGGATCAAAAAATAAGTTGATATCAACGAAAGAATATATAACAACTGGTGCAAATTGATATTTTATTAAATATGAACTTTTAAATTTTATTTTAATTTGATTTTTAGAGATTGAACATCAAATAAATTTTGTAAAGCTTTAAAGAAGTGTATAGAGATCCAACACTGAGAACTCTGAAGTCAAGTTGTTCTATCAGTAGATGCTCATTATGTTGAAAATTAATTTAAAATTATATAGCAATCAAAATTCCTTTTGAATAAGTCTTTAGTTTTTTTTTTAATTTTATCTTATAAGCTAGATTTATTAACTGAAATCTCTATATAACAGTTGTTGAGTTTTTTGTATTTTGCCTATATAAGGTAGCCAAGTTCATTACTCAATTAATACAATAAAAACAACTCCAATATTATGCATTCTTTTATCTTATACATGTTCTTCTTTTTTTTTAAAAAAAATCTACATGGTATCAAAGCTCTCAAAGATCTTGAAGGACCTATGAGTGATTAAAAGAGAATCTAACCAAAACTTACTTTCTTTCTAGGGCTTCCTTCAACATATCATCTCTTTCACCTTTGGTTTTCAACAATGAAAATTATCAAGTATAGGTTGTCAAGATGAAAGCTCACTTGAGAGGTCTCAGTTTGTGGCAGTGGTTTGAAGATAAAAGACATGTACCTCCTTTAGCAATAATCCTACGCTCAATCAAATTAGAGCTCATGAAGATGAAGAAGCTAAAGCCTCAAGAGCTTTACCTCAAATACATGTTGTTGTATATGAGTCAATTTTCACAACAATTATGGCTTGTGAAATAACTAAGGAAGCATGGGATACATTAAAGGAGCAATATTAAGCGAATAATGTGAGAAGGCAAATGCAAGTCTTAAATCTCAAAAGAGATTTTGAAATTCTTAGAATGAATGAAAAGGAGACAATTTAAGAGTTCTTAGATAAGCTCATGATGGTGGTAAGTAAAATAATAATTATGGGAGAAGAACTACCCAATAATAGGATCGTAGAAAAATTCTAGATAAGTTTGCCTAAAAGGTTTGATGTGAGAATTTCATCTCTTGAAGACTCAAAGGACATCGGCCAAATGACATTGCCAGAACTGATTAATGCTTGACAAGATCAAGAGTAAAGAAGGCCAATAAGAAAACAAGAAAGTGAAAAGATAGTGAAGGGAGCCTATCTAGCAAAGGTTTCGTCATCAAAGAAGAAATGAAACATTCTTTAATGTGACTGTTGTGAGAAGTTTGGTCATAAAGAGAAAGATTTGTTGGCATAAAAGGAAACCTCGATGTTTTAGGTGTAAATGATTTGGAGGACATTGAAAAAGGATTGGAAGTTTAAGTTTAACAATGAAGAACAAGCAAATACAGTGCAAGTGATTAAAGAAGATAACAACTTCTAATTGGTGAGAAGTACACCAAGACGTATCATAGAGAGAAGTGCCCTATGGAGATAAGTAATAAGAGAAGTGCTCATGTTAAAGAATAAAGAGAAGTGCTCTATTGATAAGATTGGACAGAAGTGCTCTAAAGAAAAGCTATTGATAAGATTGGACAGAAGTGCTCTAAAGAAAAGAAGTGTGGAGAGATGTGCTTCATACACGTGAAATTTTGTTTTTACAATTTTGAATTAAGGGGAAATGTTAAAAATTAAATCAAAATTGTAGAAATATCAAATTTTCTTTTGAACAGGTCTTTAGTTTGTTTTTAATTTTATCTTATAAGCCAGATTTATTGGCTGAAATCTCTATTTAACAATTGTTGAGTTTTTTGTATTTTGCCTATATAAGCCAACTAAGTTCATTATTCAATAAATAAAATAAAACAACTTAAGTGTTAGGTATTCTTTTATTTTATACATGTTCTTCTATTTTTAAAAAAAACTTCTACACATTATAGAGTTGTAATCAGTTGATCTTGGGACTTTTAGATTAATAATCATAAATATATTCACATCTTTTTTCTTAGTAGATTGTAGAACCAACATCATACTCTCCTCTTTAGGCACATAAGTTCCTTGAACTTCGAGTTAGCAAGTTTTTTAACAGCACCTAAAAATACATAACAACAATAATATTAGTCATCATTTTCCGACCTAGACTTTCACTAATGAGGTGTTTGATTGACTGAAATCACCATTTCATTTCTAATCTATTCTTAGTAATAAATTATTCTCTTATTTGATTGAAGAAAATATACATGATATATAATCCAAAGGTTTACTTATTTATTGAGTTTGGGGAATAAGTAAACTCATAATCCTCCTATCTTGATCTATTCTAAGTAAGTGGGGAATAAAAACGAGGACTTATTAGACAAAAATATCTTATATAATAATAATAATCATCATCATCATCACCATTATGTAGTTAGTGAGAATTAATAAATATTTTAATCTTTTTAGTAGTTAATCTTTTGTCATTCGAAATTTATGTTTTCAAATTAAATTTGACATTACATCATCATTGGAAATTCTTACGAATAAACCAAACTAAATAATACATATTCTATTTTATTCCTCATTTATTCTATTCCTAAATAATCATCATTTTATTTCTTATAGAGACTTATAAAATTAGATTTGAACCGTTATACCTCGCACCAGGATAAACCTATACAAGGTAGACTACCAGAGTAACTTAATTAATCCGAGATGGTGTATAAACTGAAAGAACATAGCTGCACCACCAATAATTAATTAACAATCTACCCATTCCATTTGATTATCCTAAGAGCATGCGATGTGAATCTCGACACGAATATGAACAAATGCAGCGCACTGGAACATTCATATTCTAATTTAAATCTCAATAGCCTTTTAACTAAAATAAAAGTTTTAATGTATATAATGAATAATAAATAATAAATTATGTATTTAAACTGATTAGTCATAAATCGTTAAGTGAAAACTTCAATCATCTAATCATTCCTCCGTCAATATATTGATCTTTAATTTGTTTTTTTTTAACTTGAATGTTCAAATCTATCTTTAAGCTTTCTTTTTTCATAGATAAAATGAAAGGCAGGTGTCGAAAGCAATACTCTCATCAGATCCACGTCCACTTGAATAAACTTCTGCATCAATCTTGTGTTACTTTCAAGAAGCTCGAACGCTTGGTTTTTCATTTATAGCGTGGCGGAAATGATACTGTGAAACCAAACGATTGTTCACAACTTTATGTTGTAGTTTTCGCGGAAATTTTCTTGTTGGTTGGATTTATTAAATGTTCTAGCCTCTCCAATGATTTCAGTTCTAGACTCATGTCAACTCATTTCCTACAATGGCTTCAACAATAATTTACATAACAAGAAAAACGTAATCTGTCTTCAATTGTCGTGTCCATAATTACTATTAGGGAAGAGGGTTAGCTCAATAAGCTGTATTTTCGAGCTCACAATACAGTTTGAAGAGCCATAAACGCCTTAAAACACGTCCATACGTGAACAAGTCTCTAAATCTAAACATTTGAAGGAGGAAATAGAATAGACGAGCTTTAAAGGATGTAGAATTTAGAAAGGAAGTGCAGAGCAGGTGATCACAAATATACATATATATGTATATATCTGATGCAGATGTACTACAGAACATATAGGACGTTCGACACGTACTGTGAATAAAGATCGTCCATGAAATTAGACATACAACAAAAGAACCTTGGCTACTGCTAATATAACAAATAGAAAAGCACGTATATTGCTAAGTGATTATGATATCTAAAAACTCCCGCTCAGTGAAGAAGATGGTTGTTCGTCCCCGCCCTTCGGAGGGTGGTGGTGGTGGTGGGGCGGCCATGGCTTAGGCGGTTTAGGAGGAAATGGAAAAGGAGGTCGAGGCCAATCAGGTGATGTTGGCTGACCACCATAACCACACATACCATAAAGACATCGAACACCCCCTGGACATCTGTTTCCGCATCTGCCACAGTTAAAAGGGTTGATATTGGTATCAACACAGAAGCTATCACAGCATTGCCATGCAAAAGGGCACCTGATCCCACAAAAGCCACAATTATTAGGATCAGAGGACACATCTACACATTGGTTTCTGCAACATCTCAATCGGGCAGGTGGACTTTCTCCTTTTCTGCACATCCATGGCGTTTTCCAGCAGCCAGCAGGTCGGGGCTTTGGGTGGTTCATTACTTTCTTGAGCCATGGTGAGGATAACCTTCCAGTTGTGAAATTGTAGTGCGACCGTCCTGGTGTTAGCTCAGTTCCTTTGGTTACCACATATAGTAAGGGTAACAGCAAAATGGGAATCACAGCATTGTCTAGCCACATTATTTAGAAGCACAAGCATTAGAAAATGGGAGTTCTTAGATATAGGTGATTATGGCTGTGGAGACATTTGACGCGTTCATGTTTTTCTTACATGAGTTACAGATGGAGACTCGTGTTATGGGTGGTAGTAATTACTAATTTACGTGATTAGCAAAGAGTGCTTGTCACACCTTGTGCTTAGACGGACTTCTTACTTTGCTTTAACCAAATGCACATTAAAGTAGTGTGTAACTGGTGTGAGTAAGCATTTTTCTATTACATTTTTGAACAATTTCTAGTGCCTATTTTTATGAGAAGAAAGATGGAAGGGTCTCTTACTTTGAAAATGTAGTCGCATGGTTGAGATGAGGGCACCATTTCATGAAGGGGATTTCATAATCTTAAAGTTGGGAGTATACACCTCCCAAAAAATGAGGCAGGAACCTATAACCGTCAATTCGTTGCCCGAGAACTTTCAGTTCAGCTTTTTTTTTTCCCGATATTTAATTCAATCTGTTATATTTATAAAAATTATCGGGAAACAATTTATTTAGTACTAATTATTTTTTAATTTTTCATATTCAACTTACACCGCGTTACCATATTTTCAGGATAAAAGACACCAATTTCTTATGAAATTTCATCAATTTCTTTTTTACTTTAAAATTTTATAAGATCTAAGAATCAGTTGGCAAGTTAAATTTTATTATTAATATTATTAACGAATGTCACATTTTTTAAGAGACATGATACTTCGTAAAGACAATCATATTAAAAAAGTGAATGAGAATCGATAAATCATATGGACGATATATGTCAAATATATTAATACATTGATATATGTTTATATTTACGTATCACTATTTATATTTAAATTAATATTATTTAATATTATAAAATAAATATTTATTAAGAAATTTAAAATATAAAACTTTAAAAAAGATTATTAGATTTATTAGTTGTTAATAATATATCGTAATTTAATATTACATATTAAAATTTTATTTTAATATTTTTATGTAAGCAATGAGATATAAATGCCTTAAATCATTAAAATAATAAGAAATTTTACAAATTTTTCTGCTATTAAAAATTAATTGTTAATTATTCATAAAATATAAAAATAAATATAAATTTATTATCATATTGAAATATTAAATATAAATTTATTATCATATTGAACTAATAAGTATAAATTTATTATCATATTGTACTAATAAATATAATAAATTTGTAATAGAATAAATTATATAATTTTTATTACATTTTAATATAATATGATATGAAAATATGGTAAATATACATGTTTGACATATGTCATCCATGCTGTTTGCTAATCTCAATCATTCTCATAACATGGTTATCAATTTAGAATACCATGTATCCTAAAATGCAAGGTCAACATTATTAAGCTAAAAGTGAAGGCTAAGAATTTGGGGGCGGTCACGAAAGATAATGACTTTTATAAGATTTTACAAAGAGTTTTGGTGAAATTAAAGAAATCACAAGAGAAGTGGCTATCTTTTACGTTATTTTTTAACAAAATAAATATTTTAAAATAAGTTATATTTTAATAGTCGGTAAAAAATACGAGACTCTACTATAATTTAATCATTCTAAAAAAAACTTTTAAACTTTAAAATCGTTAAAAGAGCTCCTTATGATTTTTAATTTAAGAAAGAACCCTTATGTGAGACTTTTGTGTAAGGTGTTAACAGTAAAATACATATGGCAAGTAATAGCATAAGTAGATAGAGAAAAAAGAGAGGTCTAGTAAGAGAAAAGAGAAAAAGCTGAGGTACAATTAAAAAAAAAAAGAATCTTGTTATTATGAAATTGATTTTTTTTGGTAAATCAGAGAATTTTATAAAGTAAGAAATAAGAGTTATGTACAATTCAAGAGATTGCCAAAGATGCAAATCTCTATCTAGGCCGAAAATATTAGGCTTAACTAAGAATTAACACTGGGTACTAATTGTGCCCTACATACCGACACAGCCATAACAACCATCCTATACATATCTACCAGCTAAGAGGACTTTGGAAGAATGTACATCTTGACCAACAACAAACAAATTTCTAGATATTATAAGAACAGCAAAAGTAAAAGAAAAGTAAACAATCAATGCATTCTTAATAATTTCCGATACCAGCATCGAGTATTAAATGGATTACTTGAAGAAATCAACTTGTCCTAGCGGCATATAGAAAGGTGGCAAGAAAGGATGAGCACAACTCGCCCCCTTGTTGCTACCAACTGTAGACACACATGAACGAACATATTGCATTCCTTGTTCTGGCAACCTGCAAAGAAAGACTAGTAAAATAGGTACTCAGTTAAGTATCTCCTCTCAATATCCTTGGCTTCATCTTTAAAGGCTCTAGCATTCCTTTCAGACCAAATATGGTAAACAGTTGTTGATTTTTGTCTCACAAATATTGATTACCATCCTCAGAAGGATTAATATATATATAGCACTTGTACAAGATAATAAACTACTATATCTAATAAACTACCACTTTAATAAAAATTTGTTACTCTTTGGATATCCCTGTCACCAACCATATTTCCTTTGATAATTTTATAAGTACGATCAACCTTATCACTCCATTATTTGTGGGATTTCTTATGATCATCCTTATCACTCTATGATTTGCTCATACTATCATCCTTATCACTCCACGGAGGCTGTAGATTGTTAATACCCCCACCCTCCAAGGGTAAATTGTTGAAAGCATAGTTTTTTGCAAAAATATGCGAGGGTAGCCTTGGACACAACTTTAGTAAATATATCAACAACTTGTTTATCAGAGGACACATGTTTAGTGACAGTAATCCAAGTGCAACTCATTCTCGTACAAAATGGTAATCCAACTCGATGTGTTTGCTCCAAGCATGAGAGACAGAATTGATTGTGATGTACAGAGCACTGATATTATCACAGTAGAGGATTGGTGGAGATAAGAGAGAGATGCGAAGAACTTTAAGAATATAAGTGAGCCATGTAATTTCGGTAGCAGTATTAGCTATAGCACGATACTCAACTTCATTACTAGAGCGAAAGATTGTGTGTTATTTCTTAGCACACTATAAAATGATATTTGTGCTAAGAAAAGTGCAGTAACCGGTGGTAGATCTCCTTGTTATAGGGCAACCAACCCAATCAGTATTAGAGAAAGTAGACAATTTAAGAGTTGTAGTGGAAGTGAGCTATAAACCAATGTTAAGATCTCCTTGTTATAGGGCAACCAACCCAATCAGCATTAGAGAAAGTAGACAATTTAAGAGTTTTAGTGGAAGTGAGCTATAAACCAATGTTAAGTGTTCCTTTCAAGTATCGAAGAATTAGTTGAACTAATTTCAAATGAGCAATTGTAGGAGCGTGCATAAATTGTGAAACATAGTTGACATTATATGATAGATCTAGACACGTCAGTGTGAGATATTGGAGAGCACCAACAATTCCTCAAAAGTGACTGGGATCAGTAATACGAGTAGTATCTATAGCAGGTTTGAATTTGACCTTTAAACGCGTAGGCATGGGCTTGCAATGAAGCAAATTGGATTGTTCAAGAATGGTGAGTGCAAAGTGTGACTAGGATAAATGTAGTCCATCTACTGTGTTGGAAATCTCAACACCAAGAAAGTGATGCACATGACCTAAATCTTTCATAGAGAACTCAAAACTCAAAATTTGAATAAAAGTGGAAACAAGCTCTGTGGATGACCCTGTAAGAATCATATCATCAACATATAGAAGTAAAACAAGTAAACCTTGATCATAATGAAAAATAAAAAGAGAAGGATCAGCTAAAATATAAAAAGAAACCATATGATACAAGAAATTCACTGAGTTTATCAAACCGAACACGTGGTGCTTGTTTAAGTCTATACAAAGCACTCTGGAGCTTACATAGGAGTATAGGTTTCTATGGATTTGTCATACTTGGCGGTTGCTCCATATATATATCTTCAATGATGTTTCCATGTAAAAAAAGCATTTTTAATGTCGAGTTGACGAATGGGCTAATGTCTCACAAGAGCAATAGTTAAGATGAGTTGAATTGTACCTAGTTTGATTACAGGAGAGAACATCTCTATGTAGTCAATACCATCAGTTTGATGATATACTTTGGCGACTATATGTGCTTGGAGACAATCTAATTTACCATCAGGTTGTAGCTTGGTTTTAAAAATCCATTTGGATCCGACTACATGATTATCAAAAGTGCGTGGAATTAATTTCCATGTTTCATTTTGATGTAGTGCAACAAGTTCATCAAGCATAACAGCTTTCCAACTAGGTTACTGTCAAGGCATATTCAGGACTGGTGCTTCATGAGATGATGTTGTATTTATAGAAAGAAAGGACTCAGGTGTAGGCACCTATTCAGAACATGAGTTAGTCAGTAGGGTAGGTAGATTTAGATCTTCATAACTCGGATGAACAAGGACAATCCTAACGTTATTGAGCTTAGGTGTGTCATGTGATTAATTTGGTATAGATTTTAAGCCATGAATATCAACAAATGGTAATGGATTGGAATTTGTTGGTGCAGTCATTTGTGAATGACTACATGAAGCAAGAAGATTGTTAGAAGAAGGCAACCAAGAATCAAATATATTAAAAGCATGTGATTTAGAAGTGGAAAGAGATGAAGACTTAAAAGGAAAAATAGTCTTGTCAAACACAACAAGCCGAGAAATGAAAAATTTTATGACTAGGTGGATGGAAGCACATATATCCTTTATGCTTTTCACTGTATCCTACAAAAACACACAAGACAGTTTTAGGATCAAATTTATGGTTTCTTGTATCCCATGTATATGGAAAACATTTAGAACCAAAAACCTGGAGTGATGTGTAGTTAGGATGGGTTCCATGTAACATTAAATGTGGAGTGTCAAACTGAAGAGATGAAGATGGTAACCGATTAAGAAGAAAATTTGTTTTCATAAAGGCTTCTACCCATAAAAAAGAGGTGCATGACTATGGAATAACATTGTCATAACCAATTCACATATAATTTTATGCCTTCTCTCAACTATACCTATTTTCTCTAGAGTGTAGGGGCATGAAATCTGATTAATAATTCCTATCGCAAGAAAAAATGTGATGATAATCTAGAGTTAACAAATTCTCCTCCACCATCTGAGTGGAAGATTTTTATTTTCTTATTGAACCGTCGTTCAACATATTGTTCAAATGCTAAATAGGCAATAAAAAATCATATTTATGTTTTAATGGAATAATCCAAGTATACATGACAAAGGCATCAACTAAACATGTATAAAATTTAAACCCACAAACCACAATGAATCTTATCAAAGATACCAAAACTAGAATGTTAAAAAGGAGCAAAAGGAAATTTACTTTATTTTCCTAATTGACAACTATCACATAAATGTTCAATCTGTAAAGGACCTTGGACTTAATTAATTGATTATTTTTTCACAACTGAACTGCTGAAGCTTGGGGGTGTCTTAAGCGTTGATGCCAAACATCTACAGTGCCAGACTTGAAAAGATGAGAGAAGTATGCTTATGGTACATCAAATAAGATATACAGGTCACCCTTCCTTTTCCTTGTTACTAACGGATGTCCTATTTTCCATTCCTTTATACAAAATCAACATTAGTGAATTCATAGTTAATAGGAAACTGAGAGGTTGATTGACTTATTGAAAGCATTTTTTTCATATTTGGAACTAAAAGAACATCATGAAGAGGCAAAATCTTTTCTTTTTTCTTAATATATGAACCACCAATACCTGTTATAGGTATCAAAGAACCATCTCCAATTATGATTGCATCAGATCCGGAGTATTTATGAATATTAGTCAGCATAACTTTCTTTCCTGTCATGTGATTTAAAGCTCTTATATCAGAAGTTCATTTTGTTTCGACGATGGAGCTGTCTAAAGTGAGAGCTATAAGGATTTGTGGAATTTCTTCATTTTGAATCATTAGTTTTGGTATCCACCAACAAATTTTAATAATTGCTGTCATACATAGTTCTCCTCGAGGTAGTGGTCTTCGTCGTCGTTGTGTAGCTGATGTTGAGTCTTCTAGATAACTTTGATTTTGGTTTCAAAACTGTTATGCTTAAAATCATGACCTGAGGAAGTAAAGGTACTGGATCAGCTCAGAGTAAATTGGTCTTGGAGGTTTCAACATTGTTGTTGAAAAGGTTTCATATTGTGGATTAAGACTTATGAGGAGACAAAAGATTGTTTCTCTATCTAGTATAGGTTTTCCAATAGTAGCAAGATTGCCACACAAACCTTTAAAGATGCGTATATGATCTCCAATGGTCTTGTTATCATCCTTGCGAAGATAAGTCAGTTTTTGTGATAGTGTAAACTCTTGCTCTTGAGATTCTTGTGTATAAGCATCTTTCAGTGCTTCCTAAGCTGCATGGATTCTATGTCTAATCCATTGACAAGTCTAAAGCTTCTTCAAAGAGGGTTCCAATGATTCGACCCCAGAGAAGGCGATCAAACTTTTGTCAACTATGGTGTGGTGTTTTCTGTGTTTGAATTTAAGGCAGTATATGTTGTTGGAACTGATGTTTCATTGGTGAGATGACCAACCAAATCTTGGCTCTTTTCTAATCCTAAAGCTTGTTCTCTCTATAATGGATAATTGGATTGTGTGAGTTTTAATGCGACAAAATTTCCAACATTCAAAGACAATGAAGTCATGGCTCTGACACCACGAGAAAAAAGCAAAGGTGCAGTATAAAGAAAAGAGAAAAAGCAGAGGTGTAATAAAAAAAGAATCTTGTTATTATGGAATTGATTCTTGTCTAACGAATGCTAATTAATAGCCTCAAAAGGATTAATAAATATGTAGCACTTGTACAAGATAAGGAAGGAAACAAAGGGAGTTTCCTTTATCTAATAAACTACTACATCTAATGAACTAGCACTTTAATAAGAATTTGCTACTCTTTAGAAGTCCTTATCACCAACCATATTTTCTTTGATAATTTTGTGAGTACAATCAACGTTATCACTCCATGATTTGTGAGATTTCTTATAATCATCCTTATCACTCTATGATTTGCTCATAGTATCATCCTTATCACTCTACAGAAGCTGCAGATTGTTAATATAGACTAATTAAAAGATGTCGATACAATGGTTCATCTTAAATCCAACCCACCCTTTAAACCTAACTCACATAGTTTAAATCCAATCTAAACTATTAAAAAATTAGTATGTTGAGATTGTAAACTCAACCTGATAAAACATCTTTTACCTAGTTTTAGCTAAAAATAAAGTTGCATGCATTCAAAGTGGTGACAAGAAAATGTTCTTCAATCCATCTCTAACTTTGAGTCCAAGGTTGGTAAATGGCTTTAAATTTGAGTTTTAGGTGGGAGAGTTAGCTTAGTTCCAGGATGATGTGAGAATGGATTCCTCCAAACCTAGAATTAAAAAAGAATAAATGGTATGAATTTTTAGTTTTTATATAAATTACAGTGGATTGCAACATCAATTTGGATAGATTATGCTTTAATTACAAGAAAGTTCAATGGTTTTATGACATGTTTTGGAAAATATTTGGAGATCATAGATATTAGGATTTTCTTTAAATAATTTAAGGACTTTTGGTGTTAGGTTTAAATTACAAATTAAGAGTTCAGTGAAGGGTTACTCACAAATTGGATTTTAGGTGAGATTTTTATTATGTTGTATCAACTTTATTAAGGTTTTAAAAAATATTTGGGGATTATAGATTAACAAATCTTTATTTGTTTTGTTTTCTTTTACATTTATTAATTTCTTTGATTATGCCAATATTTGGGGATTCTTATGTTTTAGATATGAATTAATAAAATTAGGTAATGGTGGAATTTAAGGCATTAACATTGCTAGTTATAAATAAGGATGGTTGGAGGCCAAACTATAGTCAACATGCCATGTCTAATCAGCCTAGAATTTAGAAAAGGTTTAAGCTTAGGGGCCTAGCCCGAGGTCTAACTTGATGACCCAAATGCCTCACTTCCTCTAATATAAAATGATAATAGTTTGGGAAGTTTTTTTTTCAAAATGAAGATGTTTTAGACAATGAGGCTGCAAATTTTGAATTTGACTGGGCTTTGCATTAGGTTTAAGTTATACCTTAAAGGGTTGAACTAGGCATGATCGACTATCCGTTAGGCTTAGATCAGTTTGGTCTATTTCTATCTCTAGTTATAAAGTAAGCATGTATATTCATAAAGATTTTGTGTTTCCTAATGCCTGTTTAATCATAAATGATTGATTAACTATTTTTTATGAGTTACTTCATCAACTTGCTATTAGTTTTAATGCAAAGGTTTTGACATTTATGATGTTACTTGCATCGCACTAAAGGCCATGGTCTTTATTAATAAGATGATTGATCGGTTCTTAACTGTGGACTATTGTCTGTTCCAATGTTACTGTCGTTTAGATACAAAAGCTCTAATAGTACTACTACTACAATGTCTTATGCAATTTTCCAACTCTGCCTTTAGATTTAAGGGAATTCCTTTAAGGTGTAACTAAATACATGGAAATTCTATTTTCCAAATGCAATATAAAATCTTATGATAATTGGGCATATTGGTTTCAATGGATGCCTTTTGTGTTTTACATCTTCATAGATTAATATCTTTATAAAACCGATTTTTTATTATTTTTATTGAAGATGCATAATTGAGGATGTTTCACTTTCCTCTTTAATCTTTCCAAACAAATAAAACTTCATTTTTGTAACATGTCTAATTTATTAAAATATTAGGTTAATGTAAATTTATTTTCATGTGAGACAAACCCCAAAGTTGAAATTCAGTTTTGGTATGGTGGGACCTTCAAATTTAACCCTACCATGTGCTATAAAAGAGGATAATTATATAAGGTGGAGCCAAGTCATCTGATTATATTACAATTCATTCTCAGAGCAAGGGACTTACGAAATGGAGAGATTCTAGACTTTAGTTAAAAGTTTTGTTATGAGTTTTTTAAGGATGGGATTAGAGACCTAATAAATGAGGTGCAAATCATCGACATAATCAAATTAATTTAAAATAATGATTCTGAGCTTATGGAAGTATTTATGAACAATACTGAATATCTCTTTTTAAGACAAAATGACAAATGCTTAAAAGAGTTTGTTTCAGTTGATCGTCACTTTGTTGCTAATGTTTTTTGTGAGAAAGGTCAATCTACTATAGTGAACACTTTGTTTGTGAGGTTAGATAGGGTGATTAACCTAACTGTGATTTTGAGGAGAGTGAACAACTTACTTATACTTCTAGAGAAGGAAAGCGACATGTTTATGCTTACGATGAAGGAGACAACTTATTTTTGTTTCTAGTGAACTTCAAAAGGGTGAAGATTCTTCTTGTATTGCTCATTTAGTCTCAATTGAAACAAATAAAAATCATTCAAATAATACAACATATGGTGGTGATATTCAAGGCAGAGAAGCACTAAGTGATTTTAATGGCCCTAGTTCATTATGATATATTTAATGAGATATTTAGTTAAGAGGTTGTCAAAGAAATTTACATGCTTCTTTATGATTGTTTCAACTTAAAGTGTTAAATAAGTAAGAATGCAAAAGAAGTCCCTATAAATAACATGCCAAAAATGCAAATGAATTCATTATATGAAGATTCATATGACCTCATGAGAGTGGATGACAATTGAGATGTAGAAGGAAGAAGGCCTAGGTTCCTAAAATTTAATGCATATTTTGATATTTTGAGGCCAATTAAAGTAATGGTTGGTATGTTATTTAATTCAGTAAGGCACTTAGATAATAATCATTGTTTGGAAAAAAGGGTTATGAGTGAATAATACACGCTTCTCTAAAATAACATAGTTTTTTATTTCAAATCAAAATATATTAATCCATCCATGAGTGAGATTGAGAATGCTACAACTGAAAATGCAAGGCTCTTTAGATTACAAAGTAATGCCACATATATCACCTTATGAGATTATCAGGCTTAAGGTTGCATTTTTAAGAGACTTAAACATTGAGATTATAAACAATGAGGCATATAGAGCAAAGTATTTTGCATTGTAGATTTTAGTGGGTAATAAGGGTAAGCAAGTTGAGAAATTGAGAAGCTATTAATTAGCTATATTAAAGTACAACTAGGGTAGATCTTTCATAATCAAGTATCTGTGAGGATTATTTAAGGAGTCACTTGGTTTCACTTCTATTTTTGTTGTGATTTTTAGTTTTTGTTTCATGTTTTTAGTTTCTATGTTTTCTCAAATAAAACAAACATATTTGATTGTTAATATGAATGTAATTATTTTTTATTACCGATAACAATTATAAATTAGATAAAACTTAAAGAAAAATAATTTTATAAATGAATAAATTAAATAAATTTACTTTAATCTCTTATTTAATATTTATTAATAAACTATTCCTAAAATTTATTATATTTTATTAAAATAAATTAATTATTTATTTTTAACTTTTATTTTAAATTACTGAAGCTAATTTCATTTTAAACTTATATATTTTGAATATATTTTAAGTTTAAAATTTATTTATTAATAATTATAAATTATTTTATTTTTAAATAATTAAATTAGTCACGATTCTTATTAATAATTAATTAAATAATAAATATTTAGTTGATAATAAATCAGATTATGAAAAAATATAAAAGGAAACAAAAATTATTTTTATAATTTCATAAATTACGAAAATAGAAGAAACTAAAACTAAAACTAAAACTAAAAACATAAATCAAAAAATCAAATAAACAATCTTTTACCAAATTTAAAAATAAAAAATAAACAGAAACAGAAACAAACATACACTTAAAAATGACTTTTTCTAAAATTAATGTGAGAAAATATTTTAAATGTTTCATTTACATTCATCGTCAATTTTTTTTAGAATAATTGAAGGTGTATGAGATATTTTTTATATTGGGAAGAAGAGTTCATATGCGAGAAGAATAAATTGTGTACAATCAAGCTAATATAAGATATTTTTAGAGGTTCGGATCAAATATAAATTATTCAGATTAAATTTAAGAAGTGATTTGGACCTAAAATAAATCATTAAGTCAGCAACTTTTAATTTAAAATTTAAAATTTATATTTTAAAAACTAAAAATATAAAATTTTAAAAAATTTCTAAAACTGTGGGCCGGTCTTGTGTTTTTTACCTTATAAAAATTTTAAAGGTAATTAAAAATGTTTAGTAATTTTATGATCAGATATCGATTCGCCAAGTGCAAGTCTTGTGCCGAGTCGATAACATGAGCTTCAGTGTTATTTCGGATCAGAAGTGGATACAAAATCGGACGTGGCAAATTACATGGCTTTTTACTCCATTCGTTCGGTGAATGAGGAGATGAGAGTTCATGTGTTCATCAGATACTCTCTTGACCAAGACCAGCAAATAGCTGAGCATAGCCTGAAGGAAGTCACGATCTCAGAGTGTATTTAAGATCTACAAACTACCAAGTATACAACAGCCTCTTGATATACCAAATATAGCTGCTACAGCAATCGTACTCACAGCAACTTTCAAACACGAGAACCAACAATTAAAACCCAAGTCAAAACTACTTGAAACAACTGTAATTAGAAAAGAACGATGTCATTTCAACAGAAATAATAATCACCAAGTTCATAAATCCTTATTTCCCTGCAGTACATGATATGAGAAAAAACTAACAACAGTCCAATCCCATCAATTAAAACCCAAGTCAAAACTACTTGAAACAACTGTAATTAGAAAAGAACGATGTCATTTCAACAAAAATAATAATCACCAAGTTCATAAATCCTTATTTCCCTGCAGTACATGATATGAGAAAAAACTAACAGTCCAATCCCAATTCCTCTTGGCATCCTAAGCAACTGAAAAAGACAAATCATTTTTGGGTCTTTTCAACATCTTCTCCAATCTCCTGCCCATAACGACGCTTGAACTTAGCAATCTGCCCCAAACTTTCGGCCATTTGACGTTTGGCTCTAAAGTGGTAGACTTTCCCCACTTGGTGTATTTTTGTCATCATAACGTGCATCAATCTTCCACTCTGTGTCACGTAAGATATCCATTGCATTTGGGGGTGAATTCCTTTCTTCATTTTGCACGAACCCTGCAATTCAACTCACAACATTAGGTCAACCCCAACTGTACATGGTTGAACACTTCTCAAAAGATGTGGCCTTTCACAACCTAATCTAGCTGAAGATTTCTGCGCAACAAAATATACACAAAACAGTCCAATATTCAAAACTGAAGCCCCAAATAGACGGGTCGAGACAATCTAGAAAAGAGAAACTGATGATATCACGTTGCTTTATGTGTTGAAATCAAACCAAAGGCCCGAAGAAAAGGAGAAAAAACCAAAGGCTTTACACTAACAAAGCGACGATAAGCGGAAATAATATACCTGAGAGATTGATTGGGATGGAATCCTAAAGGGATGTTGGGGACTTGGACGCGGAGAAGAGAACAGGAGGTTTAGGGTTTAGGGCCTTTAGGCGATTGATTCGTAGCACCGCTTATTGTGGATAAACCGATAAAGAGTTTTGGCTTATTTTCTCACTTGATCGAAATTTTTTTACATATTTAGTGACCTTTGGCTTTACTTGTAATTTTGTTATTGTTTTCAATTTATTTTAAAATAAAAATAATTTTTATTTAATTATTAATTATACTTTTTAATAATAATGATGAAAAGATTAACTACATTTTGAAACCCTTTTTGCCCCGAATAATTGAATAAATAAAACTTATGTATAAATTAATATTTATTTATTAATATATAATCTAATTTCTAAAACTAATTTATTGTAACATTTTAAGATATTTAAACTTAAATTATATTTATTAAAAATTATTAAATTAAAAAATTTATTTTAAATTTTTAAATTAATTACAAAATTAAATTAAAATAAGCAAATAGTTGTATTATATCAAATTATGAAAAATAGAAAACAAAAGTTAATTTTTATGATTTTATAAGTTATGAAAACTGAAAAAATTAAATCAAAGTAAATAATTCAAACAAATACATTTAATTTATTAAATTTAAAAGTAGAAAGTAAAAATAAACCATGAGTCAATATTTTTACACAGAATGTGGCTTAGTACGATAACAATGACGATATTCAGTATGAATCTTACTCATACACATAATTTGAAGAAATTCAATAGTACACAATCTTATCCCTAACTGATAGAGATGATATTTTTAAATAACTCACATGAAAAGAAAGAAAGAAAAAGGTAATAATAATAATAATAATAATAATAATAATAATAAGAGTAGATAAGGATGGCAATGGGCTGGCCCATGGGCCAAACCCTGCCAAATTTTTTTAAATAATGGTTTTAAAATTAAAAATATATGTTAATTTATTTTTTAAATTATATTAGGATTTAAGTTGCCCAAACTCAAGCTTACTTGAGGCTCAACTCTTTTACGTAAAACGATGTTGCTTTGATTAGAATAATTGAATATCGAGTTTGTCTAGGCTTGGGATTGACCCATGGATCAGCCCATTAAAATCAACTAAATTTAGGCCCATGGGCCAAAAATTGTCATTCCTAATAGTAGAATGTGGCTTAGTATTTTCTAAAAAAGATAAATACGTAGAAAATAAAATAAAATTATATTTTAGACCGCATTAATATTTCCTCTAGATTTTGGGCCCCAGTGTTATGCACCAATCAGAATATAGATTTTCGTCATTAGCGGATTTAACCCTGTCGAAATAATTCAAGTTCCAGTAACTAAAAACTGCGACAACACAGCTGAAGTTCCAAATTGATTAAGAATTTGTTAATAAGAATTTTGAACTTCAAACGGCTCCAAAGAAACCCTCCGAAGCTTTCGCCATTTAAGCAACAATTCAAAACTATAGCTTGAAGAATTACTGTTCTGTTCTAAATAGTAATGATCTTAAATGAAATGAGCATTTTATTACAGAAACATAGCCTTCAACGAGTACCTTAACCAGTTAGAAACGTGAACACAAAGACTATTAATACGATATAATCCATAGCATCATACACAAATCCCATGTAGTACACACACATAACGATACCACCAAAATGTCAGGTGCTTTAGGATAGTTACCAATGCCACATGGCTTAAAAGTACTGCTCCAAGCCTAGAACACTTATTGTTCATCAGAGCTAAATAGCTAATTCTTACTGCTGAACTAGGCATTCCTGAACCCCAGTTACCATGGCATGGCGGGGGTCTTTGTTTATAGCATCCGCTTCTTTCATAGGCTGGGTTTTGACAGCTGCCTGGAGAAAATTCTCACAATCACCTCCAATGCCAGTATAGTCATATGCAATAGCTTCAAAGATGAGAGCATTCACTTCTCTAAATCGTTCTTCAGAGAGAGAGACCTCTGCAAGGAGCCTCCAGGCCTTCTCCTCAGATGCCTCCTCGTAATCCTTTTTCCTCTTTAACACCATATGACCACTAATTTCCCACACCGCAGGGTTCACTTGAGTATCAAGAAGCTCAGGATTGACTTCCCCAAGGGCCTGTTTCTCGGCATAACACTGTTTATTGGCAAAATGGAAAGTCCAGGTTAGGATTATGCAACTAGCACCAAATCTTAATCAAAAGGTCATTCATATCAGGTTCACATCATTACCTGTGGGAAGAGAAAGATACGCTTGCCACAATCTGAGATGAGCACATTGTAAGGTATGTTGTTATTTTGAAGGCAAATGCAAGCATCGGAGACAGTGTTCGACAAGTCTTGGAGAGTGTTGCCACCCTCGAATAGGAGGCCTCTGACAGGATAATTAACAAGCTCAGATATTTTCACTCCATCATCCAAGTTAGCTATCTTCTTAACGTGTGCTCTCTCAACGGGAAATGGCACAGCCAAGTAGTAAGCCTGATCCATGAAAATTAGTAATTCTACCATTAGCAACTTGCAAAATATTTCATCTGCCAATCCAGACCATGAAGTTTGTATCTAAATAGCAATTGGAAAATACCTGGAAATGAAGGTGGTTTATTGTAGCAAATGCTCCTAAGCTGTTGTAGCCCAATCGGAAAAATTTGTTTCTCGCCTCAGCTGCCATGTAAAGAGCAAGTAGGAAGCTCTCACGGTCAATCCTCTGAGGCAAGCACTCGAAAATGGAAGGGATCAACAACACATGCCCATATTCAATCGGGCTAACCTATGACAATGGAACAAGACAATCATCAATACCTTACTGAAGCAGCTCTCTCAATTGACAAGAAGTAAACAATTAGTACAAGAGCCAAGAACTTACATTGATGGCAACCATGCTTGATGAATTTTTATTGTCGATAGGGACACTAGGGAAAAACTGAACTTCACCATCCTCGCTGGCTTCAAATTGGAAGAGAACCTCTTCTTGGCCAACCTTAGTGAAGTTAAATTTGTTATCATCAAAAGCTTGGAGGACCTTGTCAACACGGAACTCAGTTGGTCTCTTCTTTAAGTGACGGCCTTCATTCAGTTGAGCTATGAAACCGTATTGGCCCGGAATCACCTAACCAACATAAGCAAGAGTTTGGCAACAAAGCCCGAATATAACAATTGATTAATTACTTGTCGTAAATCTTGACTTCAAATTCAAAAACTAGCCACCGACCAAACGAAACAGACATACCTTAGTTTCACAAGCAGTGACGTCATACCGGAAGAGTCCCCTTCGCATGCGATCTTCCCACTGAAATCATGAAAAGGAAAGAGAAATAAGCCTCTAGACCGATAATCACACCATATAACAGAAATCAAAACTAACATGAAATTCGGTTCCATGTTTTTTCAGTTGCTTAAATCACTGGCATCACCTGTCCAAGAAGAAGATAATCAAGGAATTGAATCGGAGCCTCCCCCGTATCGTGCTCGACCGCCTGCTGGTTAATCTTGTCAACCCTCTTAAACGCATACAAGGGGAGCTTAGCACCTATCCCAGCGAACACACGAAAACAAGAGAATAAGAATAAACCACTCATCCAAACAAAATTTACTCTTTCAATTATGCATTCACCATCTAACACAAACAATTAACCAAGCACCTCGAATGCAACAGCTCTGAAGGCAATTCCGACCACAACCGCCAACCCGTTGGGTACCACCTTCAACCTCTTCCTTCTGGTAATTGGAGACAATCGTCGGAACCCTCTTAATCCTCAACACCATCTCCATATAGTTGCTATTGTTGTTCATTATAATACTTATTCTTAATACAAACAAAGTCTTCTACCTAAACAACGAGAAGAGAAGAGCCACCGCCGGCGAGGAAGAGGAGATCGGAAGGGCTGCCTCCTTCTGAAGGCAAAGCTCCACGACCACCGTGCGGCGAAGGTTTGGTCGCAATCACACAAGACCGGCGTCGTACACCTCGGACATGAACTCGAGGCCGAGTTAACCCGTGTATAGCCGTGATGTCCACAACTTGTTTAACTCCTGGGTTTTACCCCCTTTCACCAAAAAGACGACTTTCGCAAAGTTCAAATTGAAAAAGTACCCAGATCGTAAAGAGCAGGAAGAAAGAGGAGGGGCAGCGAGTTATGGAAATTTCAGGTTGATTTGGAAAGCCAAAGACAGGTGGGAATGTTAAGACATGTAGGATATGGAACATGGGAAGGTGGCTTTTATATATATTCCTGGGCAGAGAAAGAGAGTGTGAAGAAGAAGAAAGAAACTTGGTGGCTGTGGCTATGGTTTTGCTGGTTGTCTCTTACGATTACACTGTGTGGGGTCTGGCCGGAAAAGATCCACGAAGGCGTACGGATCAGCAATGGACCAGGGCCACAATCTCTCTTTCCGCCACTTCTAGTCAATCGCTTTCTTTCTTCGTTTCCATGGTGGAAATTTTTTATATCAACTTTGGATTTACTCGTGGTAACTTGGAATGTGGCAACTCCTTTAATTTAACCAATTGAATCTTCTTCATTGCAATAAAGTCTTCAACTATTGGACTTCTTATTTTATAAAATAACATCTTTATAATATTATAATGAATACAAAAAGAGATTAATTCTAAGATAAATGATTATATTTTGTAGAGAAAGGGGAAATAATT
This sequence comes from Erythroxylum suave, assembly GCA_027563595.1. Lineage (NCBI taxonomy): Eukaryota > Viridiplantae > Streptophyta > Magnoliopsida > Malpighiales > Erythroxylaceae > Erythroxylum > Erythroxylum suave. Next base: position 49,619,043 of record JAOSBN010000179.1, read on the forward strand.
AAATATCGTTAAATTCAAAGTACTTTTAATTGCTGTGAATAAATAATTTAAATCTTAATATACCAAAAAAATTTAATCAAACATTAAGTAAATTAATTATTTACATATCCATATTTGAATACAAATTTTAAGTTTAAATACAATAGCAAACATCGAACTAAAAACTAAAAACTCTTATATTTCATATATAAGAGTTTTAATTAAAATTTCTTATCAACTTCTACTGAAGCACCCCTCTTCAAAAATCATAAAAAGATAAAATAGTATCAATTATCTTTTCACAATATATAATAAATAAAATATAAAATTACTAATAATCATCTACTAATATATATGAATTAAAGAAAAATATAAAAATAATTAAAATATTTTCTATTTATATGAAAACACAAAAAAACATATTTTTTAAATATAAAGATGCAAATGATATTTATAGATATAATAAAATAACTTTAAAATACTAAAAAATTTATTGTCTATTATTATTGATACAATATATAATTTTAATAAACATTTGAAAAGGTTTTAAAATTTTTATATAAATATAAAAGATATATTCTAATATTACAATAAAATTTAATATTTATAATTTTAAAATTTGAAGTAACTTTTTTACTATTCAATAATAATCTTATAATAATTACATATGATTAATAAATGTGATATTTTGCTTTGTTTTTATTATTTTATTTATTATTTTTATTTCCTATTCTTCTTGTTAAGAAAAGTTCTATGAATCAACAACAAGAAAATAAATTTCTTATAAATATTTATGAAATTTTTAATCTAAGTCACGGAAAAAATCAATAGATAGAAATACAAGGATAAAACTGCATATATCATGACTCTCTCAAGTATCTCGAAAAGCCGGGAGCTTTGTGTACATGATACATTGAATTTGAATTAATGAAATTTTTATATTATACTTTAAACTTTTTATACATATATTAAATTTTAATTAAAATCATAATTATTTTTTGTTATAATATATCACACACATATTTTTTATAATAAGAGTTACTTTTGTATTCTTTTAAACTTTGTTATATGATGAATAATAAAAAATAAACTTTAATATTTCTTAAAAAACAAATTTTAATATTGTCTATATACATTTTGTGTTTCATGATTGTATTGATTCTTTTATTTTTTGTGTGGATATAAACATATATATTAATATTTTATATGTATTAATATATTTAGGAGAGTTAAAATTTTCAAAATACTTTTACATAAGTTTAAAATAAATGTAAATAAATATTACAATATGATTGAAATTAAATTTATTTTTTAAAATACGTATTAAATGTTTTTGGGAGTTAATTGTTATGATAATTATTTAATTTTTTTACAATTTTAAAAGTTAATTCACTTTTAATATGTGAAACAGCTATAATAATCTTTTTACAGCTACATTTATTAATTTTTTATATTGAACATTTAATTTATTGAAATTTTAAAAATAAAAAAGAATAAATTAATTCAAAATTTTAATAATAACATATTATATTATTAAGATAATTACAAAATTTTTGAATGTATTCATCAACTACAAATATTTAATGATGGATAAATATTTTAACCAAAAAAATTAAATACAAAATCATATCTTTGTAATTAAACACAAAATTGGAAAATATAATGTATCCATTATTTATAAAGCATAATAAAAATAAAAATATTTCAATAATTCATATAATTTATTTATTAAGAAAATTGGATAAATGATATTTAAGGTAGGTAAATTTTAAAATAATTAAAATTTTATTATTTTTAATATTTGCAAGTTAGATCTTGATTTCAAAAATAAAAATTTCTTATCTTAAAAAAACGTTATTTTGATACCTATATTTTTAATTGAAATTACATTCACTGATCTTGTCCTCAAACCGTGGTGATTGTAACACTCTATACATAAATAGATTATTTCTTACATCTTACACTTTTGCAAAAACCTTTCTTTTCCATTCCAACCAACATATTGTCTCTTTAATGCTAGGATACATTCAAAATATATTTAGTTATTAATATCTATTAAGTATATATTATATTAAATTTAAAGATATTTCTTTTTATAAAAAAATGAATTTATTTTTATTTTAATCTATTATATAATATTTATTAAAAATTATTAGAGGGTTAGTTTAATTAATAAATTTTTATCTAACTTGGACACACATCTCAATTTAAAAAATAAATATTATCTTTAAGACGTAAACATCATCTTCATGTGGCGGGAAGAACTGAACTTCCAAAATTCTCTACGTGATAAGTTTGGTGCGGGAAGTGTTTATGATAAACTGCATAATCGTCCAAAATTCTGGTGATTCTGAGCCACAACTTTTCCCACCTTCCCATAAACACTTTCTATTCTGTGCTATATTTGACGACATCACTATCCACGTAACCATCAGGCCACCAAACCTTATAAGGGACAGGGACAGACTAGGAACTGGCATCTCGTGCCTCCAAATAGCCCATGCTCTTGTGTTTCCTATTGCGTATTGGAATAGTGGCATGGCTACACGAGGAAGGTTCAAGGTCGAGCTTTATGCTTACGCACTTGTATTTTGTAGGCTATGATTAACTCACTGTTATGTCGTTTATCATGAGGAAATTTCTTGACCTGACAAAAAGGTTGTGATATCGAAAGGTTTTACGCAGCTGGAAACTTCGCATATGAAATCGTTACATTATTCGACATTTATATTACAAAATTTGCAAATGAAATTGTTTTATTGTTCCCATGTAAATATGTGGACGATATGAGTTGGAAGAAAACTGAAATATCAAAAGTGAAAAAGATGCTTTGTTTACAAAACTTTGTTGCTTTGTTTCTCCCACAGACGTCACAAGAAATGATGGGAAGTTTCCTGAACCCAGCATCGTTCACAAAGAAATGGAATGGTCAAACGAAAAAATGACTATTTATTTATCTCTCATTTTTTATTTTTGAATTTCAAAACAATTTAGAAATATAAATAAAATTATTGCTTAATAAATATAAATTATACTGTATTCGCAAATTAAAAGATTAAAATTAAAGTTATTATTCAATAAACTTTGTTTATTGAAATCATGTATAATTTATTGATCCAATGCGACTCAAATATGAACTCTTCAAGATAGTACGCCCCACCCTCTGGGGTTTATATATTATTAACATTAAATAGTGAATAGCAGTCACATGGATCTGCTCACTGCATGTGAACTCAAGACCCTTGAGTGGCTTAGGTCCAAACTACATAGATGGGCATCACAGTAATCTTTCCCACTGTTACAAAAGCTAGGAGAAGAATTGAGAATGTAGACAAGAGGAAGAGAGAAGTGTATTGTATATTGAGGTGTGTAAAGTGTACATGAGTGAGGTATTTATACATGGGTCATAGGTACTAATAAGGAAATCTAGCAACAAATTAGGCTAAATCTAAACTAATTACAATCAAATCATATCACTAAATCTAAGCTAAATACAATAAAAGCACATCATTCCAATTAAGGATAATATTACGTTAACATCCCCCTCAAACTCAAGGTGGTAAAGCAAAGGCCAACTTGAGTTTGGAAACAAGATCCTTAGGTGTGTCTTGGTAAAGATATTAGCTATTTTATGGTAAGAGGAGACAGATGCAAGATGTATAGTTCCTTGTGCTATATGATGGCATACAAAATGACAATTAATTTCAATATGTTTGGTATGCTCATGGAAAAAACCATTATGTGCAATTTAAATTGCACTGTGATTGTCACAATGGAGAATACTAGCAGAAGATGAACCGGCACCCATATCTTATAGTAATCGATGGAGCCATAATAGTTCTATTGTGGCATCAAAAAGAGCATGATATTCAGAATTAGTGCTAGAACGAGTAACAATTGTCTGTTTCTTGCTTCGCCATGAAATAAGAGAATCTCCCAAGAAAAAACAATATCTAGTATTGAAGTGTCAATCAGTGGGATTGCCAGCCTAATCAGCATCAGAGTAGCCAAACAAAATAGGAGAAGAATGTGTAGAGAAATGAAGGCCATGAAATAGTGTGGCTTTGACATATTGAAGAATCCGAAGGACAGCAGAGAAATGAGAGGATCGAGAGGCAACCATGAATTGACTAACCAAATGTACAACATATGCCAGGTCAGGTTTGATAACAGTGAGATAAACCAAGCTACCAATACAAAGTGGGATCATTAAGTGGAATACATTCAGATGGTGTCAATTTGATATTATGCTCTAAAGGAGTAGAGACAGTTTTACTGTTAGTGATGCCAACTCAAGATATGAGATCAAATGCATATTTTGCTTACGAGAGATAATAACCATCAGATGTAGACGAAACTTCAAGACCTAAAAAATAGCCAAGAGGACCAAGGTCCTTCATCTCGAAGTGGTGGCTAACATATCCCTATAACTCTGTAATACAAGCAGTATCATCCTCAATACTGACCATATCATCCACATAAAGAAGAAAAATAACAATTCATTGATCAATGTGACAAATGAACATAGCATAATCGTGAGGATTAGAATGAAAGCCAAATTGGATAATGGTGGAACTGAACTTTGCAAACCAAGCCCGTGATGCTTGTTCTAGCCCATACAAGGAAACATATAAACCTCCTCTTGCAAGTCCCCATTAATAAAGGCATTTTTCACATCCATTTGAAGAAGTTTCCATCCTTTGACAACAACAATAGCTAAAAGACAGCGTAAAGAAGTGACGCGGGCAACTGGGGAAAAGGTTTCTTCATAGTCTATTCCATACTCTTAAGTGTAGCCTTTAGCCATTAGACGAGCCTTATACCACTCAATAAAGCCATCTAAACGGGTTTTGATTTTATAAACCCATTTATATCCAATTACAGTTTTGCCTAAAGGAAGATCAAATGAGTCCCAAGTATGAGTTTTCTCAAGAGCCTCAAGTTCTTCATTCATAGCTTGTTGCCAATGAGGGTTAGAGCCACCTTCTCGATAAGAGTTAGGTTCATGCAAATTGACAATAACAGAAAAACAATGATAATCTTGTAGATAAGAAGGGATCTTTTTTTACCTAGGAAGATTGTCGAAGCGGAATAAGGAAAGTTGGTACAGTTTCAACAGGCAGAGTAGACTCCACAGATGCAGGATCAAAAGGCAGAAGATGATCGGACGCATGAGATAAATCTATTTCAGAGCTTGGAAATAGTGCCATAGAGCTGTTAGTAAAGAATTTAGAAAGACTGATATGAGATGAATGAAATGTGGACAAAGAAGAAAATGGGGTGTCTTCCCAACAGGTAACATGCCTTAAAATACGAACTATTAGAGATCGGATCCCAATAACGATAACCTTTATGTTCTATCCCATACCCAAGAAAATAAAAGAGACAAGCACATGGTTCTAGTTTATTATGTTTATAAGGATGTAGAAGAACATGTAAGGTTTTTTAATCAAACATGTGGGCTTATATGTATATAATTGTGTATAAAGGCTATCATATAAAGTTGAGCCTAATTAATTAAAGTGGTCTAATATGGTTATTGTATTTTGGGCTTTATGTATCTATTTTAAGTGTGAGCTTCATATGTGTAGAGACCGGTGTATTTTGGGCTTTATGTATCTATTTTAAGTGTGAGCTTCATATGTGTAGAGACCGGGCTATAATTTCTAGTTTTATGATGGGCCAAACTAGAAATTGGATTAGGATTTTACCCTAATAAAAGTAGTTATGGTCCCAAAATTAAACGTAAGCATTCGTCTTTTCCGATATCCCATCATCAGAGAGAAAACAGAGAGATTAAGAGAAAACTCTAGAGAAAAGGCTACGTTTTAATTTGGAAGACAAACCGCAAGACTTCAGTGTAAATTTCACAATGGATTCAAGTATGCTTCCGCTTTTATTTAATTCTTGATGATTTGATATGAATGGGTCCTGTGTTTTAAAAGGATTAAATCCCTTACAATTGGTATCAGAGCTTTGTTCATGATTAGGTCATCAAGAATGATTTGGGGTTTTGTCTTCCGTGTAATTAGTGTATATTGCGTTTCTTTTCCTTGGATTTGGATATTGGCATATACGATTATGTTTAGGTTGTTTCATGGATTTATATTCGGTTATGTTGTATATGTGTAAGGTTTTAACTCCTGATTAAAAAAAAGAGTAACAAGTCGTCACTTTCTTTTTCGTTTCAAGAACGTTGATTTAGTTTCAACTTTCATGAAAAGCTTTTATGTTTATCCAAGAATGGTTGTCGTCGTTCTTGGTAAAAGCCATGATTTTTTTTCTTTTTAGATAAAGAATCAAACTTTACCCGTTGGATAAAGACTAGAGTTTTACCCATTAGATAAAGAGAAGAATGGCCTTTAAAGACTTTTAAGTACGTTCTTTTGTCTTTTAATACATAAGGTTTGGTTAGGCTTTCCGGAACTCTTTATTAACCTTCAGATATTAACCATTGTATAAAGACAAGAATGTTATTTGGTGTTATTGTTTGACTTCTACGTTAAAACATAAACCTTTTTTAGGCTTTATGCATGTTACAGATTAATGTTATAAAGGATGAGTTTTTTGGTTCAAAATTTATAATTTTTGGTTTGATTTGTAAAATTTTGACAAAATTCTCGATTTAAGCTGATAAGATTGTCAGTGTCATAGTATCAAGAAATTGGAACTTTGATGTTTTCATACAGCTTATGCCAAATTTGGGTATTTTGATTTCAGATTTTCGTAATTTATAGAAATATATAGCATTTGAAATTAAATTAATTTAACTTAGAATGTTAAAAAGTTTTATGTATATGTTATTCATGCGAATATGGACTGGCCCAAAGGAAAGTTTATATTTGGCCCGAATTGCATATACACTTATGGTGGTAAATGCGTGACAGTTATTCAGTATAATATGTGAACATTAAATTGGTCCAAAGAAAGGTTTATTGTTTGACTTGCCATATTGCCAGTATTTGATCACTACACCAAGGTACCACTTACAAGTTAGTATTTCTGTCCAAAGAATAAATATTAATGTTGTGCAAGGTATCTTATGATGGGGCCCTACCATTATCTGTATATAATTAATTTGGTATATTATAGTGTTGTTATATGAGTAATTATATTTTTTTTGTTTTGTTCTCTGTTCAGTTCCTGTTTCTGCTACAAATATCTCTGCTAGTGCTAATTCAATTCCTATACTTAATGGCACCAATTTTAAGTCATGGAAGGAGAACATTTTGATTGTTCTCGGAGTCATGGACTTGGATGTTGCTTTACGAGTGGATCAACCTAATCTACTTACTTGTGAGAGTACCTCTGATCAAAAGAGGGAGATAGAAAAGTGGGAAAGATCGAATCTTATGAGCTTAATGATTATGAAAAGTGCCATTCTAGAAGCTTTTGGGGCACTATGTCCGATCAGATTACTACGGCTATGGGTTTCCTTGAGGATCTTAAGAAAAAATTTACCAAAAATGAAAAGGCTGAAACAAGTACACTTTTGGCAAAGCTTATCTCAATGAAGTATGTAAGAAAAGGAAACATAAAAGAGTACATTATGGAAATGTCTCACATTGCTTCAAATTTGAAAGCACTTAAGTTGGAATTATCCAAAGACTTATTAGTGCATCTGGTTTTGATATCTCTTCCGGCACAATACAGTCAATTTAAGGTGAGCTATAACTGTCAAAAGGAGACATGGTCTCTTAGTGAGCTTATTTCACATTGTGTCCAAGAAGAGGAAAGGTTGAAGCATGATAAGGTAAAAAGTGCTCACTTAACCACAACATCTAAGGACAAAAGAAACAAAAGAAAGAAAACTAAGGAAGCTGTGGTTCCGACAACACAAAAGAAATAGCAAAAGGATGGAAATCCAAAAGGTTGTTTCTTTTGTGACGCTAAAGGTCATGTAAAGAAGCAGTGTGCCAACTATCACGTATGGCATGCAAAGAAAGATATGCTTCTTATTTTGGCTTGTTCTGAGGTTAATTTGAATTCGGTACCTAGACGCACATAGTGGTTAGATTCTGGTACAACAACTCACATCAGTGTGTCTATGCAGGATTGCCTGAGTTGCCGAAAACCAAGTGATGGTGAAAGATACATCTATGTAGGTGACGGCAAGTCGGTAAAAGTCAAAGCAATAGGGACTTTTAGATTATTGTTAAGAACTGGATTTTATTTGGATTTAGTTGAGACTTTCGTCGTATCGTCTTTTAGACAGAATTTGATTTCTATTTCTGCTTTGGACAAATCTGGTTATTAATGTTCATTTGGAAATGGAATATTTAATCTCTTTCAAAATTCAAATTTTGTTGGTACCGGTTCTTTATCAGGTTACGATAATCTATATATGCTTGACACTAATGCTTCATTTAGTGAAGCTCTGTATATGGGTACACGAAGTTTAAAGCGCAAATTAACTGGAGAGAATTATGCCTTGTTGTGGCCCAAGAGATTAGGACACATCTCCTAAAGGAGAATTGAGAGACTTATGTCAAACAGAATTCTCAATCCCCTTAATTTTACAGATTTTGCTATTTGTATTAATTGCATTAAGGGGAAACAAACAGATGTTAGGTGATTGGGTGCCAGTAGGGCTTCAGACATCTTAGAACTTATCCATATGGATATTTGTGGGTCATTCCCTATGGTGTCTTGGAATGGTTAACCACATTTTATAACGTTCATAAACAACTTTTCACGATATGGCTACCTTTATCTCATCCATAACAAATCACAGTCTTTGGACGTGTTCAAAAACTTTAAGGCTGAAGATGAGAACCAACTCAACAAAAGGATTAAAAGTGTCAGATCTAACCGTGGTGGTGAGTACTATGGTGGATATGATGGATCAGGTGAACAACGTCCAGGATCGTTTGCTAAATTCCTAGAGGAATGCGGTATTGTCCCATAGTACATTATGTCAGTTTCACCTAGCATGAATGGTGTTGCTGAAAGATGAAACAGAACACTCAAGGATATGGTGAGGAGTATGATTAGTCATTCTACCTTGCCAGAATCACTATGGGGAGAAGCACTAAAGACCACAACATATGTACTCAACAGAGTTCCAACTAAAGCAACTGATAAGACCCCTTGTGAACTTTGGACAGGCAAGAAGCCTAGTTTAAAGCACTTACACATTTGGGGATGCCTAGCTGAGGCAAGACCTTATAGGCCAAATGAAAAGAAACTGGACTCAAGGACTATAAGTTGTTACTTTATTGGATATTTTGAAAGATCTAGGGGTTACAAGTTTTATGATCCCACTACTAAGGAAATTTTTGAGATGGGAAATGCCCGGTTTTTTGAGGATGTTGAGTTTGCAGGGGAAGAAAGGATTAAGGACTTTGTTCTTGAAGAGGAACACGTTGAAATTCCTCTAATTGCTATTAACAATGATCAAGGTTAGGTTTCCATTCCTGAAATTGTTCAAGGAGCAATTCTGGATCAAGACAATGTCATGAAATCTCCTCCCTAAGTTCAACAACTTGTTCCAGAAGAACAAACTTTACAACCTCAAGAACCTATGCCATTAAGGGGATCCACTAGAGAGAGGAGAAATGCAATTCCAGATGATTATATTGTATTTCTTCAAGAACATGAAGTTAACATTGGTATGGTGGAAGATGATCCAATCAACTTCTGTCAAGCCATGGAAAGTTCTAACTCCCAAAAGTGGATCGATGCCATGAATGAAGAGATAAAGTCCATGAAGGACAATGATATTTGGTACCTTGTACCATTTCCTAAAGGTGCAAAATCTATTGGTTGCAAATGGATATTTAAGACCAAGAAGGATTCGAAAGGCAATGTAGAAAGGTATAAGGCTCGTCTTGTCGCAAAGGGCTCTACACAGAAAGAAGGCATTGATTATAAAGAGACTTTCTCTCTGGTTTCTTCGAAAGACTCTTTCAGGATAATAATGGCATTAGTGACACATTTTGATCTTGAGTTACATCAGATGGATGTTAAGACAACATTTCTCAATGGTGAAGTTGATGAGATGATTTATATGGTACAGCCAGAAAACTTTGTGTCAAGAGATGCAAAGCAAATGGTTTGCAAACTAAAGAAATCCATCTATGAACTCAGGCAGGCATCTCGTCAATGGTATTACAAATTTCACCAAGTTGTCATCTCATTCGATTTTGAGATGAACTTGGCTGATGATTGTATATACCATAAGTTCAGTAGGAGTAAGTACATTTTTCTGGTTTTATATGTCGATGACATATTGCTTGCCATAAATGATATAGGCTTATTGCATGAAACCAAGAGATTTTTATCAAAGAAATTTGAAATGAAATATCTTGGTGACGCCTCTTTTGTTTTAAGGATTCAAAAACATCGGGAACGCTCTCGAGGTATTCTTGGATATCATAAAAGAGCTATATCGAAAAGGTACTTAAAAGGTTTGGCATGCAAGATTGTAAACCAAGTGATACCCCTGTGTCTAAAGGAGATAAGTTCAGTTTAAGTCAATGCCCCAAGAATGACTATGAAGCTAAGGAAATGCAAAAGATTCCTTATGCTTCGGCTGTTGGAAGTCTAATGTATGCTAAGTTTGTATACGTCCAGATATTGCATACATTGTTGGAATGCTAAGGAGATATTTAAGTAACCCAGGATTGGATCACTGGAAAGTAGCCAAATGGGTCATACGGTACTTGTAAAGAACTAAAGATTATATGTTCACATATAAAAAATTAGATAAGATGGAGATCATTGGTTATTCTGATTCCGATTTTATTGGATTCCAAGATAGTAGGAGATCCACTTCAGGCTATATCTGCCTGCTTGCTGGAGGAGCTATTTCTTGGAAGAGTGCTAAACAGATACTTATAACTTCTTCCACTATGGCAGCGGAGTTTATAACATGTTATGAGGCATCCAACCACGGGAAATGGTTGTGAAACTTTGTCACAGGGCTGTGCATTGTGGACTCTATTGAAAGACCACTTAAGTTATTTTGTGACAATAACTCAACAGTGCTATATTCCAATAATAATAGGAGCTCAACAAAGTCGAAGCACATCGACATCAAGTTCCTAATTGTTAAAGAGAGAGTTCATAGTGGACAGTTGTCTATACAGTATATTGAATCAAACTCCATGATTGCAGATCCGCTTACTAAAGGAGTGCCACCCAAGGTCTTTCATGAGCACACTGCTCATATGGGTGTTGCATATTTTCAGGATATATAGTTTCAGTGGAAGTTTGTATTATAGATGTTTTTCAGATTATACATTTTTTTTACTGTCATTTTGGATACATTTTTTGGTTAATTTGTTCGAGATTATTTTCAGCTTCAAGATATTTGGTTTATTTCATCTCTGAACTTGTTTGAAATTGATCTAACTAAAGCATAAGGTTGGAGCAGTTGGAAATAAGCATGCGAAGATCACGCTGCTTATAATTTCCATACTACACATCTATGCTTGATCCATGTCATTTGATTATATCAGCATATGTGACCATTGATGGTTCTAGTTATGTTAATTGTAGCGAAAGACGCTTTGATCCCATGTTGGTATGATTGATGGATCGGATTATCTAAGGATGCATAAAGTAATGATAGCAAAATTATGAGTACTCATAGGGTTAATACACAATTTTAAGGTAACACATATAGCCCAAGTGAGAGATTCTAAGGTTTTTTAATCAAACATGTGGGCTTATATGTGTCTAATTATATATAAAGGCTATCATATAAAGTTGAGCCCAATTAATTAAAGTGGTCTAATATGGTTATTGTATTTTAGGCTTTATGTATCTATTTTAAGTGTGGGCTTCATATGTGTAGAGACTGGACTATAATTTCTAGTTTTATGATGGGCCAAACTAGAAATTAGATTAGGGTTTTATCCTAATAAAAGTAGTTATAGTCCCCAAATTAAACGTACACATTCTTTTTTTTTAATATCCCATTATCAGAGAGAAAATAGAGAGATCAAGAGAAAACTCTGGAGAAAAGGTTACGTTTTAATTTGAAGACAAACCGCAAGACTTCAGTGTAGATTTCACAATGGATTCAGGCATGCTTCCGCTTTTATTTAATTCTTGATGATTTGATATGAATGGGTCTTGTGTTTTAAAGGGATTAAATCCCTTACAGAACAAAACTAACACACCCAAAAGGTTTAAGAAGATGGTAGTTACGAGGTTTACCGAAAAGTTACTCATAAGGGGAAAGATTATCAAGGATGAAGGTTGGAGTGCAATTGATAGTATACACAATAGTTAAAGTAGCTTCTCTCTAGATTTTTTCAGGACAGGAAGTAGATAAAAGAAGGGCACGGACATAATCAAGGATGTGGCAGTGTTTTTGTTTAGCTTTACCATTTTGTTAAGATTTACCGACAAGAATGTTGAATCACAATACCTTGTTGGTCAAAGAAAGCAAGGAGTACAAAATATTCTTTATGTTCCATTGCATTATCTGTTCTGAGAGTTTTGATGGTATAGGAAAATCGTGTTTTGACCATGGTAGCAAACTTGATGTATATTTGTGGTAGTTCCTATTTATGTTTCAAAAAACAAGTCCAGGTATATTTAGAAAAATTATCAATAAAGATCGTATAATATTGATAACAACTTATAGATAAAATAGGTGAAGATCCCCAAATATCAGTATGAATAAGATCAAAAGGAGAATGTAAAACAAATGTGCTATTATTAAAGGAAATAGTAGGTTGTTTAGCTAGTTAACACTAAAGAACTGAAAAGACTCATTTTTAATTGAGCCTTACAATCTACAAGAGACTAAGGGACGAAGTTTGTTAGTAGAAGCATGCCCTAAACGGAGATGCCACTAGTAAAGAGAGGAGTTGGAGATGGTCACAACTGAGATTGGTTTAGGAAGTTGAAGAAAGACGAGTTCAAACAATCTTCCAACCTTCTTCCCCATTCCAAGGGTCTGCCCCATCTACAGATCTTGTGTTGGACCCTGTTTCTGAAGTCTAACTCTTGATCATTATCGATTCGTCTTCTTGCTCTAATACCACAAATGTTGGATCCCGTTTTCGGGACCCAACTCTTAATCGGAATACATATATTATAACCCAACATTTTATC
>JAOSBN010000179.1:49632192-49664181 GCA_027563595.1 Erythroxylum suave
TCACTACCGGTTGAACCTCTAAACCTTAAACCTTTCCTTCGACCGGTTCGATGTCCGGTCCGGTTTTTAAAACATTGTTATTTAGAGTAGGCAGTGGAGTGCAATGCAGTAAGGAGGAACGAACAAACTCATAAGCAGGACTAAGAGCCATAAGCACTTGGATCAACTGAAGATGTTCTGCAATGATCTTAGGTCGAGTGATCTGATTCTAAATAAGTTGAATTTATCCTAGGAAGACATTAACTGACTAGCCAGGAGATTGCTTCAAGGAATGAAGAGTATTCTACAATTGATAATAATGAGCAAGACCAGAAGTTGTGAAACGAGTTGCTAAGAATTCCCAAACCTCTTTTGCTGTATCAAGAGTTTCAAACTGGACATAGATATCAGGAATGGAAGTGTTGTAAAACTAGGTGATAATTTGATAGTTTTTGACATCCCAATCTTTAAGACGTTCAACAAATTTGGCATCACTTTCTTCTGGACCCTGTTTAGGTTGAACGATGTCACCAGTAACAATATGCCAGAGTTTACATGCAGCCAGGAAGTGTTTCATACCCTAGGCCCACAAATTATAGTTGCTTTGAGATTGGATAGGAAATATCCAATTTCTCCATTTTCAAGGAAAAAGTAGGCTAAACAAAAAGCAAAATCAGATTCAGGAGGTCAAAATTAGGTAGAAGAGGTGCTTACAAAAAAAGTCAATAGTCAACGTGACATAATGTGGTCAAAGTCAACGAACAAAGATGATGTGGTACTCAATGGTAAAAGTCAACAGTTAACGCTGACGTGGTAAGAAAGCAGTGCTGACGTGGAAGCTGATTGCTAATGTGGCATGTCAAAGCTTACGCATTAGTTCAAGTGGCAGCTGACTGGATGCTAACATGGCTAGGGGCAATGAAGCCTAGAAGTCAGCGATTGGAAAAGATTTTGGAAGGATTAGAGACCAGAAAAAAAATTTTAAACCTAAGCTCTTGATACCATGTTATAAAAGCTAGAAGAAGAATTGAGAATTTAGACAAAAGGGAGAGAAAAGTGTATCGTTTATTAAGGTGTGTTTATAAAGTGTACATAAGTGAGGCATTTAAACATGAGTCATAGGTACTAATAAGGAAATCTAGAAACAAATTAGGCTAAATCTAAGCTAACCACAATCAAATCATATCACCAAATCTAAGATAAATACAATCAAATCATATCATTACAATTAAGGATAATATGGCATTAACATCCATGATTAATTATTTAATGTGGGTGCTAGGTTAGGATTGTTAATGTCAGAAGACATTTGACCCCATTTATGTTTCATCTGCCTTTTGCTTCTAGCCTAAGAGCATGGTTTAGGCATTCATGATTCAACATTATCCCACTTTAGATTATATCAGCATTCATCTACCACATTCTTGCCAAAACATGGACTAGTTGGTTGGATCTTTTCTGCAATAAGTACACTTTAATTGTAAGTTCAAAATATGAGGTAAAAGATGCCACCTATCTTCATATTGCATAGTTAATTAATCTATAGTACATAGTTTTAAGAATATTTGCAGGAGGAAAAGGTTGGTAGTAACTCTAATATTTTAGTCAACTTTAGATGAGCAATTTTATTCAAGTACTAGTAAAACTATTATAAGTAATTGTTTAGGGTAAAATACATAGGATTCTTCTGTAATTAAAGAAATTAAAAAAATCTATGAATTTTTAAAATTATTAAAACATTTCCTTTTAATTTTTTTAAAAAAATTCTCTTAAAGTTTGATTTTAAAAAATGAAGACGAAACTCATGTAGTATGAACATCAAATATAGACTATTCAAATATTATTAATATGATAACCTAATTCAACTTTTAAACCAAATATGAACAAATTAAATTTGACTTAAATTAATAATTAAAATAAATTATTTATTTGTATCAAATTTAATTATTTCAGTTCGAGTTTAAGACACGATGAATCATCAAATAAATAACATTTGATTAGTCCGTATATGATATTTATATAACATGTATTTTGACATTATTTTTATCCTAAATCTAAAAGAAGGGTTTTTTTTGAAAAACTAAAAATTATAAATAATTTTTTTGAGAATTTTAAAGCTTAGAGAAGTTTTCTAAGATTTAGAGATTTGTCTCTTTTACCTAACTGATTAATTTAAAAGTGTAAAAAAAAAACCATTTAAGAATCTTAGATGTAAATTGTCATATTGGTATGTCAACCTAATACAAATACTATCTCCAACAACCATAGGCATGAAGTTTCAATTGAATCCAACTCAAAGATTATTCATAAAACATCACTGTCGTTAGTTGCACGTTAGTTGCCAAATATTGGGGAGAAACAAATGCCAAGTATTGAGTGTATACATGAAATATGATATCTTTACTAGTTGCTCAATAAACAATAGAAAAGAATAGACAGCTCAACAAATACTCTGCTGCAATTGTCTTCCCTAAGTTTCTATGTCAAGCAATCAAAATGAAGGGAATTAAGCTTCAACAGGATTTACAGATTGAAGAAGATGGGAAAGGAGCATAAAAATCTAGCACTTGCAGCAACAATTATTTGCCTAGTTGTTGCACTTCTTCACACACTATCATCTCCATTTGAGTCATGTAAGTCCATTAGCAAATATTGATAGTTAGGCCAATGATTTGATGAGCAATATGTATTTCTTTGCTGACTTGGCTTTATTTGAAAATGAAGGGAAACTAAGATTAACAAATGGAAGAGATACTGTTCATGGAGATGATACCTATGCAGAAGTGAAAGAGGAAGAGCACATACAACCTTTAAGAAGATTAGTAAGAGGTGAGTTCTCCTTCCATTAACACCATAATAAATGTTTCTTCAAATAAAATTTATGAGTTTCATTTTGACTACAGGTGAAGAGAGAATTCAACTTGAAACAACAGGTTTTTCCTGCCATTCTGATCTTCACACAGACTTGTGTGTTGCAAACAAACCAGTCAGGATAGACAACAATGGATTATCTGTTTATATTACAGGCTTTGAAGCCAAAGATGACCAGAAATTACGGCCATACGCAAGGAAAGATGATCCGACTGCCATGGAAAGAGTTACTGCTCTTCAGATAATTCATGGAAACAGTAAACCACCGCCTTGTCGTTACACGCACAACGTCCCTGCAATGATTTTCTCGTCAGGTGGCTTCACAGGAAACCTTTTCCATGAAATTAATGAGGTTATAATCCCATTGTTCCTCACAAGCCGCCATTTCCAATCCCACCTACATTTTGTCATCACTGATTTCAAGCCTTGGTGGGTCAGTAAATACAGCAAGATTATATCCTACTTGTCTCATTACAAGGTCATAAATCCTGCAGCTGATACAGATGTTCATTGCTTTCCAGGAGCTGTTATAGGACTGATGTACCATGACAATCTAGCCATAAATAGAACTGAAATTCCTGGAGGTTACTCAATGTTTGATTTCCGACATTTTCTTAGACAATCATACAGTTTGAAGATCAAGCACGTCTCGGAAATTGAAAAACCGGTGCTTGTCCTGATATCTAGGCGCAAATCCAGAAAGTTCATGAATGAAATTGAGATGGTCGAAATGATGGAGGACCTAGGATTTCAAGTCATAACGGCGAAGCCTAACAGGATGTCAAATTTAGATAAATTTGCAGAGGTACTCAACTATTGTAGTGTCATAATTGGAGTACATGGAGCTGGTCTAACAAATGGGGTATTCTTGCCCGATGGCGCAGTAATGGTGCAAGTGGTGCCACTGGGGCTAGAGTGGGCGTCCGCAAACTACTATGGTGATCCAGCAACAAAGATGGGAGTAAACTACTTGGAGTACAAAATTGAAGCAGAAGAGAGTTCTCTATTGGATCAATACGGTCGCGATCATCCAGTAATTGCTGATCCTAAATCCATATTCTTGCAAGGATATTATGCTGCCAGGTCTGTTTATGTTGATGGTCAGAACATGAGGATTAACGTTGTGAGGTTCAAGGACACACTTGTTGAAGCAATGAAACTTGTTGGACGATAACCTGGAATTAGAAACACCATGCTGCATGATTTGTCTTGGAAGTACAATGCAATTCACAGTTGAGTAATTCAGAGCAAGGCATGGTACCAAATAGTCGACCGTCCGAGGAACATCATGTAATTAGAAATGTATTTCTTTTGTAAGAACCACTAGTTCAAAAATCCAAACCAAAAGTCCAGTAACAGAAGCTGATTCTCTGCAAGCCAAAAATATCAATCAAGTGAACGTCGCAGCAGGGAAGTTTCCAGTGCATAATAGAAGGTCATGTTGATTAATTTACAGGTAAAAACATGTAAGGTGTTAGTAATGTCGATGTTCATAGTTCTAAATGCTATTGCTGTAAAGGTGCAAAATAATCATGTCCTTTATATATGATACAGCTGTTAAGTATTGTTATTTTGGGTCTTAATTCCTTTTTGATGTGTACAATTTTTAGCTCAATTTAAGAGATTTCCTTATCTTTTGTATTCAGGTTTTTTTTTGGGGCATATTTAGAGTTAAAAAAGAATTAAAAACATATAAATTGAGGTATAGATAGAGAAACAAAAGAAATTGACAACAAAATTCCTAACAATCATAAGTGGACACTTTTAGTAACAATTCTTATTTCGTAGCATAAGTGGACACGTTTAATAACAATTCTTATTTCGTAGGCTTTCTTTTTCCTAAAGTTATTTAATTATGTTATGAATCTTATTAAACAATAAGAGTTAATTAGTTTTTTTTGGGTAAATCAGTAATGAGATAAATTAAAAAATATATATACAACAAAAGTTTGCCAAAGATGGCAATAGATAACCCATCCTAACGAAGCTACCAAGAAGCATGAGGAACCGTACCTGTTCCTCAACAAAAAGATTACAAGAGCAAGATAAACACTGATAACATCAAAATCACATCAATGATCATCTATTCAAAAATACTACAATGCCTACAAAAGACTCAAACCACAAACAAAACAGTTCCTACTAATCCTCTCTTCTAATAACTGGGAACGGAGGGTGAGCAGCCATGCATGTCCTTATCAGTAGTGAAAGCCATGTCCGACACTTGGATGAATATTGCCGATGAGTGAGCTAAATTATGTTGTCCAATCCAACTTTCAGACCTGCAAAAAACTTAGAAGTAACAAGAAAACAAACCAAAATTCTCTATTTACCTTCTCACAGTGTTTGAGCTGACTTGTTCCATTACTAGGAAGATCACTTTAGTAGTAATGTTGCCCTCTTCCACGGTAGCAGTTTGGAAGGTTCTAAGGTTTCGTTCAGACCATAAGATGTAAACAACAACTGAAAGAAGGATGGTAAAAAGGTTAAGGTCAATGTGTCTGTGGCGTTAAAGGTCGGTAAACCAAAGTAGGATGGATTGAAGGTTTTGTAGGTGTGGAATGTTTATTTGAAAGTGACTGAGGCAGTGTACCCACACTGCTTTGGAGAAGGGACATTCAAAGAAGAGGTGATTGATAGACTCATTATCCGAGTAGCACAGGGAGCAATAATTTGGCATATAAGTATAAAGAAGTTGATCCCTAGTTTACAGCTTATTAAGGATAGCTAACCACAAAATAAAAGCATACCTTGGGTTAGAACCCTTATGCCACACTAATGGATACCAAGGTACCTTCGGCAAAGATGGTCTCATCAGGGAATAAGCTGAAGCATCGTTGTAAATTCTTGCAGGGCGGGCAATCCATTCTAATCGATCTTGTTGAGACCAATCGAGTTAGTATGGTAAAGGTTCGAGCATGCGAATGGTTTCAACTGTGGTATCTTGCTAGTACCACATATTGCCTCTAATTATATCAACGACTTTTGCAGTTAGTGGTAGTTCTGATCCATTGATAGTTCTAGGCGTAGAGAAATCCTTGAGGATGCCTCTAGGGTGTCAAGGATCCTGCCATAAGAAAGTACATATTCCATTGCCTATCTTAAATCGGAAATGGTTCCCAATAATATCCCTAACCTGTAGAATTTTCCTGTAGCTCCAAGAACTATTATGAGACAGTTGGGCACTCCAGAAATTGTTCCTTCTAAGAATAATAGTGTGGGCCCATTTTACCCACAGAGTTTCCTTATCATTGAAAAGAAAACAAATTCTTTTACCTAACAAGACATTATTCCAAGTAGACAAATGTTTAATCCCCAAACCCCTCTCAGTTTTAGGTCTACATATGTCATTCCATTTGACTTTTATATGAGTATTTGACCCAACCTTGCCAGACTACAGAAAATTCCTAAGTTTAGACTCAATTTCTTTAATGATAGAGACAAGCAGTAAGAACTGGCTAACCCAGTAGACCTAAAAAGAAGATAAGACTGAGAGAACCAATTGAAGTCTACTAGCATAGGACAAGGCCTTATGAGTCCATTTGTTAACTCTGGAATCAATTTTGTCTAACAGGGGAATGCAATCTCTCTTAGATAATCGACCTATTAAAAGAGGAACACGTAGATATAGGATAGGAAGATCACCCCTTTTGAGGCCCGAAATAGTTTCTAACTACATGGCCAAATGGTTGACATCAAGAGATAAAAAGAATTTGATTTTACTAAGGTTCATATCCAGACCTGAATAGTTTGAGAAAGTTCTCAGGCATTTAAACAAGGTATTCACCGAAAAAGGGTCTACATGACAGAACAATAACAAATCATCAGCAAACAAGAGATGGGTGAGCTTTAGAGACTTGCATCTCCAATGGAATTGAAAAGTAGGATTTTCAACTACTGTTACATTTAGAGATCGAGTAAGCACCTCCATATAGATAATGAATAGGTACGGGGAGAGAGGATCTCCTTGTCTTAAGCCTGATTTCCCTCTAAAAAATTTAGTAGGAGACCCATTGATCAGGATAGAATAGGAAAGTGAGGTTACACACTCTTTGATCCACTGATTAAACTTAGGATGGAGCCCTAAAGTGTTCAGCACTTGGATAAGGAAATCTCATTGGATAGAGTCATAAGCTTTAGCCAAATCTACTTTGAAAGCAAAGCGCTTCCGCTTATTAAAGAGATGATAGTTCTTAAAAATTTCTTAGGCTAAAAGGATATTATCCCCTATACGACGATTTTGGATGAAAGCATTTTGATTTGGGTTGATAAGGCAGGGTAATAGCTCTCGAAGTCTATTAGAAATGATTGTAATCACCTTATAAATCATATTACAACAAGAGATAGGCCTAAAGTCTAACATAGTAGAGGGAAGATTTTTCTTAGGAATAAAGGAAAGGAAGGTGGAATTCAATTCTTTGAGAAGCCTTCCATATTTGAAAAAATCTTGGATGGCTTGAGTGATTTCATCCCCTATAATATGCTAGGTGTGATGAAAGAAGAAATCATTAAAGCCATCCGGGCCAGGGGCCTTATTCGGATTGAAAGATAAGAACACTTCCCTAATCTCCTATGAAGTGACCTCAGCTACTAGGCTATTTCTTAGGGGCTCAGGGATTGAATGGGGAAAGAGGGCTGCCACATATTCACTAGAAGAAGCAAGGTCTTTAGAACCAAGAGAACCTTGGAAGAAATGCAGAAATTGGGTCTGGATGTCTTCTAGGTCAGTAATCCGATGGTTATTATGTGCCAACAAGGAGTGGATATTATTACGGTTCCTATTTGATAGGATGGACTGATGGAAGAATTTGGTATTCCTATCCTCTTCTCTAAGACACTGGATACGGGAAGATTGTTTGTAGAAGGATTCTTGGTCTTTTAAAGCCTGAAGTAAATTGGTCAATGCCTCTTGTTCTGCATCGGCCAGATGATTATTGTTAGGCAAAACTTGCATTTGGTCTTAGATATTATTGAGGGTAGCTTGACAGGTCTCCACTCTTACATGAATATCATCGATTTGAGTAGAGTTGAGGGATTTGAGAGCTATTTTTACTAATTTGAGTTTTGACACAACACAAAACATGGGGGTTCCTCGAATCTGTGTATTCCAAGCTGCTTCTACTAACTGGAAGAAATTGGGTTGCAAGATTAGGAAATTTGAAAACCTAAAAGGCGAAGACCTCTTCTGTTGGACAGTAAATGCCCTAATCACTACAAGGGAATGGTCGGAAATATTAGGGTTAAGAATTTCTCCAAAGGATCTAGGGAATCAAGAGCTCCACTCCGAATTGATGAGCACTCTGTCTAATTTTCTAGCTATGTGAGAGTCCCCAAATTGCTTATTAGACCAGGTAAAAATCGGACCACTAGAGTTGAGATCAATCACACCACATTCCGCAACACACTGCCTAAAGTCTCTCAATGCGTACAATACTGCATTGAAGTCCCTAGCTAAAAGCCAAGGTTTTGTCCCAACCAAAGGAAGAATATTGGCAAGGGTGGACCAAAAGAGTTTCCTATGATTCTAATTATTCGAGCCATAAACACAAGTAACTAAAAACCTAGAATCACAATTCAATGGGAACACTTCCAAAAGGATCAACTGATCAGTAGTAAGAAGGGGAGAATATACGAATTTTTCAGGATTCCAAGCTACCACTGACCTGGAATTTGAAGCTTTCTCTACATTACTACAGAATTGTCATTTAGGAAACAAAGAAGAGCAGATGTTGTTCAATAGGAAAAGAGACTTGATCCTAGATTCTATCAAATAAACAAAAGAAATTGACATCATACGAAGAAAACACTTGACAGCTAACTGTTTTTGTTTATGGTTAAGACCTCTAACATTCCAAAAACCTAGATCTATAAAACTATATACAAGAAAAGACCTACTGCTAATGTTAATTAGGTTACACTTTAATAATTAGCTAAAAATAAGGAAAGACAAATAATAAGCACCATAATGAATATTTGAAATAACAAATTAGAAATACATAATCTAATTAAAAAATAGGAACAACTAAGCAAGACAACACAACATCTGTGGTTATATTTAATTTAGTTAAATATTCTTCCTATGAGTTAATGAATTGTGACATAGCAAATTATGAACCTTTAGTTCCTACAAAGATTAAAGAGACTCATTATTCATGTATTCACTATTTAATTTAGCAATCGATGATTTCAACTAACAAACTAATCAACGCATTACAAATAAACTGAAACAATAATAACACGTCAGAATAGAAGAATAATCCAATATCTAAATAAATAAAATGATTTGCATTAAAAAATCAAATATCTCATAATACATAAAGTTCTAAGGGTCTCAATTCCTTTCACCTAAGAAAAATAAACTCGACCACTAAAGGCCATATTTTGTCACTAATTTCGATTGACGAAAGGAAGCACAAAAATAATGAAGAAAATGAAGCAAAAAGTCATTCTCCTCCTCTTCCTCACACACACACACACACACACACACACACACACACACACACATATATATACTCGCATGTGTGTGATATGATATGTACCACCCTTAGGTCAATGATTAAAAAATTTAACCAATTTGTTCGGTTCAATCATAAAAATCTTGAACCGTCCAGCTTCTTAATTCAGTTTTCAACTTTTCAATTATATTTGTTTTAATATCTGTTGCTGTTAAAAACCGATCAATTTATTAATAATCAAATTTTTATTAATTAATAAGTTCTTATAAACAAAAAAAATAATTATTTTTCATTTAACAAGCTCTTTTTTCAATTAAACGTCAAATTCGTCAATGGATAAGGACAATTCTCTTTCAAACATTGTTTAAATTTTTTAATTTTATCAATCTTTATTCGATTTTATAATAGTCTAACTTCTTGTCTTACCAGTTTAACTTTTGGTTCAATTTTAAAATATTGTTTTAGGTTAATTTTATCTCTTTATTTTAATTTTTTGACCTAAAAATTTCATCTCACATATTTCTTTACACATTTGGTCATAATAAGATTTAAAAATCTTTGAAACTTTAAATTATTTAATTGTAAATTTGAATTATGTAACCTATAACTATTAATGAATGTGCCCACATCTAGTTATCAAGAGCACTGTTGTCAATTTTCTCTAATTATTTGAGAAGTTGAGCATTTTAATTCTTTTCAACTCCAAATCTACTAAATAAATAAATACATTCTTTAAATTTAACCTAAATTGCCCTTAACAAGAGAAAGTTAAAAAATGAAAATATCAATTTCTAACAGTTCTATTCATAGATCTTTCGCATACCACGGGATGAGATCTTCTGTGCCCATAACCTAGTTTGAACTCTGTCCTAGAAGATCTCATCTACAAATTTATCTCCAACTCTGTGCCAGAATATCTCATCCATAAATTTAAGAGATCTCATCTATAAATTTACAGATAAATTTATGGATGAGATCTTTTGGTTCATAGTTAGAATTGAGTTATGGGTACAGAAGATCTTATCCTGCATCCTTTAGTGCTCATATGATCAATAACGCAGAAGGTTTTTTGCTTCCTTATTACTTTATTTTCTTTCTTTCACATCCCATCATGTCCTTCACTTGCAGTTACAACTTTAACTGAACATACAAAATTTTTATTATTTAAATATTATGCAACTATAACTGAATTACTACATAAGAACAGATCCTTTGTTCCACTCCCCCTGTGCCAACCTTGTTCCACACATTTTATTAACTTATTATGAAATGTGTGGATGAGAATGGGTGGAACAAAGTTGGCACAGGGGGAGTGGAATAGAGGATCTCTATGTGGATGAGAATAAGTGAAACAGAGTTGGCGTAAGGGGAGTAGAACAAAAGATCTCCCCCGCTACCACACATTATGGGATACGAAAGATACAAATTACATTTTTTGTCAAGGTTTATATTAAAGTGATGAATTTGATTAAAAAATAATAAAATTAATGTTTAAAGATTTAACAGAAATTTTATTATTATGTTAAAATGATGACTTTTAAATTAAATTTAATTTTATGTTAAAGTGAAAGATCCAAATAAAAAAAGAAATTCATGTTCAGGTTTTATTTAAATCGTTTAGAACCAAATTAAATTTTGGTAAAAATTTTAAACACTGGTTTGACTTTTTTTTATGATTTTTAGACTTTAAACTTACTATCCAATGTAGAATACTATATTTTGGATTATAAATAAAGGATTGTGTTCTTACTTTTCAATACATTGTTCACATCCTCAACTCGAACTTATGTGGTATTACGTGGATCATCACTCTTTAAAGTACTCAAACCCTTTATTAAAATCAAACCCTCTCGTTTATATCTATTTATTTTCACTTTTATAGGCTTTAAACAGTTTCATTCAGAGCCTCATATTCACCTTCATTACCAACTAAACTTATGTGGTATTACATGGATCATCACTCTTTAAAGTACTCAAAACTCTTTATTAAAATCAAACCCTCTCGTTTATATCTATTTCTTTTCACTTTTATAGGCTTTAAACAGTTTCATTCAAAGCCTCATATTCACCTTCATTACCAACTAAATATTCATTTCCTTTCTTGTGCTTCCTTTTTGTATTTTGCTTTGACAACTTATAGCTCATTATCATTTTTGTCATTTCAAATGCTAACTCAGTAAAAAATTCACTCTATAGACTCATTTTCATTTTTCATTTTCACCAAGTTCTTCAATAACATAAACACCCTTACCACCTTCCTTATGATCAATGTTTAACTTCTCATCACTAGAACAATTAGTAGCATCACCACCACCTTCATTAATTGCACAAGCAATTGAAGTTCCATCACGAATATTTACATACTCATCAACACCATTAGTAACACTTACTTTAACACCATCAATAACATAATTATTAGTTGTTAGTCCGAAGAAGAGGAACTTCAATCCCACTTGGATCACCACCAAGTACAATAATACATTCCTATGTTATAATTCAAAGTTTCTCACTTTATCATTTGATAACTCTAAAATGGATTACTTACACAAATATGATACAATGATGATTAAAAGATTGAAAATACTTTGAAATGTGTGTATACAAACTCAAAACCTCCTTGATGCTAAAACCAATAAGAAAAAGCACCTATTTATAATGTTTTAAGATCCTACTATTAGTTGAAACCAAGAACTAGCTATTATGGCAGCTATAAACAATGCACTAGTTTACTAAAAGTTCCAGTTCACTAGTCAATGAAACATTAGTAGATCAATAAGCATATTAGTCAACTAATATGACATATTAGTCAGACAATACATTAACTATTATTACAACAAACTTATGGTACATCAAATTTAATTACTTTAACCTATATTAGTCGACCTCTAACTTAAATAAGTCAACCAAGCACTCCAAAAATATGGTTTTAACACCTTCAAATGCTCAAACTCAATTTGATTAACGCAATTATGAATTAAACTTTCTAGAAGTGTTTCCTAAAATTTATTTGAAAGATTGGGAATCTTTTGTGTTAAAAATAAAGTCTTTAATTCCTCTTGATGACTATAAAGGTTCATGCAATGAAATGTTTTATGCATAGTGAGTATTTTAGAGCATCAAATTAACAAAGTGAGATTACAACTATTATTAAAAGCTGAAGAATAAACTTGATAAGTCTTTATCTTTTCTTGTTCTTGATCTGATCTTCATTTCGACAGTTGTAAATTTTAACTTTTCTTTATCAACCTCATAAACTGTCTTCTTCAATTTACGACTTCAATTTGTTCTTATATTATTTTTATCAAAATAATAAAATCACTATTAGTAATTATATATTTTTTATCATCAAAATACTAATTGGAACCTATGTTGATTCAATAATCTCCCCTTTTTGATGATGACAAGACATTTGTGATATTAGAGAGAATAATAAAATTAAACACATAAACAAATATCAAGATAGTGATTAGTAACCCTTTAATTTATGCATAAAACATAATGCAATATGAATAGCATAATTTAATATCAATAACAAAAAATATATTCAAAATTGAAAAAATATACATACATTGAGGTAATATAAATTTACTCAAACAAATCACATGAGAAAACAATTAGTCCCCCTAAATTTCATCTCTCTCTTTGAATATTATTACTCCCTCTAAATCTAATATCACCAAGCTTTCTCCCCCTTTTGAAAATCATCAAAAAGAAATCATTATCTAAAAATGAAAAAAGTAAAGTGTCATGTTTCAAATAACTTGGTAAAGAAAATCAAAGTTTATTTGGTCAAGTTTGATTAAAATTGTTACTAAAGATTGCTATAAAATATTTAGGGAGTTAAAATAAAAGGTCAATTTTGATAGAAACAATCCTAATTATGCCTAATTTGAAAAGTTCCTAATTTTAGTATTGCACCTAAGTTGAAAGATTCAATTAAATCGCAAAGGGCAAGTTTTGATAATATTAGAGGTTGGATTATAACAAATAAAAAATAATTGCAATATCTATCAATCAATGTTTTTAAACTGTATGAATTGTAAAAGCCCGAACTTTCAAAAATAGAAATATGAAAAAAAAATGTCCAAAATACCAAAATTGAATAAAGTTAAAGAAGTATAAACATAAATATAAAGGAAAACAAAATTAACTCCTTTCACAATTTAACTATGAAGACATCAATTTAAAAAAATCTCAAATAAGAAAAAATTTGAAAATCCCATATATAAAATTCAAGAATGAGAATTTTTCAATTTGATGTAATCTAATGAGATTTTCATGTAATGGAGAAAGTTGTTTTCAAGGAAAAGAGTGAATTATTTGGAGTTTTAAAGGATATAAACATAAAATACGAGAATATAAGAAAATTCCAGATGAGAGATTAAAAGCAAGGAACTGGTCAACTCTATGACTTGACTGGTAAAACAGTATTGATGTTTCAAGTGAAGTAAAAGTGAGAGGTAGAGGCATTATGGGAAAAATGGTTTAAATTTAAAACACGATATACTGATTGATCAATGAAATATACCAAACAACCTAATTTGGTTATTTATCGACCAAGGATGGTGACAAACTCTCCTCAATCTTTCAAGAAAAAAGGAGTCTCAAAATAAGGGAAATTGGTCGATCACTAAAAGATACTGGTTAACCAATGTGGTTGTTTGGGTGACTCGACAATTGATCAAACAAAGAACAAACTCGTTAGAAAGGTAGAAAACATGATTTTTGGTTACAATAGTCAACCACAATAAGATATTAGTTAACCAATATGCTCTAGAAAGCTAAAAAACAACTTTAAAACTCAAATTTAAACATTAAAACATGTAATGAATCATCATAATATCAATCAAGAATTATCAAAAAACTTTAAAAAGACTTCAAACAGACAAAATCAATCAAGAAAAAGAAAGAGAGGATCTTTATTGTATTGAATTTCCATTAAATATACCTAATTATCTTTTCATTGAGCAAAATCTTATTCTTATTTAATGAATTAGAAAAATTATTACGCAATTAATATAAATTATATCTCAGTAACTTTATTTTGTATATATCTTTTAATTCTATGAATAAAGGTTCACACTTTAAAAATAATTATTGAATTTAACAAACTTATGGTATATTAAATTCAACAATTTTATAAATTTAACAATTTTAATCTATATTAGCCAACTGTTAAACAATATAGGTTGACCAATCACCTTAAAAACATGATTTTAATATTTTTGTATAATTTTAATATTTAACTACCCACTTTTGGGGGTTTATATAATTAATGTCTACGTTACGCTTTATTTAGCATATCATATTAATTATGTTTAGTGATTCTCACAGTAACAAACTAACATAACTTGTTTGGTCAATATCTTCCACTAAAAATTTCCTCTCACTGATGTAAAAAAAAGAGTTATTTATGTCAATTTCTCCCCCGTAGTAAAACAATATTTCCTTTTTTATGAAATTCGACATCCTAAAAAATAACAAAATAAATAATAATATTACTCCATCTACCATTATTTTCAATTTCATAAGACAATAAAAACTACTAAAGAATTCAATTTACACACTTCTATACGTCAGTGTTATGTCTTAATAGCTGGCCTCCTCCTTACTCCATAAAATGATTCCTTCAAATGCCTATAAATCCAAGTCTTTATCATGTTATGCTCCAAAACAACCGATAAACTAATGAAATTGGAATATAAACAAAAGACATTTCACTTAACTGAAATAATATTATAATTTTAAAAATGCATTTGAAACCTTAAATTATTATAAATGAGTAATTTTGCATATTAATTTACCTCAATTGCTAAAATCACCAAAGATGAACTCAATTACCAAATATTAAAGAACCTTCTTTTCTTTGTAGTATTTAGATAGGCCTCCTAAAAGACAACATTATCCTTGGTAAGATTACATCCTCATACAAGATAGTCACATTGGCATGATGAAACAATTACATTATAATTATCATCTGGTGAAAGTAAGGGATGTTTTGGACATTTTATACTCTTGCTTAAAGGAGTAGGCTACTCAACTACTCCCTATAAATTAATCCATTATTGCCGGCATCAAAACCAATTATCCCAAAAGTAAAGCCTCAACTCCACTCCTACATTTCCACAAATTAAACAACTTGAAATGATAAGAGAATTTTATACATACATCAGCACTGCATATGTACAGCCATGTTCACAGTTAAGCCAGCTTCCATGGCAAACCAATGATCACATTTCCAAGCTCTGTTTAACTCTCGTCTTGAATGTTAAGGCCAATAGAGATGATGTTGGTAATAGGAATAGGATTAACAATTGACTAGGTGAGACCCTGAACGGATTAATCTGATTAGTTCACCAGCAGATGATCAAAGCCTCCTCCAGCCTGAAGTGCTGGAACCCTACTCACTCCAACATTATGAAGCAGTTGTTGCAGCCATCGCCTTGTTGTCAGATCATCCTGGAAGTGGTATTAGAGAAGGCAAATTAATCTTCTTGTAAGAAATTTTGAGACAATATGCAATCTAAAATCAGAGGGTAATTGTCATATGAGCACTACTTACACGAAGGCAACTGTTGAAAGTGCCATCTCTCAGCATATCTGGCAGGCAGCTTCTCAGAGCATCACAGGCCCTGAATACCAAATACCACAGCATATATTTAATCGAAAAACACAATCATTCAAATGAAAATTGAAAAAACACCATTATGGATCAATGAATCAAGAAGAAAAAGAATGCAAAGAAGAGATGCAAAAAGGAGAAACAAAATTTGGAAGAGACTTTTCTATGCAACTTGCCTTGGATTATCTGACAGTCGAAGATAACATCTGATAATGTGTTTCAACAACCGATTTGAATGTTGTTCGGCAAGTGATGTAACCATGTTCCCCAGGACTCGACCTACTGCAAAGAATCGTTCTGCTGTGGTACAAATATAGTCCAACCCCACATCATCTAACAGAATCTTTTGAACTATAAATGTGGCAACCTGACATATCAAAGGGATCGAGATTAAGATATCATCCATAGTCCATCAATATTTGTAGACGGTTTGATATGAGAGTAAACAAAAGATAAATTGATGATCATCTGGATTTTCTGTTTCAGATTTCACAATCTTGAGATAAAATTGAGGCCAGCAATAGAACTCAAGATAACAATGTGCTTGCAGCTAATTGTTCATCACAAGAGATAAATTGATGAACATTAATTCATGGGGACATGGGTCAAGAAAAAGCCTAACATGTGCCTGAAAATGATTCAAGTAGATGTGAAAATAATTCAGGAAAAGGCAAATGTACTCAACTGTTTTGGACAATTCACTGCCCATTTCCATAGTCCGAAGACATAGTGGAATAATCTCAGTTGATAGAAGAAAACTTATAACCTCTGTGTCATCAACCTGGTAAAGAAAAGAATAACTGAGTTTGATATAACCTTTCATGCAAATAATTTTCGAAAGACGATATAAATTTTTCATTATAATATGATGTTTAATGAACCAAAGAAAATGGAAGGAAAAACAAATTCCCCCATTAAGTGGAGAGCAAGTGAAAAGGGAACAAGTTAAGCAAATGCAGGCGATGATTGAGTACCTTCACTAGGGCTCCAATGACACCTAAACTGGTAAGCCTCAAATACTCAAAAGGTCTTGACTTGCTAGTTGTGTTAAGAAAAGGGTACAGATATAAAGGTATATGAGCTGCAAAGATGATGTGTTTAACATATTAGTTTGAGGTACATGATCTCATTGGAGAAGGTTTAGACAATCCCTTCAAAGAACAATATCTAACAATATTCTGCATTCACAAAGAAACATTTTAGTTTCTTAACCGATATAGATCTGAAAACAAGATGAAGAACGCTACCATTCAGAAACAACATCCTTGTGTCTGGATGAGACGCCACACACTGTATGTACATGCACATTAAGAAACATCAATTCTAATGAGTCAAGATTACTTTATAATGTAAACAGCATATGTACACATACGCAAGAAAACAGAGAAAACATCAGATATGTTAGCAAATTACTGTCTGAACAATCAGACTCGTCATAGCAGAAAATGTTAAAACATAAGATGTGGAACTGGTATCCATGATACTTTCAAGCATAAATGTAAGACCCACGAATCTCAACTTCAGTAAGGTGTTAAATGAATGTTATGTGACAAGTCATTGTCGTTATTAGATATGCATATATATATGGTAGAATGGTGTATATGTCTGTGTATTATGAAAGGTTGAATAAGATATTGATGTTTGAAATGTTCTCATTAATGAGTGAAAGAATTATAGACTTGAATGAGAATTATGTGCTAATATAAGGAGATTTTTGTGGGTGCTAGGATAAGGCAATTTGGTATTCATGATGTCAAAGACAAGATATGTGAGGTTCGATGGTGTCAAGTTGAGAGGTCTAGAAAAATAACTTACTAGCTCAACCTCAGGGTATACTAAATTGTTGTTTGGTATTTTAAACATAACTTTCCCTAAGAAGACCAGATTGAGGAGACTTGAGTAGCATTAGAATGCTAAAAGGACCTATAATTCGTAAGAAATGACCAAAGTCTAATTTGGCCTCCTTGTTAACCCCAAGGCAAGATTAACCACTGTTTAGGTGATTCGTCGTAGATGGCAAAACAGAAATGGTTTTCTTTCCATTAGCTGTATACAGGAGGTTAGCCGCTGTATTACTAATTATAAATATATTGTTTCATCCAAAAACTAAAGAGGATCAGTTTTTACAACCCTGGAGAGAGAAGGATTTTTAGAAAGGGGCTCGTGGGACATGAATTAAGAAGGAAACTTGAATATTTCACTTAGATCTTAGTGGATCTTGAAGGAACTTCGAATATTAGGTAAGAAATAGAAGATTTGAAGTAAAAACATTAAAAGTGTGCTGGTTGGAAGGCAAAATTTTACATATGGCATTAGCATACATGTTTGATAAACAGTTTATTTATGTATTAAGATTATGAAAGAGATGTATGGCATTTGTATTCGTCGTTGTATTAAAATTACAGAAGAGATAATATTGATTTTATCTGATGAAACATTTCAAGTTTTAAGGCCAATTTGATGAACGAGTATTAAGACCGTGCTAACAGCCTTAATCATCAATAGGAAAAATATCGATGAGTGATAGAGGCAAAGCAGTGATAAGTAATTACATTGAACCCTTAACACTCAACTTCATCTAAGACATGAGGCATGTCAGCAATATAGTTCCTTCAAAGGAACTAGGAGAGCTTCTCCTCTCAAATCATAAAAGAACACATACATAAACAAAGAACGTAAAAGGCCAAGATAATTGCAGAATTAAAATATAATATATAATGGATAAGAAGAAAGAGAATATTTGACCTGCAGAAGGGCGAGAGCATTGCAAACACGATTTGATTGTACTGGACTTAGAGCTGGTGGTGATAAAACAGGGTATATCGAAACTATCTCCTGGAAGTGAGAATAAAGATGCAGAAAAAAATAAGTCACGAACCTTAACAATAAAAAAATTGACAAGATATTTGAAAAAACATATCGTTAAAAAAGAAACAGTTGTAATTACCAGAGTGTGTGCATGTTAACTTTCCTCACGACCTCTAATTCAATGTACAACCAGTCCAACAATTTGCATACAACCATTTAGAAAGCTTAAAAGATAAATCCCTAGTCAACGGAAAGAGGGGCAATTTTGCACGAAATTTTAACTTGGACGAAAAGTTTCATAACATTCAAAAAGAACTCCAACATTGTAAAAGAGTTCAGTTTAAACCCCAAATTGACAGAACCACAGATTCCCTTGTGATTCTGTCAAATTTAGACATCTTGACATTTTTTAATTATTTGTTATGGGTTCCATTCCATTTTCGAAAAAGGGACCCACTAACAGTTTTAGGTCTGTTTTAGGCCTGTCTTTCCCTCTCTCCATCTTCGACTCTCCTCTATTCATCTTCGCCAGTATCGGTCAAACTTCATTCTACATATGGGGCCGCTTTTCACAAGCCTTGAATTAGTGTCAGGGGCTTGGCTGCAAGCTTATGCAACCTTTTATGGTGGTAGTGATGCTTCTGGTACAATGGGTAAGCATATTAAATATCCTTTTGTATCTTATAATATCAGTAATTAAAAAGCTATGTCAATGTCAGTGATCAAAGCTAACTGTGAAATGGATTATGTGGGCCTTGTAGGTAGCGCTTGTGGGTATGCAAATCTCTATCCGATGGGTATGGAATCAAAGCAGCTGCACTCAGCACAGTTCTATTTAATAATGGCAAGTCGTGGTGGCTGCTATCAGGTAGTCTCTGATGCAACCCACGTCTCTCAGTGGTGCCTCCAGGGTACATCCATTACAACCACTGCTACAAATTTCTGCCCACCAAATTACATTCTCCCTAGTGAAAATGG
The DNA here is from genome assembly GCA_027563595.1 of Erythroxylum suave. Taxonomy (NCBI): domain Eukaryota; kingdom Viridiplantae; phylum Streptophyta; class Magnoliopsida; order Malpighiales; family Erythroxylaceae; genus Erythroxylum; species Erythroxylum suave. The sequence continues at coordinate 49,651,906 of JAOSBN010000179.1, forward strand.
AGACTGGTGCAATCCTCCAAGAACACAGTTTAACATGCCTCAACCTGCCTTCAGCACTAAAGTAGAAGGCAGGAGTTGTACCTATTGTGTACCGGAAGTATGTTCACTAATTATAGCCGCTTGCAACTTGCTTATATTAACAATAAGATGGATAGATCCAAGTTTTTTCTTGTGACAGAGTGAGATTAAAGAGAAGTAGTGGCCTCAAATCACCATCAATGGAAGGAATTACTTTGAGCTGGTACTCATATCGATACTCATATCGAACGTGGGTGGAGCTGGAGTGATCACCCAAGTTTAGTCCAAAAGATCTAAATCAAATAGATGGAAGCCATGACAAGGAATTGAGGTGTCAATTGATAGAGTCTAATATCTCAACGGTCAGACCTTGTCGTTTAGAGTCCACACAAGTGATGGGAAGATCCATACAGAGGAGAAAAGGAGGTGGAGAGAGGAGAAGACATAAAACAGCTAATGAGCCCCTTTTGCCAGCTCAGGTGTACAATTGGCATAGTGGGATCACAAAATAATAAAAATTGTCAATCAAAATCCAAAAAAGAAACTAGGGTCCCATTAATTACAAACCTTTTTACAATATTGGGGTTCTCTTTTAACGCTATCAAATGTTTGGATCTAAGTTAAATTATCGTGCCAATGTCTAAATCTAAGTTAAATTCTCATACAAACATTTGGGTCAAATTGCCATTTTTGCCTAACTAAGAAGTGAAACGAATTACCTCAACAACAAAAGATAGAGCACCATTCTATTAAACCACCAAGTAGTTTGAACCAATAACAAAGTCAATTTAGAACTTAAGAAAACTGTCATTTCCTGGTCCTATCATGCAGTAATCCGCAATTTTTTAGTTTCTTCTCAGCTTGGATATAAGAATTGTAGAAACTAAGAGTAAGAGTACTTTCTAACATTGATAAGGATCTAACCTTTTGCATAATTTCTATGAAATCAAACATACTAGAGAACGGAAAAACACAAAATTGAACCACACAAGGAAAAGTGGGAGACTGTAAATAGGTAACATTACTATAAATAGCATACCTGTAGCAAGGCAGCAATGGTACCAAAAGAATTCCACAATAATGGAGCCAAATCTTGAAATAATTCTCTCTTCTAAAGAAATAAAGACAAGAAAAAACACAAGTTCATTAGGCATACCTGTATGAGTGCAGCAATAGTACCAATAGAATTCCACACAAAAGGAGCCAAATCTTGAAATAATTCCTTGTTCTAAAAAATAAACAAAGGTAGTTCCTAGTTTACAATTGAAGCACACATATTAACAGATAAACTTCAAAGCCACTTAAAGAAATAAATTTGAAATAATCTCACTGATTACGATGATTACTGCAGTTTGTAGACAACTTTAATTCACAATCTACATATGCAGACCTTGACTTCACTTACATAATCACAAACATGATCACTTGTATTTTGTAGGGAAAGATGGGTTACTCTTAGTAGAATATAGATGCCAATAGGGCATTCTTGGTTGGGCTCCCTGTCTTATCTAGTAAAAAGATATCAAAATTACACTTTAAAACTATTTCTTTTATTTAGATCCACATCCTATATGAGTCTTGCTAGCAAATTAATTATAGTTAAATCTCAGAAAAACATTCATCAAAATAAATCTTCTATAGGGATTAGGTTTTGTTCAGATTATATGTCGGAACAAAATCAGTTGATAGCTTAGGAAACACAAGATCCTTAGATACTATTGATATGCATGCCATTAAAAAATTAACTAAGACACAAACTAAGTTGTAGGATACAACAATGCTTGATATTGACCCACAGGTGATCCATTGAAATCCTTCAAAATGGAATACATCAATCTCGATAAAAGAGATGGCATAGACATCTCAATCTCCAATAAAAAAAGGGATTATTATATAATCTACTGTTAATCTAGAAAACAAAAACTGATAATGTGAAAGAACTGAAACCCAAAGCCAGCAAGAAAAATCCACCAATGATTATCTCTCTTACCTGTTCTAGTATAAATGATATGGCCAGCCAAAGTTATCAAATAAAATCCTTATACAAGGTAAGTTTATAAGTCGAAAGTATGTTACTAGCCACTAATTGGTGTCATATTTGACGGGAACTATCGTTCTTACCCAGATTACAACACAAAGCACAGAACCAGAAACTGAAAAACTAATCGAAATCAAACATAAAATAAAGCAAAAGTTCAATAACTAGTTACAAACTTTCAAGAAGCAATCTTTATAAAGAAAAGCTACTGACTTTCTATAATATAAAAACACATATCCAATCCCTAACTCCCAAACGTTGCTCATACCCAAATCCCCTATAACAATAAGAAAAGGCAAAAATTAAACGATAAAAGAACTAACTTCCCAAACAAGATTGCAATCTGACAAAATTGCCGTAAATCTTCACCGTTCTGTTTCATTTCCCAAGAGCGAAATGTTGACAGAAGCGCGAAAAGGGTCGTATTCTCACCTTAGAAAGCTCCAGAAGGGCGTTTTCCCTAAGATCGGGGTTACTTAGCTCAAGAACCAAATGCTCTGCGGACGCCATCTTCCTGTCCTTGCTGGCCGGAGCTCCTCCGGCGGGGGAAGGAACAGCGGCGCTGGGCCCGCCAAACGCTGCGTTCATAGAGAGGGCTTGAGGGAGATTCGTCATCTTTTACCACCAAAGTTCTCAACTTTTTTGTTTCACCTTTCTCGCAATTAGTTTATATTGGTGCTGGAAGAGAGACAAAGCAGTAATCTAGGTGCGACTGATGTTCTGTACATCAGTACGAAGACAATCAATGTACTATAGAATTTGGCAAAATCTCGGAACTCTCGGAGACTTGTGTTTGGAAAGGTAAATTGAATGTTTGCAAACAAACAAAAAATATATATATTCAATTTATGCAGGTCTTTTTATAAATTGAATTCACTTCTTTAAGTATAGGAATTTAATTATATTAAAACTTGAGAAAGATACCTTTAGAAAAAAATGTTGTTTGCTGTAAGTTTATAACAAGACATTCATTAAAATTTATTTATTTATTATGAGTTTTTATTGAATCGAATTCTTTGCCCTGTATTTCTTATCAAGAATAACTTTGTACCATCTAAAAGTGGCGTCTTGCTCTTTTGTTTTTTTATTCTTTAGACTATTTCACCTCTCACTCTCTTGTATTTCACTTGATTGAATTCTAAATACTATTAATTAAAATATTATTAATAATTAATTAACTATAATATAATTAATTAAAATTAGTTACAATAGTTAAATTAATTAATAAATTGTAATTGATTAATTACAATAGAATTAATTAATTAAAACATATAAAGTTTTATTTCTCAATATTTTTTACAAACCAACCACTGTAAATGGTAATAATAATCATTCCTTCCTCTTAACCAACCATCATAATTATAATGATAATATTCATTCTCATTCCTCACTATGTTCATTCTCATTCCAAACAGTATAATTGAATTCATTTCTAATATTACTGAGTTTGTTCCAAACAATATAAATTGAAATCAATTCAATCTCATTTATATAATCGAATCCAATTTGTTAATGAATTCAATTCAAAGATTTCCAAACAGCCTAATACATGTATGTTTATACGTGTCATTATAATTTATAATTTCAAAATTTATTTAATAAAATCTAATATTTAAGAGATTAAGTGAGTTTTTAATTACAGTTAAGGACTTAATTGAGACTTTTTATAATATAACTTTTAGAATGTAAAAGTAAAATAAAGATGAATTTAGCAAAACAATAATAGGTTTTATTCAATTTGATTCTGCAATACACGTTTTTATGTAAGTAGTAGAAGCATTGACGTAAACAATCGTGAATCTCAAGTAGGGATGTCAAAAATTACCTAACCTATCCCAACCGGCCTTGTGGTCAATGGGTTTGATCTGATGAAACTGGCCCACAGGTCGGTTGGGTTTGGCCAGAGCTACTTTGAATCGGGCCACGAGTTAAGGTGGTCAAGTCAAGTCGTGACCCGAGCCAAGCAGCCTAGCCTGTGGCCCATGTCCTGTGTCGTTTTGTGTATGTTTTAAATTAATTCTTCCATCGACAAAACGGCATCATTTTATTTTAAGAGTAAAACAATGTCGTTTAAGTTATAAAACAGAACTTAAAACATAAGACTAAACATCTTCATTTTGTTGAAAGCAAAATTGATGTCGTTTTGCTTCTTATTAAACAAAACAACGCCGCAACCAGCTCGCACCAGTGCCCCCCCCTATCCTCAACCTCTCACCGAGCTATTGCTTCTGTGACTTTCACTCTCACTCACATAACACTTTTCACTCCTCTATTCTTCTTCTTCGTGTCACGTTCTTCCTTTATTCTTCTTCTTCATATCATTTGTCCTTTATCATCAGACATATGAATTGTGAAGCCACCAATGCTCAAACAACCAACGGTGAACGGTCCAACGTACTTAAATAAGGTAATCTCTCATTCTCTCTTCTCAAATTTGGTTTTTTATTAATAGTTGGTTATTTTGAGAACTGATTTGCCTAATTTGAGAACTTTGTACACTAATATTGGGAATATGGAATAATGCATATATAGTGTTTGATGAAATGTCGTACTCTTGATTGTTAGTCGTTTTGCTTCTTTATTAGATCATATAGTAGTAGAGGTTAGTGATGATAGTGAGAAAGCGAAAGAAGATTGCATATTTCTTATTAATGTGTTATTGAAATGAGTTGCGATCTGATATGCAGACATATTTGTGTATGTGAAAGAAGAGTCATTCCATTCCCTCCTTTTTCTCGACTACAACTGTTAAATGGGCACCCTAAATTACCTTTCCAAAAACTTCTATCCTTTAGCTTTTTTAGCAACCTTTCTCTTATCGGTTATACCCACTAGCTCATTCAAAAGCTTCTTGTTCACATTTTTTTCACTTTACGACCTATTAAATATTTTTTGGAAAAAAATCTCCTACAGTAATTCTAGATATGTGAATTACTGTAAGAAATATGCTCGACTAGTGGGAACTAGTAACTTGAAAATTCAGGAAAACCAAGAGGAATTTTAGGTGGGGTATGACCGTATGTGGGCAAAGTAAATAAAAGTTGTGCATGAATATTGGGCGTGAGTTTTTGTTTGTTTCAAACAGTTATTTGCAAGAGAACCATCAAATAAGAAATTAGATATTAGCAGGGATGGATGAAGCTAAATAGTAAAGACCACTGAGACATCCAATTTAAAGATATTTCATTTACCAACCCTAGAATTAGTAAATAGCACTAAGTGTGGTTTCTCAATGATTGCTTACTTTGATAAAATTGTATACTCATAATCTGTACTTGTACATATGTGACTTGAGTACTTAAATCCATATTTCAATTTCAACAAGACAAATACATTCAAGAGTTACTCCAGTAAAATCATTCTAAGTAAATGTCTTCATAAATGTGAGTTGAATGCATATATTTAGGTTTCACCAATTTAAATGTTGGATGCATATATACACAAAGATGGATTTATATGTTATATTTAAAAGTGTAAAGCAAATGTTTTTAGATGATTAATAGATATAGTATCATGATTTAACAAGATCACGTGAAACAGGTAGCATTGTCACTCAGCACATCTTTATGTGACATCTTAGCTTGAGAAAGTGTAGGTTTGTGGTTTGCCTTAAGTTTCAGCAATCCCAATTCATTATTCAGAGAAGCTTGTCTGATGTTTTTAAATTATCTAACTTACTTAGACATTCTAGCATATTCAAGTTGAAAAAAAGTCCTGAATTTCGGTATTTATTATGGTTCAGGACAATATTTAGCATGATGATTAATTTGCATTTTTTTATATTTGTTAAATTGTTTTAAAGAACAAATGGGAATTGGTAAGTGAATATTGGATTCCATATATGTGAACAAGATATATGGATTCCATATATTGATTGTGTTTCTAACATATAGAAACGTTGAATCTGGAGAAATAACTGGGTTGATTCTTTGATTTTCTTGAACATTTTGTTTTATATGAAATATTTTAACTAGAATGTAAGTAAAGTATTTTGATTGAGAATGTGTCATTTCTTAGTACATTCTTATTTCTAACCTCAAGTATTTATATGTTTATGGCCAAATGGATGAGCATATTCCTTCCGTTGAGAGTTTTAATCTTATACTGGAGGTAAAAGTGGAAACTTCTATTCCGACACCAAATGACGATAGAAGTTCAATTAGAACTCATGTTACTCAATATAAAAGTGAAATTTGGAATCACTTTAAGAAGACTATTTCAATCGAGAAATTGAAAAAGCATACTGCAATTATTGTCAAAAGTTGAATTCGAGTGGTTGAAATGGTGGAACGACTCATTTAAAGTGGCATATGGAATCATGTACTAGAAGGAAGATGGTTTTAGCAAGTCAAACATTTTTTACCCCTAATCTTATAAAAGGAAAGGATGAAATAACTGTAACAACTTTTGACAACCATAGATCAAGGATTTTGATGGCTAATATGATTATTGGAGATGAACAACCATTATCTATAGTTGAAGGCAAAAGATTTAGGATATTTCTTAATCACTCCAACCGACTTTCAAGGTTCCAAGTTGGAATACATTGAGAAATGATACTTTCAAAATTTATGAGGATAAGAAGAGAGAAACATTAAGAGCATTGTCGAGTGTTCAAAGACGAATTACCATAACAATGGACATGTGGATGGCCAGTAACCAAAAGAAGGGGTACATGGCAGCGATGACATATTATATTGATAATGATTGGAGGTTATTCAATAGACTTTTGAGATAATTTATATTCTTTAATATTGTTATCATTTACTTTTTCATTATTTTATGAATTTATGATTCATGTTGGTATGCCTTTTCATAATAAGTTCATTTATGTGCCGACATTACATACAAGTGAAAAATTCGCAAACATGTTGAAAGATTGTTTGATCAATTTGAACATTGACAATAAAGTATCCTTCATCATTGTCGATAATTATAGCACAAATGATGCTATGAATGAGAAATTGAAGGGTAAGATGCGGGTTGGGAGCTTATTGGTTAGAGGTAAGTTAACGCGTTGTTTTGCACATATTCTTAACTTGATTGTGAAGGATGAGTTGGAGCCAATAAAGGAAGCAATAGAGTGTATTCGGAATAGCGTTTTATATTAGAGTGCAACTCCTAAAATAATTGAAACTTTTGAAGATGATGCACAAATTTTATGCATTCCAAATTCAAAGAAGTTGGCTTTGGATTGTCCTACCAGATGGAACTCAACATTTAAGATATTGGAATCGGCAATCCCATATGCTTGACTATTTATTAGACTAGCCGAAAGGGATTCTCAGTATACCTACGTACCGTCAGAAGATCAAGAGGACTTGGCTAGAGAACTTTGTATAAAGTTGAAATTATTCAATAATTAGACTAAATTATTCTTAGAAACAAAATATCCAACTTTGGCTATATCTTTAGCAATATGTCCAACATAGAGTATGTTTTATCATTATGGATGTTTGATTCCAATGCAGTTATTCAAACTATGGTTGAATAGATGGCAAAGAAGTTTAATTCTGATTGGTCTAAGGGTAGAGATATTTTTACTGTATTATATATGTTGAACTCGAGATACAAGATGGACGTGGTTGAATATATTTATAATGCAGTGTACAGTGGTGAAGCTTCAGAGCGTCTACATACCATGAAACAATTATAGTATCAATTGTTTAATGATTATGAAGTCAAAATGCAACAAATTCATGATTGGGATCTTAGTAGTGCTGTAGGTAGTTTAACTCCGACTTCAGTTTCAAGTTCAACATTTTCTTTTAACCCATTATTGACAGATTCTCTTTCAAACTTGAAAGAGAAAGGGGCTATGGTTTCTTACAATACGAAGGAGTTAGATAAATACTTTCCACATATTGTATTCTTAAAACTGAAGGTGAGTCGTTCCACATATTGTCATAGTAGAAAATGTCTGGACATAATTATTCGATCTTGCAAGTCATTGCACGAGACTTGTTAATTATTCCATATTCATCGTTGCTTTAGAGTCTACATTTAGTACTAGTAGTAGTATTATTACTCATCATCGTAGTCGACTTCATTATCGTACTGTGGAAGCCCTTATATGTACTCAAAGTTGGTTAAATAATGAAGATATCAATAGTAAATCTTTTCTTTTTAATATACTTATTTTATCTATCTTTAAATTATCTTATCTAATATTGTGTTTTTTATTTTCCTACAGCCAAAATTATTAATGCGGAGGGGACTAGTGAAATTAATCGATCAATTAAAGGTTATTTTGATCAAATATATGAAGAAGAAGGTATTTTTAATTTTCTTTTTATTTAATATTATATCATTAAATGTTCTTTTATTTTTAATAATATATTACTAAATATAATGTTTATACATACAGATAATTTGATCCAAACTGCTGACGATCCTACCAACAAGTACAATTAGTCAATTAGATGTTTTCTCAGTCTCCACTTTCCAATCTATGTGGCTAATATTATTTTAATTTTGTAAATTGTATCATTTCTTGTAAAATAATGTAGATAATCATTCGTATACAACAAAATTTTCTATAGTTAATGAATTTGGTTTTATCAATTCTCTTTTATAATAATTAATAAATTATTTAAGTAAAATTAAAATTTGTAATTAATTGAATTGAAATTCTTAACTATAACTATTAACTTAATGAATTTTTCTACAAATTTCTAATCAATTGAAATGAAATTCCTAATTAATCATATCAATAGATACATCTCAATATTTTAATTTTAAAATGTATTTTCTCATTAATGATATGTAAATGTATGCAGTACTCTTCAATCTAAACTGGACTTAATAACTTTTAACACAAATGATGTTAAAATTTAGCTCATTATACCTAAATATCACTTAAAACATTAAGATGTTAGTGATGTTATGCTTTCATTTAATGACTTGTAGTTTTATTCAAATGAAATATTAAGTGGCTTAAATAAAAAGATATAAATATTTTGTAATTTAATATTTGATAAATTAATAACTTTATTATATCATAATTATATATTATTATAATTTAAAGTTGTGACATAATATATATATTAAAAAGAAAAAAGTGAAAATTTTATAAATTTTATAAAATATGGTATGCTTATAATACTCTAAGGACAAGAAGGATTTAAAATAAAACTTATATCAAGTTTTCGAGTAAGAACTAACTCTTAACAAACTTTTAATTGGAGTGACTTAGGAATGAATTTTCTAATATTAGAAATTAGAAATGAGAAAAAATTATGAACATAAATTTAGATTAATTAGAATATAACGATTTTAGAAAAAAAAGTTAAAGAACTATTTTCAAAAGTAATAAATATAATAATTTATAAAAACATATCAAAAGTATTTATAAATGTATTCTTATTTTAATAAAATAATAGTTATTTTTAATATAATATAATATACTATACTTATGTGTTTTTATAACTAAATTACTTATATATTCTTTTAAAATTGAAATATTATGATTAATAAAGTGATTAATTCATTATAAGATATATATATATATATATCAGAGCCAGCCCAAATTGATCGTGTAATAGCTCCGCTACAGAACGAATACGTTTATTTTTTAAATGATTCATATCGTCAAGTGTACCCATTCCAAATTTCATTCCAATCAACTGCTCCGCAGTTGCCAATATATCTCGTGGTAACAAAAAAGTATTGGTATGAGGTATATCAAGATTTAGTCTCCGGTTCATATTTAGTCGACCAATCTTGCCTAATTCCCAGGTTTGTTGAAAGAATTTATTTTGTATAAATATGAAAAACAAAATAAAAAAGTTTAAATCCTTTAAATGTAATCATGATATTAATTAATTTATTTTAATATGTATAATAAAAATATAAATTTTACAATGATTATTTAATAATAGATATGATATGAAAAGACAATAATATTTATACAAGGAAAAAAATTAACAATAACTAAAAATACAACAATTACATCAATTAAGAGTTTTGTACATAAATTATAAAAACATTAAAAGTTTGAAGATATTAAATTATAAACTTAATAAAGGTATTTTTAAAATATTAAAAAGAATATAATAATTTTAAATATATTTACATTATAATTAATTGTTATAATAAAATTACAAAATTAAAATTATTTATTTATATTGTATAATTATGACAACATTATCATAACTATGTATTTTTGATAAATATATATTAATTTGTATTTTATATCATTTATTTTATATAAAAGTTTTTGTATAATTTATTGATAATTCTATTTTACACTTTATTATATAAATGGTTATACTATAATTTATAATTTATAAATTTTAAAAAATACATCTATAAAATTTTCAAATTCTCTTAAAACAAACGAAATATTTTTGACCAGCCCGCACGAGCTACGGGCCAGGCTCTGCTGAATTTTTTTGACCAGCTCGAACTCACCCATTGGTATTCTTAATCTCAGGTGGCTCGAACTCACCCATTGGTATTCTTAATCTCAGGTGGCTCTCCCACACCCCCCCCCCCCCAAATACGCGAAAAGTTTAAAAATAATATATCATAAATTTATATGACTTATTTTAAAATTCTGAAATATGAAGAGAATAATTATAATATATAGGTAGATAGATAATATATTAAGTCAATTTTACTTGTTATAAATGGATGCTATTTTTCTTAAGCTTTATATTATGTTTTAATTATTATAATAGAAATTTAATATTTTACAAGTTTAAAATAATATCCTTTGTTTTACAATAGTTACATGTGAAAAAATTTAAATTAGCGTTTTCACGAGTATATATTTTTAACCAAATATGAAAAGTTTCTTATAAATATATATTAAAACATTTTTTCATATTTTAATATCAAAAATGTTTATTAATTTCTAATAAAATAATCATTACTTTCACCGTAATGTATCATACAAAATTTATATAAATTAAACATGCTAATGTTTAATATTATTTATATATGTAATGTCTAAATATGGAACATAAAATAAAAAGTTTAAATATATTAGGTCAATCACGATATTAATTCATTTTGATACATTTATCAATTAAAATAAACATATTTATTTAAATATTACCTGCATAGATGTACTTATAAATAGATTTGGTAATCACTTGAGCCTAATTTTTTTGATGATATATTGAATTGGTTTGAACTAAGTTTAAATTAGATCAGATTAGGTCAAGTTAGACCCTTTAAGCTCGAAGTTTGTTTTTATTTTACTAGGCCGGGGCCCAACTTGAAAATTCAATCAAAATTGGCTTTACATGTTGCAGGTTAGGTCGGGTATGGGCCCTTTTGAAGGCCTATTTTGTGGATATTATATAAATCCAATTAATGAGACATTGAAAATTGTTAAGATACTTTTACATAACCTCTAAAATAAATGTAAATTGACATCAATGATACTTTTGAAGTTAAACTCACTTCTTAATATGCGTATTAAGATTTGACTTTTGTGTTATATGTTAGGTATTATAATAAAAGTTTAATATTAGTCAAGTTTAAATTCTAATTTTCTTTAAATAGTGTATAAATATAAATAGTGAAGATAACCTTTATTGGACCAATTGAGGTCTTAACTCCTAGTTTTGATATTAACAATATATATTCTTATTGATAGATTTATTTTTGGTGATATTGGTAACTTTATTATAATGGAATTATGCAATGAAATATAAATTTCAATAAAAGGGTAAAGTGAGAAATGAATCAATTAAACAATCAAAGGTTATAGTAAATGAATAAAGGGAGCATATATGATATTCAAGAGAGCTTTAAAGTGGACCAAGAATAACAAATAATGAAGTGACTATAAGTGTATCAATCACTTAATCTTATTTTGGTCATTCAAATAAATTAGGGGCTCAATCGTTGTATGATCACTTACATGTAAGTTATATTGCATATACCTTGTTATTAACTTAGTAAGTGAATAGGGGTTATTTAAAAGTTGATGGTGTGTATCATAGTCAAAAAATGAAACTAACATGAAAGAATAATCCATGATTTAAAACTACTTTTAACTTAAAACACATGCAATAAAAATTAAATAATGTAAAAAATACTAAAAATTGATGTGAAAGATTCCTAAAGCTACCAAACTGAAATAAAAACAACTAAATCATTAGGTTGGCTCCCAATAAGTTTTTATTTATTAGGGGACGGTTGGTTCGCACAGAGGAATGGTAATAGGAATAGGAATGAATATAGTGAGGAATGAGAATGGATATTAT
>JAOSBN010000179.1:49665920-49711484 GCA_027563595.1 Erythroxylum suave
TTCAATTTTTAAGCACAAAAAATCACATTTATTCACAATCACATTTCTTAACACTTATACCGGGAAATGTCATGAATTCATGTACAATCATTACATGTGCAAAATTCACTATTCACATACATATATGAATGCAAGAACATAGCCAAACAATTTTAAAACACTCCTAGCCCGTTCCAAATTACTATTTTACCCTTCCCATTGGTGATGGGATGTTACATGTCTCTACAGTCCTTGATTACTCTATAAAAAGTTAAGATTGTTCCTTTACCTTTAATTATAGATGTTACTTAAGATTACCTTAAGATCTATTTCTCATAAAATTAACTTGCTCAATTAGTTGTCCCATGCTATCAGATGCCTAACATTTATGGTCGGGTTATTCACCATTACAAATGTCATCTCCAATCATTTATACTATATGAAATGCTAAATACTTATTATCAAACTTTTTGTTTAAAGCTTCTAACTTCGTCTCTAATGTGATCATCATATTAACATTATGAATACCTCCTGAGTTTGGTTTTGGCCTTTTATTGCTCCATTGGTATTTATTCCTGTATATGTTTGCAATCAGCTCTTTTGATTGCTATGGAGTTTTAAAACAGTGGTCTTACTTAAAGATGCATCATCATTTGCTTAGTTTGATAGCTTAATCCTACAGTCCTAAATCAAGTTTATATTATGGATACTTTCTCAATAGCTCCTTCAGTGTCTCCCAAATTTCATACAGTATTTCACCCTTTAATTGTTGGAATAATATGTCACTTATAAGTCTTGTTATCTTTGATAAAAAAATATCTCGTTAAAAAGTTTTCAATAAGCTCATATTAGGTGGTAATAGATACGAGAGGCAAAGGCTTCAACCATAATTTAGCTATATCCCTCAATATGTAAGGGACTAAACTTAAATGCATCCTCTAATGCTCTATCAATCTTGAATGTATCATAAATCTTTTAAAAAAATTAGTGATGTGTGCATTTGGATCCTCATTTAGTGGGCTATCAAACTACACAAGATTTTGGACCATTTGAATCATGTTAGGATTGATCTCAAATTATTAGCCTCCACTCTTGACCTAATAATATTAGACTCTATCCCCATAAACAAAGGTCTAGCATAATCTCCTATAATATGGGGTCCTTTCTGTCTTGACAGTATGTTTAGTAGCCATAGCATCATTAATTACCTAAATCATAAAAGTTAATAAACAAACATAAGATCAAGAAAGAAAGTTCTAAAATAAATAACTACTGAAAGAAAAAATGATTAGAATAATAAAAAAATTGTTCCTAATATTTTATCCTTTGGTAATGGTGATAAAAACTTGATTATGATGCATGCTTCTGATAAAACCTATCCTAAAGATCCCTTAGGGAAGTGCAACAATTGTTTTTACAATATAATTTTGTGAATGCAAGAGTCAATCTTGTGAGGATTATAGGTGCTAGTACGTATCATCTTTTATCATCTAATCTAACAAAATAAATGATTAAATTAACAAAGAAGATTAACTACATTAAAATTAATTGTCTAAATCACAAACTAAAGTAATGAGCAACAATGAAGCAATCAAGTGTTATTCAAGGTCTAACAGTAAAATCCCTTAAAAACTTTTATGTTTAAAATGATCTTAATTCAATGATTAGCCCTAATTTCAAGATTGATGAGAACTTCAAATTTACAATCACATTTTTCTTAGGAAAAGAACTTATATCATTAAGTTGTTTAATTAAAATCTCTTTTTAATCAAAACTTATGAGAATGCATTAACTATTTTATGCATTCCTTTAATAGATTTGACTCTAACATAGAAGACTTATATAGTCTTATCTGTAAGGTTCCATGTAACTTTTATTATTTATACTATGTTCTATTCATATATATAATTTCTCTCTTGCTATATATGAAATTTGAAATTGAATCAAAATGCTAACATATTTCAATTAAGTACAATAAGTAATCCTAAGTAATTCAAAATAAAATTTTGATCTTTATTATATCAAAGAATCGTTGCCAAAGCAATATTTTTATGATTAATCTCACTAAAATCTATCTCAATTTAGTTCATAATAAAGTAAAGAAGACTAAGAATAATAAAGAAAAGAATAAGATTAAAGAAACCATTCTCAAAATTGTTAAAATCTTGATGCTCTCGGGTTGAATCTTAATTTAACTCCCTTATTTCCTCTAAGATTGTTCCTTTCTTGTCTTAACAAAGATAGTTATTAAATCATTAGCATCACATAAAAACATTCCTCTTATAGTAGTTGTTAATACAAATAAGAGAAACTTTTTATAGCCATTTCTATACATTTTTTGTACTTTACAGATAGAGGAATATATAGAGTTGAACATAACAAAATAAGAAATTGAAAGATTTCGTTGAAAAATTTCGTTTAGAAATTTTTCTTAAAAGCTAATCATAGATAAATCTCTCCATTAGAACAAAAATACTCTAGTTCAACTCCTAGTGACAATTATATGCTCTCTTGGTTTAATTCCCAAAAGCTCCTTTTATTATCACAAAATCCTAAAAATTTCTATAAGTCTTACCTAATATAGGTCTTGGTTGTTCAAAGATGTTAAAATACATAAAAATCACCATGAATACAAGTTATAAACAAATGTTCATATTGCACTCATGTTAGCTTAGTAACTTCTCAACCGTGCATTCTAGGGTTCACCTTAGTAATACAGGTTTGGAGCCCATAAACATTGGTTTATATTTGAGATGTGCTCTTTATATAGCAAGTTATTCATGAACCAAAATAGACAAGAGACTAATATAACCTATAACACGGGTCCATATTTGAATTATGTTTTAAATATCAATCATATGCAACTCGTGTTCATTAAAAATTGTGCTCAAAATTCTTTAAATTGGCTTTAACTTGTCCAAATTCATTCTTTCTTTCTTAGGGAACTAAAACAAGGTCTATAAACAAAATATAATCCATATTGAGTTCTAAATCATTTAAATACAAGCAAATACTCTAAAAATCATGTTAAAAACATAATTTGATTAGTATTTATCACATATCATATGCTAACTCAATTGTTATGCCTTATTTTCACACAAGAAGGGCTTTTTATCATTTGTATATTCAAAGTATAACTCCCAATTACATCCACATCTAAAGAAGAGCTGCAAATGTATACATGTCAAATTCATAATTGATATACTCTGAAATCATCTTATATGAGATGTGAATTTTATAGATTATAGAAGTATCCCTCGAAATTGCTTTTTAAAACAATGCTTATTAGGTAAACCCAATTGGAATCAAGTATCAAATATCAAGGACCAAAGTTTAACTAGGTACTCATAATATATAAATTTCTTTACCTTGTAGGTCAATATCAAGTGGCATTTATTGAAGTTCAGTTATTTGCATCACCTCTATTAATATCAAGTGAGAAACATCAATAATATCTATAAAAATTTATTTCAAAAGTAAAATCACGATGACCTTTCATACATGAACTAAGTAAGAAAATTAGTATCAAAAGATTGATTATTAAATCAAGTAAGGAAGATACGAGGTAACCATTGATGGTACATAAAAAGAGGCATACACTTGCTTTCATACACTTACATCGACAAATCTACCGTAATTTGATTGTTTACTCAGAGTTTGTCATTTTTAGCTTTGCCTTGACGTAGGAGAAGCTTTGAATTAGTATTTATATCTCATTTATTTCAATAAAATTTTAAACTTTTCAACAAAAAATTTAAATATATTGATTTGGCATACATATTTAGGAGAAAAAAACATTGTTATACACACACACACACACACATATATATATGGAGAGAAACATAGACTAATCTTTATATAGTTATATTAGTGTATAAATCTTTTTAAATTTTATTCATTTATTTGAAAAATATTATTTATATACATTTTTCCTATATAGACTTTTCAAAACATCCATACTGTATACTTGTATTTCAAATACAAGTGAGCAAAGTCCTATAGTTAAAGAATCGCCTTATTATTTCTCAATCTTTAATTGCTCCAAACTTTAGTGTCACCTTTTCGTGTCAACTACTTTATGATCAAGAATTTGATCTCAAAATGCTAAGACCCTGTGATATTAAATGTTGTTATTAAACAACATAGAAACTTAATTATCATAGTACAACTGTATAGGTCTAGTCACTGAATAAATCACAAACAACTCATAAATCAAATTTCTGAGCTAAACAGTCTGTGAAGCAGCCCCATAGCATGTAATATGCATGCGTGGTTGAGAAAGTTATCCGTGTCTACTTGATACACTTCCAAAACATTGTACCATCTGCAATTTTAAACTGTAACCTAAAGTGAACTTTCAATCATCCAGTCACATAGCTAAACTTGAATCTGAATTCCCTACGATGTTTAGTTCATTGACTTTTCTATATGTCAATACATAATCCTTGATTTTCTTTAATATCTCAACACTTACTTCACTGAATTTCAATTGTCTACATCTGAGTTAACCAGATACTGACCATACAGTCAAACTGTAAATGTAATGCCCTTCCTAATACATAGTCGAGCATACATCAGGCTATCAATCATACTAGAATACAGAATATTCCTCATAACCTCTCTTTTACTTAATGTATGCACACTGTGAGAGGTATAATGAGTGTTAAGATCTGTCCTGGTAAATCCATATACCTAGGACAAAAGATGCTACACCAAGATCCTTTATGTCAAAGTTCTTGACCAAACGTTGCTTAACTTGATATAATATGGTCAAATAATTTGACGTAAGCAATATATCATCCTCATAAAATAATAAGACAATAACATTGCTCCCCCTGACCTGATAGTAGAAGCATCTTTATACTTTATTTCTCATGAAGCTGAAAGAGGTTATAACCTCATCAACTGTAAGGCATTACTTTCGGGAGATTTGCTGTAAACCATATGTTGATTTGCATAATGCACAAACCATGTCAGTTCTATTAGGATCTAGAGATCCTTCAGGTTGTACCATATAGACCATTTTATAAAGGTCTTTATTTAGGAAAGCGGTTTTGACAACCATCCAATGTAACTATTTATCATCATGCGCTACAACTGCCTTAATCACTCAAAATGTATCCATCTATGATACGAGAGAAAGTAACACTAAAGGTTAATAGTTCTCCCTGAGTGAGCCATTAGGTAATATAGCGAGTCTATAAACCGTTGAACCTTATCCTAAAATCCTTTAGGTTCTAAATTTCATTTACAACTGACAGTTTACAATTTCGCTGCAAAATCAACTAACTCCCAGACCTTACTATGCTTCATGGCTTGCATCCCATAGGTCATTGCAACCCACCACAATTTCGCATTGGGTTCAGAAACAGCTTCTGTAAAAGTAATTGGATTTTTAATATGTCTAATATCACAGTCCGGTTCATCTAATAGACTATGATATCAAATGGAATAACACTTCATCTCGCTCTCGTGAATCTTCATAACTAAATTAGATCTTGTACCCCAAGAACCTTTGTGTGTATAGGTATAGGATCTTGTTCCTGTATAGGTATGGTACAAAGACCTAAATTTCCTTGATTTAATTGTATGAGTGACAGATACATAATAACTGTAATATCTAGCCTGTTATTATCCTAAGGGTCAAAAGGCCCACCATCATCATAGACATTGTATTCCAGCTGTTAGTGTTTCCACTATTCTAGTCCCTCCTTTTCTACAGTAAAATCTATAGTCTTTATAGCGGTCAAGGCATTTTACTAAATAGAAATGACCGGAATAAACATGCAATTTTCTTTGCAAGGATTATACCACCTTGGTAGGGCAGCCTCATACATAAATATGTGTGAGACTGAGCTTTCACACTTCTAGATAATCAGGTAAATTAGTCTTATTTTGTACTGACTTTTCAAGTCCTTTAGGGTGCAATTATGCCTTTCGGCAACAAATCATTCTGCTCAAGACTATCTGGTATAGTGGATCAAGTCACTATCCCAATTGATTCTATATATCTAGCAAATGGACCTTTTCAAGTCTTAAAACACAATATTTGCCATGATATTCTCCTCCATGGTCAAATCTGACTATCTTGATGAATTTTTCCAATTGGTTCTTAACCTTCAAACTTTAAACAAGAACCCATAACTGTAACGAGAATAATCATCACTAATGTCAGAGTACTTTCAGAATTATAAAATGCAATTGTATAAGATCTTCTGATATCCTTATATATTATACTCAACAAGTCAGAAGTGTGAGTTGACCTCAATATCCTTATTAGTCAACTTACCCCTGCAATAGTCCACACACGTTTCCAGAGCAACATAATCTAGAATTCTAATATTACAAAATATTTTCTCATCATAAAAATGAGAGAATATTATACTAAATGAGATCTTAACCTATAGTTTCAATGATGATAAAATATATCATTACTAATAAATTTACTTTGAGTGATGTTTGTAGCTATTACAATGTAATTAAGTAATATGAAAGATCAAGTTAAATGGAAGGACAACATGAGAGAAGAAATCAGTTAAAGCAATTGAGAAATCAAAAGATAAAGAAAATGATCAAAGTAGAGCATAATCTAATTCAAGAGATTTTCAAGACAATTCAAGTCAAGTAAACAAAAAATGAAAAATGAAGCCACTCCATATGTAACAATCATTATCTCTTCTTATAACCTTATCTTTGTCATTTCAACGAATTAGGAGTTCAATCATCACATGGTAATTTACACATATGGCATATTGCATATTCTTTGTCATAATCAAGAGAAAAAAAAATAGAAAGATTTTAAAAAATAAATGTTTGATCTTCAAACAAATTTTAAGGGACTTCTAAATTGATTTTTAATCAATTTTATTCAAAGAAATAGGTTTTTAATCTTTGAAAGAACACGGAGGGTTGAAATTTTAAGTTTACTTTGATATTATACATAGACATCAATTGGCATTGTTCACTGATCGAACATTGTATATCAGTTGCATTTTTATCCATTATAAAGTACCATTCGTTAACTAGTTGAAGGGTTATGAGAGGCTAATCGGAGGGTTATAACAGACTAGTCATGTTGGGTTTAAAAAGTTAAGAAAAGTGACTTTCTTTTTGACCAGGGGTCAAATTCATCCATAAGTAAAAGGCTAACATGCATAATTCTCCTTCTTCTCGTGTTTCATTCGAGACCAATAACCTTCTTATAGGTACATTTATTTTTAGTTATTAAAAATTGTACACTTTACATGTAACCACATTAAACATATGAAAACAAAATGTAATTGAGACTAATTTAAAAAAATTTATCATTAAATATTATACTATTGAGATAATTAAAAACTTTTAGATATATCTATCAAATAGAAATATGCAATGTTGTTTTTTTATATTGTAAAAAATTAACAAAAGAATCGTACCTTTTTAGTTTTAATTTATTATTTGAAGTCAAATGAATTGTTTCACTAATTTATATTAACTATTTATTTGAAAACTTTGAGTTACTTCCTCTAAGATTTTACCACTTGAAAGAAAGTAAGTAAGTCTGACTTATAAATAAATAAATTGTATATATTTAAATGAATGTGTAAAAAATCATTATATGTTAAAAGATATGCATAATTTATATTCTACCTTGAATTTTTAGTTTACTTATTTGGATTAGCAAAATGGCATATAGTTAATTATATTGTGTCGTTATTTAGTAAATTCACTGATTTGAGATAATTGTATTGTTGCCGTTATTTTGAAATAATATTTATTCAATATAAATATAGATAGGATTATAAATTATTATAATGCGTATTAAAAAGGAATATTTATGTTTTGTATTGATTTGTTTAAGAATATTTGATTAGTACACTGAATATAATTTTATAAATTCATTATTTAAAACTATTTATATTTTATCTCATTCTTTCAAATATTTATTTCAAATAAATATAAAGTATGAATTATTTGCAGAAAGATAAGTCATGTATCAAATAATAGTAAAAGTTGGTCTAGTTTATACATATGTATATACGTGTATATATAACTAAAATTTTAAATACATATTATATAAACATGATATGAGTTTAGTGTATATATAAAAACATATATTCAAATCACTATTTATATCGTCATATTGTGCACTTGTTGTATGTTTTAATATCAAATAAATATGTATGTATGATTTAATTTTGCAGATTATTTTATTTATGTGTTTAAAGTTACTAAATGTATAAGCTTAATATTATATTTTAGAATTTCAAGTATACAACAATTTTAAGATGGTTTGTAATATATAACGAATTAAATTTTTATATAGGTTAATTATATGCATATAGGATAAATATTTATTTAATTTTACTAAATATATAATTCTAATACTGTATTAGAGAGTAATACTTAATGCATTTAAGTTTCAAATTGATTAAAGATACTAATAATTTAAAAATTTTATGTGTAAATTGATCTTAATTTGAAACATATATGTTATTAAATTAGAATTATTTTTATTATACACATTACACAATTCCATGAAGAATAAATTTTGAGACAGTTAAATTACAACAAAAATGATATTTCCACATACATTAAATTACTCTCGCCTATAATATTTATACATATATGCATTATTTTTCTATACATTTAGAGTTATTAAATCTTTGACATATTAAATTGTATTGTAAAGTAATGTTTAATGTGCACAAGTTTTAAAAACATTTATGTATATTGATAATTTTGCATGAGTATTGAACAGATTAATTTATATTAATAATTATATATAAAGAGAGAGCGATATCAATGACTAAAGATATAGGTATAGGTCTCATTCGGTAGATAACGTTTCAGCCATTTTTGTTTGGTTATTAATTAGTGGGTTAACTGATTTTTTTTAAGCTTCTCTACAAAAGCATTTTTGGTGATAAGCTAATAAAATTTTGTTTGGATTACAATTGTACCTCTTGTTCTTTTAATAGTGGTGAAGACGTTTTAAAAGAAGAAAAAATGTCACGTGTCGTGGAGTGCTATAATAATTATTACAATTAAATGTAATTAATTAATTAAAATATAATAGAATATAATTAAGAATGCCACTCTCACGTGACTCTTGCTATAATGATAATAATTTAAATGTAATTAATCAAAAAATAATACGATTAATTAATTAAAATATATTTAATTTAATTTAATATAACTAATTAATTAAGTATTTAATTTTCATTTGATTTATGTTAATGATTTTTTAGTTATTATTATTATTATTATTATTATACATTCTATATTTTTTATTAAAGCTATAAACATAATATTTTGTAAAATTAAATATCTAAAATCTAATTTCTTATGATATTTTAAGTAACTCCCACATCATTTTACACATAAACAGCTGATATTAAATAACTAATTTTACTAAAAATCGTTAACAAACAGCTCTTTAATAAATAACTAATATTATCTGTTAGTCAAATCAACTAATATAATCCGCTATTAACTAACCATTGATAGAATCTACTATTTGCCAAGAAGTAATTCTTGCGGTTATCTCTAATACTACTTTACACCCAAAGTTATAAAAATAATAGTCATTACACTTATAGTTACGAAAATAGTACCTTTTATAAGGAATGAAAGGGAAGTTTATGAAAAATGAGGTAATACAACAGAAAGGAGATGATGGCCTTATATATATATATATATATATATATAATATGAAATCCAAATATTCACTCGTATTAACTCAGTATTCCGCAGAATTTACACGACATTACTACACAGTTCAACAAGAAGCTTCGCTTATTGAGCTTGTTGAACAACTTGACATGTTGAAATAGTGTCCCTTTAGCCCAGCACCAAGTTGCCGGGTTCTTATATAAGGTTAGAAGCTTCAGTCTCTGAATGACAACTATTGAGCACAGTTCAATATGTCTACTGGTTTTAGGCTCGAAAAACGGAGTTTTACGGTCACAAGGAACACCACATCAAGTAACCTGTAACGCTCAACACATGAGCACAGGTTAATGTGTGGATTTCATTTACATAGGATGTCTCAGATTCGTAATATGCGTTTTAATTTGTAAACCTGCAAATATGGGAAAAACTTGGTCAGACATTTTGCAGACACGGGCAGCAGTCAAAAGAATTTCCATCTTTTCAACAGGTTAGAGATGCTGCATCAAGTAACTACAGCACTGACA
Source organism: Erythroxylum suave (assembly GCA_027563595.1). Classification (NCBI taxonomy): domain Eukaryota; kingdom Viridiplantae; phylum Streptophyta; class Magnoliopsida; order Malpighiales; family Erythroxylaceae; genus Erythroxylum; species Erythroxylum suave. The sequence continues at coordinate 49,676,078 of JAOSBN010000179.1, forward strand.
ACTATAGGTCCACATAACAATTACTTGATATGAAGAGTAACTCTCACATATTATAAGAACAAATGTCTACACAATCAGTATTGGTTTAATGCATCACACTCTAATGAACCCTAATCACATTTAAGCATAGGACCGAATTTGTGGCTATAGCACATACTTAAGTAAGCTAACGATTTGGCTCCAGCTGTTTAAGGAAACACAAATTTGGACAGTTTTCATAGTTATCAGTTTCTTTACTAAGATCATCACTCATGATAAGTATCTTCCACTATTCTCTTTTTCTATTCATCATATGTTCATCGCAAGCAGTATTGCAGGTTGCTAAGAAGCCAAGCAAGAAACAAGCATTTCCGAGTTCAACTATTGCATGTTTAATCCCTAAACAAGAGAAATTTAAAGAATAAAATGCACACAAGAGACATGCTCACTCCACAAAACATGGGAATAGATGGCTAACGAGAAAAACTACCCACCTGGGCAGTCCTAGAAGGCAGGGGCACCTCCAAGCAGTTTCCAAGGCCATCAACTCTAGTAGATACAAGGAAGAACAGCATAAGGAAAGCTTAATCAAATCAATACGAAGAGAAAGAGAGTACAAAACTCCAATTTACAAGGAACAAAAAAAGACGCAACGACCTTTTGTTAATGGTTCTCTGTAGATATTGGTTAGCCTCTACATGCCCCTGACCTCCATACTTCTTTTCATCAGTATTCAGTATGATCTGTGTAATCAAGAAAAGAATTGGATGTCTAAGACAGTGTCTATGGAATTTTGAAGGCAAAGATTTTTCACAAACTTAAAAGTTTTGTAGACCAAAAATTCAACTTTATATGGTGGCTATCCCAATATTTGATCCTCTACTCAACTAGAAATAAGAATTCAATGTGAAATGAAATCTACATAAATATAACATCGGTACAGTTTGTAACTTACTTGATACTCTCCAGCTTCTTCTACACCTAAACTGTATCTTTCATATGCATTGGTTGGATGAAAGTTGAATACAAAGAGAAGAGGACCTCTTATATAAGCTATTACCTGTAAATGGAAGAGAAAATTCTTCGTTTACTGACTTATTTTAATATTCACTAATTCACAGCCACCACAAGTGATGAAGAATAGAGTCGGTATACTAATTCCCCATCTTCAAATCAGTCCTTCCCGTGAGTTATTGTCCCAATAAATAAAAAACACAATAAAAACATTGTAGGAGTGAAATCTTGATATAATTCGAAACAAGAAAGCAGTAAATCCAAGGCAATAAAAAAAATATGTAATTTTTTTTTATAGAATTAAACAAAAGGATTTGCAAATAAAAGTGCTAATGCTACAACCAGTCCATAAATTGTTAAAGCTTCCAGATATCAAGGTAACATCAAGACGACAGGCCCAATGACGTTCATCAAGAAAAACCTAACCTATTCACATCAATTTCAGAGTATTGAGAAAGAACATCCCAACCTTCTAAACCACATTTCATGGACAAAATATTTCTTTTCAAAATAGGATTTTCTTTTTCCCTCATAAAACATAGGACGCTTTCTTTGCGGATGGCACACCCTATCTTCAAACACAGAAGCAGCTTCCAAAGCGGAAAGTACTCACAAGTTGTCAGATCACCATGATTCAGTTTTAGTGGTATCCTTAGTTTGGATTCTAATTTGACGTTTTGAACATTTACACTTTTATATGCATGCTTACGGTAACAATCAGCAATTTGGAAGTTAGAAACTTATGAAGTACATTGAAATGCATAGAATCATCTGGCCCTAAAATAAGTCTGCACAATTATAACATGCCATATACAAGTGAGCATCCGATGAAAACTGCATACCATGGTGGTATCATTTATGTGGTGAATGTTTGGAAAACCCCTTGAAAGCACTCTTTGGTTTTCATCTAGGTTCATTAGATCCTGAAACGCAAGGAAAAGTTACTGAGCTTCTTCTTAGTTGAAAACAATTCTAGCATTTTCTCATACCTCGTACAGTGCTATTTCAGACGCATGTTCAACAGAACAAATTCAGGTCACCTTGTACATAATTCTAACTATGTAGTATGAAGCCATAAGATAAGCACCTGGTCAAAGGAAAATAACTGTTGGTGCACAGCTTCATTGGCCAGTAAATCCCAACATCGATTAGCAAGCGAATAAGAAAAATTGTTGCTCGGCATTGGGAACTCAACCCTCTAGCAGATTGGAAGGTTGTTAATAAGAAGAAACATGAATGTCAAGATCACTCAGTCCATCTTCTATTAATAACTTCATAAAAAAGATTAAAAACGTGAAAAATACCTTGGGATGTCCAAATTCATTTCCAATGAAATTCAGGTAAGCCCTCCCCCCAATCGTAAAGGTAAGCATTCTTATCATCTGGGGCACAAGACGAGAAAGATTAACTCAATAACATAAGCAGCATACAAGATCCACTACATTCTTACCCAACCTAACTAATATTGACCAGTGAGGGAGTAAGGGAGGCAGGAGAGAGAGAGAATAGCTGATGTCTAATTCTAGGTTATATTAACTTCCTGTACCAAACAAAGAACAAAAACAGTTTAAACTCTTCGCTTGAACTTTAAATGAGATGAGTGAAAAAGGGGAGAAAAGAGATGGAATAAGTCATACTTTGTGCAGACAAGATCCTCTTATCAATGATTCTTCTAAATTGGGATGCTCCTTAACGTCACCGAACAATATTTCTGCAAATGATTGGCCTCCAGAGATCGACTGCCAAGCAACAGGTAATAGCAGCATGCAGTCATTAATTAAAACATAGCAGTCACAGACAGAAGTTTAACTTATAAGAAGCATTTTAATGTGTTGAAAGAAACTGATATTGAGGATTACTTGGTTGTGATTTTCAGCATACAAAAGCATCTTATCAGCATATAGTTTGTTCCCTATTAATGTGTCAACAATCTGCAAAAGAAGTAAATTCAGTATGTATAGGAATAGAACATCCAAAAGTGAAACAATAACACTCTCTGGTAAGAGGATCTACAGAGAAGGGGATGACCTTGCTCATGCTCCATTGGTGGTCTGGAATATCTTTAAGAAGAGACAACCACATCTCTGTTGCAGAGGTATTGACATAATAATCAAATCCCAATCCCCCTTGTGTAGTTGGTTCACATAGTCCAGGATAAAAAGTTGACTGGTAGGAAACCAAATAAGTTATCATCACATAATTGACCTTTGTTTCCATAAAAAAAAGAAACTGAAAATAGAATAGCCTGTTATTAACCAAATTTCAGCACTAATAACAGTGGAGCTAACAGAAACAGTCTAAAATAGGATACCTAACACAAAATAATGATATTAAATCTCTAACATAATAGGTTTTACTGAACATCATAAAATTCCTTCCAATCCATGAAGCTAAACCTTCGTCATATGACTCTCACCTTTGGAAGAGTTTCATCAAGACATTCATGCTTGAACTGCTACTCATGAAGTTGTTCTGAGGCTCAAAACCTCCATTTCATCAATTAAAAGAATCAAAAGCATAAGGATCTTTTAATTTGGTAAAGTTTTATCAAAGATATGAAGTAGCTGGGTTGTCTAACAATCATGAGTAAATCAATCTCTAAGTCAACATTATCATTCCATCAACTTCCATGATGACATTGTTCACCAAGGCACTACCTGTCATGAAAAGTACCACCAACGAGTACTTAGCATTTCTATCTTTTTTATGGGACTTCTTTTTAACTCTGAACCAGGTAAAGAGACAAGGAATCACCAACTACAGTCTCTTGCCAAGGTTAAGTGATCACATAGCTGGCTCAGACTTAGACAGATGGTCATGATCCACTATGGATCTGAGAAACCATTTGAGCTTTCTCACAACTTTCATTCCCAATAGTAAAAGGCAGGTTTTTTGCAGCTATAAGAAGGGAAGTGCATAAACCATAGCTACTTACATCTTCTGCAATTGTTATTATGTTTGGATGAAGAAAATGAAGTAACTCATTTGCCAAAATGAGGTACAGTAATGCATCCTTGTCAACATATTGATTGCAATACCTGCATTAACGTAGAACATGTAATAAGTATTAGGCAATTTTGCAAACTGAGATATTGAATGGAGAAACAATAGTCAATGAAAGATCATAAACTCTGGAATGAGAACAGACAACAACATGTCACTAGTCTTGATCAGCATCAAGCCTGAGGCAAACATGTCAATCTCTCTATCTTCCAATATTCCATTTTACGCATATTTAGGACTAGAATGATGCTATTTGTTATCCTAGAAGCAGCGTATCAATAATGATGACAGACAGATGCCTTATTGTGTGATGCACAGTGTAAATTATACCTATAGAAGTAGGAATTCAAGAACAGCACAAAAATTTCTTACTCTTCCAGGTCATCCGTAAACAAAGCAAAGCCGTTGTGTGTGTACAACATTGAAGAAAGTGAATGGAAGTGGAAGCCATCTATCTGATACTCTTCAACCCACCTGTTCAAACATTATCTTTAAGCAAGACCAAGATTGCCTACCAAAAGATACCACACTCAGACAAATTGCATAAAACTTTCAAGAACAGCCAGCATTAAGAATGGGAAATAACTTCAAATATTTAACTATCACACTTTGTTCACATTTACCAGTTCAAATTCGAGATTAAGTATTGAAGCACCTCATGATCCCCGTATTTGAACATTCTGGTACCCCAGTACTTGTGATGCCCTCTTTTACCTATTCAAATGGACAAAGGTAGAAATGAATGAAGAATCCTTCTGTGCTAAAACAGACATTAAATGAGCAGCTTGCAAGATTATGCACCATTTTCAACAAATTTGTGCGACACACAGAAGCATATTAACAAATAGAAAAAAATGTAGATTACATCAAGAAACAGAAACAACATAGGGAACCATAAACAGATATGACTCTGACGGATAAAAGAAATCACAATAAACAACTTACTCTCAACGCTTAACAAGTGACAGCAGAATCTTATGCAGAAACACAAGCACTGATACAAGGATGAAAGCACATAAATGACTAGTATTGTTTACAAAAGTAATAGAGCCTCTCTGTCCAAACCAAGTTTACTGATTTGAAACCTCTTAATGTATCTTGTTTGTTACAGTAAAATTGGTTTAAAGAGCAATGCAATAAATCAAGAAGAGAAAGAATAAGGAAGTCACAGAATTCATGACGATACCATATTTTCTAATAAACAAATTTCCAGACCAAGGATATGGAATGTACATCAAAAACCTGTTGATGCTGACTACATTGCCATGTAGTGGTAATGAATACAGCTCAGCCAATCTTCAAAACTATATATCAAACTCAGAACATATCCTGAAACTCACATAAGCACTAGCCTAGAACCAAGGTATCTAAGAAGCCAAATATCCTACAGCCATGTCTCAACAATCAATACTTACAATTAAAAACAAAAATTTTATCATTAGTAGTTACCCGGGCCTTCTCATAATGCTTATACAGATCATTGAAGTCCGTTATGCCATAAACCAGCTGAAAAGGTAGCTAAAGAGCAAGAAGACAGAAAACATAGGATACACCAATGTTTGGGGAGAATTTTACCTGTGTGAAAGTAACAGTCATTTGACCCATCAAATAGTGAGAGTCCAACCATCTCATCAGCAGCCGAGTATGAATGGACAATGTCTAAGAAAACAAGTAGCCCTAGCCCTGAAAAATGAAAAGGCAGATAAATAGTGCAGACATCGAAAATGAAGATGCACATCAAGCATGAAAAATTGAGTCTTAGAATGTGTTCTTAGAGATCAAAAGGGAAAACGTAAATACATCACCGAATAACAATCCCCAGATGTGTGTATTTCTAGTACTTATTTGCATAAACAACCATTATAAATTTGAAGAAAAAGGTTAGTGCTATTAGTATCAGCAAATTCCACATCATGTATGCACTGAGGAGCATAAATTTTACAAGCATCTAATCCATTAACCATCGTGCGATTTAGGACAAAATCAGTAAATGATTTCGAACATAAGCAAAACTAAGGGGCACAATGATGTTTTGACAGACCTTTTTTTTTAACTAACAATGAAAAATGAAAGTGGAAGTAGCTAGCATAGAACCATTATTGTCAAGGTGGACAGGTCCCTCTAAACAATAAATGACATCTTCAAAGATAAAACTGAATAAAATAAAATAGAATGAAGAATTTTAACCATGTGCTTCATCAACCAAGCGTTTGAAGTCATCAGGAGTACCATAACGGCTGCTAACAGCAAATAAATTGGTGACCTGCAATGCATAGAGTTGCTCAATCGGATTGACATAAGTAGGAAACAAAAGAAATATATCTCACCATAACTTCTTAAGCTCTAACAAACATGTACATAAAATCTGTAGCTATGCTATGGAAAACCACAGAGTAGTCAATCCATGCAAGAAAAACTAAGATTCAAATCAAGGACATCATTCTTGATTTCAGTTTCATTTCCACGACAGGTTTCACAAACAATGTAATTCAATAATTGAAATTTCAAACGTTTATCAGATATTATACCACATTCGTGAACCATCTATATGGATCATCAGAAACAGAATAAGACATTTTAGATTTTTGACGTTTAGAAAGGATCAATAATTTGCAAAATAACCCTGGTTATCACCATCAAAAGTGTAACGTATGCGTATCTCACTATTTAAGGAAACATACTTTACCACACAAGCTGCTAAGGTAAATATACTCACTCTATAGCCCACAGTGAAATAGTCTTTGTGCTCAACTACTCCAATCATCTGTATTGCATTATATCCAGCTTCCTTCACATGAGGAAGAACCTAACGTTTAAAGAAAAAGTAGTACAAGTTAGAGGTCAATTAGTAACTAGGTAGTTTCCATAGCAATAATAATCATTAAGCTACCTTTTCTATAAATTCAACAAAAGAGGATATTTTTGGCTCTGAGCCACTAATTCCAACATGACACTCGTAGATGCGTAAGGATTTTGGTATTCTTGGCCTTGAATTTTTCCATTTGTGGGCATATTCTGGAGGCGGCTCCCAATGGATGGCAAAAGCTTGCTTTCCACCATCAGCATCTGAAAACAACAAAAATTGGTATAGATTGAACCTGAACAACATGAAGAACGTCAACTAATGGCTACTAAAAACAAAATCAGGCTGGGAAGTACATCTAGCTAAGCACTTAGCCTATCGAGATATTCTACAGAGTAGCAGCAAATTCTCCTTTAGATGAAGTCCTAGTTCAATTGAATGAAGAGACCCCAGAATGGTGACCATGTAAGTCAACCAAGGCACTAATTTGAAAGATATCAAGTACCAAGAGCCCGAGTATAATCATTCATTTCATGGAAACTTGTATATGATTGTGTTTATTTATACAAGAAAGCAAAGAAAGAGAGGAATCATCTTTACCTGGTTCAACATACGTGGCCCAAGCAGGCACTCGTTCGAGTGGCCCATTAGATGTGTTAAAATACACTCTATATTTGCTTAAATGTGGAATAGCTGGAGCATACTTCTTAAGCCACGCCTGCCTTCCTTTCCGTGACTCAAGCCAATATGGCAGGGGAGGTGCTTTGTTGCGTATTTTCTCAGCCCATACAGGGTCAGTAATGATATTGAATACATCATATACTTTGCCACTATCAATCACATCACATGGAGGCAAATTACTTGGGGGATCATCTTTATGTTGTTCTTTCCATTGTTTATACCGAGTTTCTGCATCTAGTAACGGTATTTCATTTAATTCTTCAATAGTTTGAGGTCCATTTGGGCCAAATAATTGTTCATATAATTTTGCTGGCACTTCAAACCGATGATTTACAAATGTATCTTCTCCTGGTTCCCAGTACTCATCATTAGCTTTCTTAAAGATTTCATCAATGCTAACACCACTATCACCTTTATCATGGTTATCCAAATAATTGTACTGCTGGAAATAAAGTTCATCTGGTTTTTCTCCATCCCTTAGTTTATCTTCAAGAATGATAAACCAGTAACCATAATCATCACGGCCGAAACGTCCTTCTCTTGCAGCATTTTCTGTTGGTGACCACTGGTTAAAATCACCAACAAGTGCACAATAGCGAGCACCTGCATCCATCATCCTTCATATTCAGAGTGATATAACAAAACAGACAAGAATTTCAATAACTTCGGAAAGTATTACCATGCCCAAGAATAAATTGCATCACTAAAAGGAATGCTGGATGATTAAACTTAGCTATCAAGTCACTAACAGCTTTTGTTTATCCAATTATCCAGCTTCAACAGAAAGTTTACACATAAAAGATCGAAATAAAGTTAAAGTAAGCTCTTGAATTGACATAAAGACAAAAGAAAAGGAAAGATTATCATATCAAACCTGGTGCCCATTCCATAAAATCCATCCTATGTTCCGGGTGCCGGTGTAAGCCCATAAAATCAAATCTAGCAAAGGAAATAAGCACAATCAAACTCAGTCCAAGTACTATAACAGCATCAGAGCTTAAAACTACAAAACTAAACCAAAGAACAACTACAGAAACTACATCACACTATAACCAATGATCAGTTTAGAGATATCACAACTAAGAGTTGCATTATTGTCCTTGAGGGCCAGTCTTTCACGAACCTTAATAGCATATGATAGTAATAAAAAAAAAGCTAGTCATCAGAATATTTTATTTTATTTTTTGAAAATAAAACTAGGTATATGTGAACGAACACATAAGCGACGTCTTTGATTTGTAGGTTTCGGTTAAAAAGCTTGTCTTTTAGGTCCTTCAACGCTTTATGCCTGCAAATTAGAACAACAAAACACATGTCAACAACAATAATCCATTTCTTATATAACTCTTAACTTGAAACCTTCCTACAGTTTATCATTGAACTATTACAATTCATCATTCCGTCTTCTTGTCAAAATCCTTTGCATCTCAAAAACTCCAAGCATTCGTACCTTTCCCGAAGAAACTGAGCAAATTGTTTATGGGAAATCCCGACTCTAGTCAAGAACCCAACTGGGTTAACCCCCTTCTCGGCTTCATCGCCATCTTCATTTTTCTTATTCTTCTTCGACTTTTTTGGTCGCTGGGATGGCTGTTTGTGAGACTGAGGTTGGCCGGTGACATTGCATGCTATTCTAAGTTTATTTTTCTTTGCCCAAGTGATCCTCTGTACGTTGCTTGTGATGGAAAAATTCACAGAAAGATTAGTGCTTGGATAGAGGTTTACAGAGAAAGATTTACTAGAGGTAGAAAGTGAAGCCATGATCTCGTGAGGTTGACGAGAAACTGAACAGAGGAGGTGAGGGGGGGTTTAGATAAGAGAAGAGAGCGGGTAACGAGTTAGCTCCTGAGGTTTTTGAGTTGACTCGGGCGACACAACGGAGAGTTCTGATGTCATCGCGGCGTTTTTTCACACGTGGGAAAAAAGAAAAAAGACAAAACAGAAGTCCAAAGCAACAATCAACTGTATCGGCATCCCTTCCTATACGTAGTTTCTTGTCGATTGCATCGAACGATGTAAGCCAAATCTGGAGGAGGTTCGGTGAGTAATTGTAGTTCAGTAAGTCCACGCTGTGCTATAGAAGCTAGTAGATCAACGCTTTAATGTCCTTCTTGATAGACATGTTGGAGTTGCACTGTCCAGTCTCGCTTCAGCAACTAATGAATATCCTGTACCAAAACAATGGCCTCAGTCAGTGAATGTATAGAAGCAAAGAGAATGTTGATAACTTCGAGAGAGTCCACTTCTAGTAAGATTTGCCGGTAGCCTAGGCCCCAGGCTAACTTCAGTCCCTCTGCAACACCCCTCAACTAGGCTTCTAGTGGGGAGTCAGCCCCAAATTTGTGTAGAAAACCTCTGTGCCGTCCGCCTGTGTGATCCCGTAATAAACCTCCAGTTGCTCCAGTGTTAGCACATAAGTGCATGGCACCATCTGTATTGACTTTTATCCACCCGATTGGTGGTGGAATCCAACGGACTGATTGGCCCGCGGGCAGTCCTTGCTGAGGAAAGACTCGTTAGGTTACAGTTCGGGCTTGACGTACCCAAGAGGCATACTTAAGAACTATGCACTAGCCGGAGTCTGGCTACTCAAACTCAATGTCGAAAATACACCGATTCCTCCATTGCCAGAGGTACCAACAGGAAATCCTAAATATGGTGACCCATTCGAGCACCTGATTAGGGCCTGTGTTGAAGAGATTGGCTTTGAGCCACTGTTCTTCAGGCTCCTGAAAGAAAAGCTGATGCTGCTCTTTTGGATACTAGGTGCCCCAAAATCCCTTTACCCTGGCACAATCTCGCAAAGCGTGTAACGTAGATTTTTTCTGGCTGCAAAACTGGCAACTGCTATCCGTAGTGATGTGTCGAACAACCCATTGTTAGTTTGTCAGTAATTTTTTATTGGCCAGAAGCCATAAGAAGGATCGAATCCATTGCGGTCTTGGCCATTGCCACACGACATTCCATAAGAGATTATGGTGAGGGGAGTCGGACTTGGTAATTAGCTCATAAGCAGAGGTTACTGTAAACTTGTCGTGCTTACCAGGGGCCCAAACCATTCGGTCATCGTTCGCTTCCACCGTCGGAGGCCGAATGGTTTCTAGGGTCTCCCTTAGTGGGACTGGGAGATATTGGTTGATAATTTCCCATTTCCATGTGCCTGTGAGCTTTACAAACTCTGCGATAGTCTGGACCCGCAAGCTTTTAGGAATAGGATTCGTAGCCGCCGTTTCTAGGCGGCCACACTGGTCCAACCAATTGTCGATCAAAAACCGTATGTTCCAACCATTGCCCAGGTGCCATTTAATACCTTGTCGGACGTATGCCCATATGCTGGTTACTGCCTGCCAAGTACTCGACACCCCTCGTGTTGATAGGCCGTCAGGGATGAGGTGGGAAGTAATCTGATATTTAGCATGAAGAACTTGTACCCATAAAGCTTCTGGATTATTTATCAAACTCCATCCTAGCTTAACGAGTAGTGCATTGTTAGATGCTCGGACGCGTTTAATCCCAAGTCCTCCTTCATTCTTCGGACTGCATACGATATCCCAATTGACAAGATGTATGTTTCGCTTCTCAGAGTGGGAGCCCCAAATGAAGGACCGCATGAGTTTTTCCAACTCATCACATAAGGACTAGGGTAACCACACCGTTTGCATGGTGTAAAGCGGGAGAGATGCGATGACCGATTGGGTCAATGTGACCCTTTCGGCTAGCGAGAGCTCCTTAACTCTCCACCCTATTAAGCGATGCTGTACTTTATCGAGTAAGAATTGGTAGGTGTTTCGTGAAATGCGCTCATGGGTCAATGAGATTCCTAAGTATTTGCCCAAGTTAGTAGTGCTTTGAATTTGTCATACATGACTAAGTCTACATACCTGGTCTGACCGTACATTTGGAGAAAAGTAAACTTGGAATTTTTTATGGTTCACTTTCTGTCCGGAACTAGCACAGAAGTTTGCTAGTAGGGTCGAAACTCCTTCCATCTGATCCTTCGTTGCTTCTCCAAACAGAATTAAGTCGTCAGCAAATAAGAGGTGGGATATGGTTGGCTCTGAACCACTCCATTTGAATGGTTTCCAGTGTCCCTAGTTACCGCTTGGGTGATCAAATGTCTCAGTCGTTCTAGGCAAAGGACGAAGATGTAGGGCGATAATGGATCCCCCTGATGAATACCTCGGGTTGGTTGAAACGGGTCGCAAAGTTCATTTTGCCACGCTACCTGCATGGTCGCTGTCGTAATGCACTTCATGATGGTCCTAAGCAATAAAGCAGGGATCCTGATGTCCTGAAGTGTATCATGAATGAAAGTCCAGTGAAGACGATCATAAGTTTTTTCTAAGTCTACCTTTAAAGCAAAATACCCCTTCTTACCTTTTTTCCTTTGCATCGAGTGGATAATTTCCTAGGCTATAATAATGTTGTCTATTATTTGCTTGCCAGGAATAAAGCTGCACTGGGTCTTCGCCACTAGATGGGAAAGAATTGGTTTCAAGCGATTGACTATGACTTTGGAAATAGTCTTATACAGCACATTACAAAGGCTAATCGGTTGAAACTGGGTGATATACTTCGGGGACGGTACCTTGGGGATGAGGACGAGGATGGTGCGATTTAGATCTTGCTCCCATCCCTCTCCTCGAAATATTTGCTTAATAAAGGAGGTTATTGCCTGACCCACATGTGCACATTGGGATTGGAAGAATAGTGCAGTAAATCCATCTGGGCCCGGAGCTTTGTTCGGGTTCATGCTATATAGGACACTTCGAATTTCATTCTCAGTGATTGGATTCTCTAAACCTGTAAATTGACCCTCCGTTAGTCTAGGGAAGCCTTCACTTATGGATAAGCTCGGTGAAGGGGTGGCTTCTGCTGTGTACACTTGCACGAAATAGTTACGTGCTATCCACCGTAATTGATCAGCCTCTGTCATTTCTGTGTTTTTGTGATCTACCAATCGATCGATCGAGATCTTTTTCCGTTTGGTCATGGATACTAGGTGATAATATCGCATATTGCGATCCCCCTGTGAAATCCATTCACACCGGATTTTCTAGTGCCAATATAGTTCCTCCTCACAGAGCACTTGGCCTAGTTCTCCGCTCAGTTGGGCCTCGAGTGCTAGCAGCAACTCAGACTCCCTATGTTGTAAGGATCACTAAATTCCTTCCAGTCGAGCCATGAGTCGACGTTTACGGTGAAAAATGTTGCCACAAACCTTTTTTTTCCAGTCCAGAAGATGGATGGAGAAATGTGCTAAGGATTTAGTGAAAGTCTCAGCTTGAGGTAGCCAATGTTCCTCCACCAATGTTGTGAACGCAGCATGGGCGAGTCAAACTGATTGGAATCGGAAAGGAGCTAGGCTGTTGGTTTTCCGACTCCGATTGAGAAAGTTGACTAATATAGGTGTGTGGTCGAAACCTAAAAATGGGAGGTGCTGGTTCACAGTATGAGGGAATACTTCCATCTACTCAGAAGAGGTTAGGACTCGGTCTAGCCGAGCTTGTATTTGTCCTCTTTGCCAGGTAATTTGGGACCCGATATATCCTAAATCATGAAGTCCACTTCTTTAGAACCACCATCTGAACGCCTGGCAAACTACCGGAGAGGTTAAGGCCCCCCCTTTTTTATCCTCTACCATTAGTTTCGCATTGAAATCTCCCCTCTATCTTAGTTTTTATTTTTTTATATTTTTATAACTTACGAAAATTGTAAAAATTAAAATTTTATTTTATTTTATAATCTAATTTATTACTAACTAGCATTTAATATTTAATATTAATTACTATAAGTAATATAAATATAAGGGATGGTTGAGGTAAATTATTTTTAATTAATGTTTAGACTCGAAAAGGTGTTATCTAGACTTGGTTAAATCTAATCTAATATTCGCCTAAACCCTCTCAGAACCTCCCTGTCATGACTCGTAAAACGATGTTTTAAACTCATCTTATTTCCATCAACTGTCCGTTGGAAACATGCTTGGAAGTCGGGCAAGAAGCAATCATTTTAAGCCCAACTAATGCGGTTCTAGCCACGGAAAAAGAGAAATCTGCAGAGGAAAATGCGTCCAAGATCCAACGTGCCTGTGAAGTGTTCTGTTTTCTCACTCATTCATCATTTGAACTTCAATTGCCATTGCAAAGGAATCGTGGAGTGAGCTTTAAATTAAGAAACTAAAAGTACATCAGTGTACCTAAACTCGATTCTTACAAAGCAATTTGATTAATTGCATTGATTTGATTATGAGATCAGTTCATTCTTAATATTACAGCATCAGTGTATGGTGTATAGTTCGAGCAATGCATAGCTGCAGAAAGGACTAGGTTGGTTGCTTCTTTGTATAGTCCCTTGGTCCAAATATGGTTGATCCAATCCTCACATTGGTACTGCCCATTTCAATCTGAAAGAATGGAATTATTGTCAGTACTAGGCCTTTATGACATCTCAACTTCAGTGCCTGAAGCATAGAGCTTAGGCTTATTTTACGAATTCTATAATTCTAATGTATCTGTAGTCAAGAGTCCAGGAGCCTTCATCACCATCTTACTAGAGTGAAAAAAAGATTTCAATAGTCTAGTTTCAGTAGGACTTCTAATAAGTCCGTTAAGGTGTGAGAGATAAATATAGCCATCTGTTAACTCGGAAGTAAATATACAAGACTCTTACGGCTTGCTCAAAATCACCAGACATGCCCATTGAAAGCTCAAACTGATCCACTGCCATTCCCAGTGCCTTGCAAACCTCAAGCCTGCAATTCAACAGCGTCTTTCGTACAATGCCAAGTGAGACATGTTTATAAATATATGTTTAGAACTTGAATCACAAAAAATTGGGAAATCATATAAACAGTTCTGCACCATGATCTACATATAAGAAAGAAATTTTATTGAAGACCTTATGCCATCATAATCAGCAAAACTATCTCCAAACCCATCTTATGAAAAGGAAAAAGAAATAAGTAACCTGAATTGCTATGTTACCCTGATTTAACAAGGAAAAGGACAAGAAGCTTCACGCATAAAATTTCAAATGGTTTTACGTCACTGAGAAAACAGATCTTTGTGAATCTCCTTTTGAAAATAAAGTAGAATGATTAAGGCCATGAAAGTTTATATAGGCTTCACTAAGAGATGCAGAGAATTACCCTGAAGTTCTCGGGGGTTGAATTATAATCGGGCATGCCAATCGTCATTAAACCAGAAAGTTCAAGATTTGGGCAGCGCAGTTTAACATGTTCTGCAAGCCCCGCACAGCCTTCGGGACTTATTCCAGATTTTGCTGAAACAATGTCATAGTACTCAGTTACAAGCTATCGGCAAAGTACTCAAGTGTGGAATGACAGATCAGAGTCATTGGATGAACAGGGAGCTCAAATGATCAGAATATTCAGCTAGACAATTTGCAATTTTGGAAAGGACATCGTGTTTGATGATATGCACATATGTCAAAGGATGGCTTGAGAGGAAAATATCTGATTTCATTTCTTTTAAGAAATCCAGAAGAGATCATTGATCAAGGACGAGAAGAAATCCAGATTGATGCCATAAAAACTCTTCAAGTAATCCATTATGAAGTTAATGCAAGTTACACACATGCTTCTCCACTGGTATTAACTTGAACCAACACCTTCAAAGGGTTCCTTCCCAGGCCTGAAACTACTCGGTCAAGGACATTTGCTAGCTGCAGAACACCAAGTTAATAAGTTAAAAGGCTGGAAGAGCACTTGAGATGACTATACAAGAAGACCCAGTTCAACCTCGGTAGCAGTATTTCCCACCAACAAACGCAAAATTACAACGTCTTGCAAAACTTGAAACAATTTCTTACAAAAACAATTTGCACCGGCTGCTTTAAGTTCTTAATCCAGCAATAAAAGCTGTAAGCTTCCTTTAGATTTTAATGAATTACCTTCATATTGTCGACACCCTCAACCATGGTCAAATTTGGCACTCCAGCTGCATATTGAAATGAACCCATTACTCCCATCAGAAAGCATTTAAGTTCTAAAGGGAGAAGCATTTGTATAAATCAAATATTCCAACCAAAGTGTTGTACAAGAATCATATGGCAGACTTCAATCCCAAAAACTTGCCAGTTAAAGAACATTTCTTTCTCTATTTTTGTGGCAAACAATAAGTAATAGAGAATTTCAACCGTAATATATAATTACAAAATGCATAATTTCAAGCTCAAAGTAAAGAAAGCAATATACTTGGAAAGAGAGGAAAGAAACTGCTTACACGTTTATAAGAAGACCAATTAAGAAAGTTCCCTTAACTTACTTAAAATTAGCCAATTCCAGATGAAGAGAAAAACAGGTAAAACAAAAAAAGAAATAAAAACAATAGAAAGAGAAGAGAGGCTAAAAGCCATACTGAGAAGTGTTTTAACTTTATTGCTCTGCAAGTGACCAAGGAAATGCCACTGTACATCATCTGGCAGCTGAGAGCCCACATCAAAAACAAACTGATATTAATCTTTACATGCACAGTCATATGTATATCTACATAAGGAAGTATGTACATACCTGGGGTGCTTTTTCAACGATTTCTTGGACGTAGTTTTCGCCGAAACAGCGGTGGCCGGCGTCGTACACTTGGCGGATAAGCGAAACTGGCTTTGTTTTGGATACGGCCACGACCCGGATTTTTTCGTGTCGACCACCGGCACGTTCAGCCACTTGTCGGACACGGAGGAGGACCGTCCGGAGGGCTGCAGCTGCCACGCTCTCCACGGCAGTCGCAGGCGCAGCCATTTCACTGTTGTCGGAGACTTCTACAGCTAGAATTTAGAGGGGAAAATGATTCTGAAAAACATATTTGTTTTTACATAAATTTGTGGTTTCAATTTTTTGAGGTATTAAATTAATTTATGAAATTAAACTTTTTCAATTATTTTAAATTTCATTATAGACTATTTTTATAATGAGATAGGCACTTTGATTTTATCTAACTTAAAATTAAATTAGGTCATAATGACTAATATTGATATTTAAAATTTTAGATTTAAGAATTAAAAATATTAAATTTATTAAATATAAGATAGCATATTACTCTTTTTTATGTTAGAATAATTAAAAAAGGTCATTAACTCGTTTCCTTTCTTTCTTCTGTAATGAAACAGAGAGAGACAGTATTAACGGAGCAAAGGTTTGATAGCAAAAGTAGCAACTTTAGCCAAGCGACAAATTTTAAAATAAGAGTGCCACAAAAATCGGCTGGAATTCGACCCACAGTAAAATGATTGACGGACAAAAAGGACGGACATTTGGCAAAACTTAATATATTGAGTCTCGGAAAGTAGTTCAAGATTCTTCCGCCTAGTCATGTGGTTCAGGAGATGGACTTGAAGATGGTTGATCCGTGAAAGAACCGCTTGCTCCTGTTTTGTTATGTGCTACACCAGGTCGAGTTCTCCTGAATTTAATCCAAGCGTAGACCTCGAAAATAATAACAGTTAATGC
Organism: Erythroxylum suave; assembly: GCA_027563595.1. NCBI lineage: Eukaryota > Viridiplantae > Streptophyta > Magnoliopsida > Malpighiales > Erythroxylaceae > Erythroxylum > Erythroxylum suave. The sequence goes on from JAOSBN010000179.1 coordinate 49,693,027, forward strand.
AAAAATTGCTAGGATTGCTATGTAAGAGACTTTCCAGGCAGTGGTGTCTGGCTTGAAAATGGCTATTCCATGGAATATGTTTATAATGATCACAGCAATCAGTGCATATCCCAGAAAGTGATGGTAAATATTCCAGTATTTTCTGTACTCATCCGTCCGCTTAGGTTTCAGCAACAGTGCAAACATCTGTAATGTAATGTTGGTTGATCAGAAATTTTACAAAAATAAGTCTAAATGGATAAGCAAATACATACGTAAAGGTATATGTTATGGAGTAGACTTACCTGCAATGCTGTGAATGGGAATATGAACATTGCATAAAGCCTGTGGGTTTTAAATGTATAGTACTTTGAAGCACTTCCAAGCCACAATCCAATGATCCAACCAGTCATTCCAAGAGAAAAGCCTAGAATTTGAAAAGAGATGTGGATCTTATACCACCAACCTTCAAGTTCCAGTGGATATTTGAAGTACCTGGCAATTATCACACCAAGAGGCAAGAATGTTCCCCACCCCACAATGTTAACTATGCCATGTACCTGCAGAAGAGATGGAATCTGGAATCTTAACATTGATTTGAACGCAACAGCAGCAGCAGCAACCTAAGACACATCTGGTTTTGATTGAATATCCCTTAGAAACGAGGTTGATTTGATTAGAGAGACCCACCTTGGGCTTATTTCTTTAATTTGGCTCAAAGAAAGCAGAAAAAGTAGTGGGAAAATTGCTGCAACCAACAACAAACCAAAATTTGTTTCCCAGGCAGACAAAAACCTATAAATGGCCTTTTCTATCTGCAAAAACACTCTTTCTTATAGAAAGGAATAGGAGAAGAAAAGAAAAGACCATTGGCAGAGGACAAGCTCTTAAATCCAATCTTGTATATTTCGTAAAAACTTGACCATGTTTTAATTTGTAGCTATTTTTAAGTATTGAAAAGATCAGAACTCATAGAATGTCTTAATTTGTAGCTATTGAAAGGTATTGAAAAAGATAAAAACTCATTGCTTGTACATAACTAGATGCCATAAGAACAAAACTCATTTGGGAATCGATAGCGATCGGACGCAAATGAAAGGTGTCAACTTTCGCTGTCTAGTTAGCTTTCTTACCATTCTCATGTGATGCCTGTGCTCTCCAACGTATTGGCCCACCGGGGAATTCAAATCAATGGTCTCTGCGCTATCAAAATTTTGGAGGGTTTTGGGATGCATTAATGGGCTTGTCCCTACTGCACTGTAACCAACCTGCCACACATAGTTCAACTTGGAGATATTATACACCGAAGGAAGAATCACACTAGCATGTATGGTGTAGTAGTCTACAGCAGCATTGTATCGCATTGCCATATTCTGAAATTCTACGTCAGCATTGTTTCCCATTGTCATATTCTGAAATTCTACGGAAGGTTTTAGCGCACAACCGAGTTTGGTGTCACGTGTGATATTGTATGTGTTGATAGATAAAGATCCATCTAGAAGTTTGATGCCTATGATTGCCCTGGTTCCAACCATCTGAGACTTTTTGCCTGGGTTTACTCCCCAAGCTAGCCATCGGGCATTTTCTTGTAGCTTGGCGCCAAAGATAACGTCAATTCGCCTTTCCTTGGGCTCGTAGGTTTTCCACCCCCATTGAGCTCCCAAAGTGCTAAGTTTCTTACAGTTTGAAATGTTCACTTTATCAGCTATTAACTGATGGAAAGACTCAGTACAAGGCGCGTAACGGGCGGCGACACTGATGAAGAACAAGGCCAACAGCAAAGTGATCACGGAAGACACAGAAGTGGTAGCAACCATTTTTATGAGACACTTCGGTTACGTACGGTTCTTATTTAAACAGTTTCTGAAATATCTTGCGACTTGTGGGTTGGTTTAAGTATCTTAAAGGTGGTTAACGACTGAAAAAGGGTTTGTTGCTGAGCCTGTCACAAGAGCCCGAATCAGGTTTAGGCGAACCTTAAAGGGGGAACGCCCCTTTTCTAAAACAAAGGAAAACAGAATTAAAAGGGCATCAAAATGGATCACGTGTATTTAATTCTTCTTCTTATAATACGTTGAAACAAGCTGCAATTCTGCATACAAAGGGTAATCTGCTGGCACTATGGGAATCAGCGGTGGCTGCGATAAATGTTACGAAGAAATGCAGCCTCATTACTTTGAATCTATCTTTACTTTTAGAGTTTATAATATGAAAGTTAACACAGTTTCCTGGCGAAGCAACTTACGACTTTATTCTATTCGTACTATTCACATTCTGTAAGAACGTTGATGACAAGTAATGCACATATTTGTATTTCTATTCACTTCCACCTTTCTGGCCCCACATTCATGTCATGATGAGTTCTGTCCTTGGGGTTCCCAATCCAAAACAACCAAGTTAGTGAGTTACCCAAAATGGTTGTGTAAACAAAATAAAGTAAAAGGACACAAAAGAGTCTAATCCTAGCCCGACAGATAAAAAGTACTGCTGTTAAACGAGATAATCTTTTAATCCACATTCTTTTTGAGCACATGTGGCCGTAGCTTTTGTTAATCTGAAGGGAGTCATAATAACTTCCAAAATGAATCCAATTAACCGAACACAAGCTAGTTCAGATTCTTGCGGAGAAACTCGAGTTCCATGCCACGGCTTATATTCCTTGTCCAACGCTGAAGACAAATAAAGAATGCAACCGAATCGTGTCACCTTTGTTATTCTTCTGTGAAAACTTACGGGGTAATAGTTTCGCAAATTTTCTAATTTTATCGTGATCGTTTCTAACACAAACAAAAATAAAAATAATCAAAAGTAAAATAACAAATAATACTAGAAGTTTAGTAACGCAATTCAGCATACCTTACCTATATCTGCAAAGCCTCACTCAACTTAATATTTTTATCAAAGTACAATAAATTTACTTACTAAGCCGACACCACTCAACCCTTGATACTATCTCTCAACCTTACTTCTTATGAAAGTTTTTCACACCCAATAACACAATTGACTCGTGTTCACCTCGTCAGAGAATTTCTCTAAGCAACTTTTAATTAAAAGATAATTAATTAAAAATAACTCAAGTGATGAATCAACTAAGATTAAAAACATAATACACTTGAGACAGAAAAGAAGACAACTTCTCAATCGTTTCTGCTCCTCCAAAATAGATCTGAAAATTGTTCACCAGTTGAACTGATCCACGGCTACTCTATAATCAGACTATGGCTGAAAACCAACGCATAAAAAGGGAGACACTTCCAACCGTATGCTATTCCAACAATTCAATAAATAAATAAAAAAGAATCCCAAGGTGCTTCCCTCACATAAATCATCCAACTTCAACAATTCCAATTAAATCATGTAGGACACGACATACACCATCCACTCAAAAATCAAAAGACACAAATCTATCTTTCACGCACAGCCATCACAGAGACATACACGATGCACACCATAAAAAGCCACACACTAACACATAAAAACAATTCATTTGATTCCTATCCCAAAAATCCAGCAATGCGAATATCAATTACCTACGTGATAATGATAGACTTTAATTTTGTGTAGGATTCTTTCACAACTATAAGTGTAGTAACCACATCTTTTTGAATCCAAGTCTAATTAATATCTTATATGTCCAATTAATAAACAAGATGACAAAACTAAATAAAAAGATATATATTGTATATCTTAACAATCTCCCCCTTTTTTGTACTTTTGCCACAACTCTTAAGCTTCCTTGAATAACATAATTGGACATATAAATATTGAATCCACAGTGCTCCCCCTCGACAAATCACAGAAGATTAAATACAACTTCAATTAAGTCTTATCCTCTCCCCCTTTAGGACAACATATGCCGAAAAGACTAATTCTAGGAGGACCGAGAAAGCATAGAACTCGTTGCTTTAAGTGGCGAAGAGCAATAATAGCCACTTGAATGATACCTTCAATCCTTTTAATTTCAATAAAGAGAGCTGCATGAGGATTGACAGAAGTCATCCCCGAGACATTCAAGGGGCCAAATGTGATGTACGACAAATTCACTACTTGTGGTTGACGAAAAATCCTTGGAGAGATGTTCATCAAGGCCACCAACTCAAGTATACTCGACTCTATTCTAGGAACTTCATTGGCATATAAAAATTAAGATATTAAGTATGGAAAATATAGTAAAAAATATGGCGTCCAAGATTAATTCACATCCCAATACTGATCGCATAAATCAATTTGGCCTGTTCCAAGTAGACAGAAACAACATGTGTGCTCGACATTCAATTGGTCACAATTAATTTAAAGAGCACGACATACTTTTAGGTAAGCATTGAGAAACAAAGTACAAAGTTAGACGGTCATGTAGTCAATTTCTCACCAGTCAGTACCATAACAATTAAGTCATTTGACATATTCCAATCATCATTATAAAGTAGATCACCAATCAAATTATTAAATCCCAGAAACAAATTTAGTCGAGCAACATCAAAACAGGCTACTCGACCTCGCATATATACTGCGCTATAACTCATAGCAGTCTCATTCAAAATATCACAAGATAAATTGTAGTAAAATTTTGTTTACCAGATCTTAATCATAGTGTTGTGGAAGCAGTGAGGCTTGCACTAGAAATCGTTCCAATAATAAAGTGTCCAAACCATATTGTTGAAACTCCTCTAAGTTGATTGGGCGATCAAGAACAAACCTGACAGTGTTGAGAGTCGCTCATTTCTATTTAGTCATGGAAAAGTAGAACTTGAAGGAAATCACATTATCCACTGTCAAGCAGACAAAAGAATTACATCGAGATGGTCGGATTATTTTCTGAGCCCGCACCTTTGTACTTTTCTGAGGAGCCATAGGAGGCATAGTTGGTGGAGCAAGTGCTTCAGGAGTCTCATTGGAATCTGCAGTAGTGTCTTCAACCAGGGATAATATGACCTTAGTAACATCATCATCAAGATCTGGTACTTTTCTTAAACGGAGGTAGTGTCGGGAATATCAAGTGGATCTGTAGAAGATGACCCAACCCTAGTGAATCTCCTATCGGGTGTCGGATTGAGCATTAATTAACTGGAATGATGTGTTGGAGCTGCTATCTTCTTTTCTGACACCGAAGGGAACATTTTCTCTTTGTTCTTGCCCATATTAAAAAAAATCCCAACCAAAATAAAAATATTGAATCAATCTTGAAGGGAAAAGAAGCAATACTGTAAAGAGAAGATATGAGTCTTCAATGGAGGTTCACAAATTTCACATATACATTGAGTCCATGGTGGAGAAAGCTTCAACCCAACGTCATGTGTGCCTTGAGAGCTTAAAAGTCAACAAAGATGAGAAATAGATGAAGCTTCAGTGGTGATGTCCCTTTAAATCCAACATAAATCCAATGTCCATAATGAACATGTCTCCAACGTAGCTACGAGAGTGATTTGAAGCTTATAATAATACATCAATAATGTAAAGCATAAAGTCCCAAAGCCCCTCGAAGAAGTTCAAACTTTACTGCATCAAGAGGTTTTGTAAAAACATCCATCAACTACTTTTCCGAAGATAAATGTGACAAGATGACTATTTTACTTTCCACAAGCTCTCGAATAAAGTGATACCTAAGATCAATATGTTTCGTTCTTGAATGCTGAACTGAATTTTTAGAGATATTTATGGCACTCTTGTTATCCGTAAGATAGTAAACACATTATGATCAATCATATAATCTTCTAACATTTATTTCATCTAAAGAAGTTGTGAATAACAACTACCTACATCGATATATTCTGCCTCAGTGTTCAATAGTGAAATTGAATTCTGCTTCTTGCTATGCCAAGAGATCAAATTGTTTTCTAAGAAGAAACAACCTCTTGAAGTGCTTTTATGATCATTTAAGTATTTCTTTCTACCATTCTATTGGAATCTTGTTTCCAGCCTAATCCACATCACTATATCCAGCCAGATAAGATGTCGAGTCAAATGTATACCATATCCCAAAATCAGATGTTCCGCTTACATACCTAATAATCCTCTTGACTATTCTCAAATGTGTTTCTTTTGGGTTAGTTTGATAGCGAGCTCATACGCCAATGCTGAAACAGATATCTAGCCTACTTGCAGTCAAATATAATAAACTTTCGATCATGCTTCGATATAGACTAACATCAATGCTTTTGCCATTCTCATCTCTGTTTAGTTTTGTTGAGTCACTGATAGATGTTCTCACATGTCTGGCATTCTCAAGACCGAACTTTTTTATTGAACTATTGGCATATTTGGTTTGCGCTATAAAACTTCCATCCTTCACTTGTTTAACTTGCAAACCTGAAAATAAATTCGGCTCACCTACCATATTCATTTCAAATTCAGATGTCATTAATTCAACAAATTCATCTGCCATCTTCAGATGTGTGGCTTTAAACACAATTTCATCAACATAGATCTGAGCAATCACAAAATCATATTTAAACATTTTAATAAACAGAGTTTCGTCAACATTACCTCGTTTATATCCTTGCTTGATGAGGCATTGTGTGAGCCTTTCGTGCTAAATGCTTGTTTGAGACTGTAAATAGTTTTCTTTAACTTAAAAACGTGATTTGCATAGGCTGAATGAATAAATCCTTTTGGTTGCTTGACATATACTTCTTCCTATATAAACCCATTAAAAAAAGCACTCTTTACATCGATTTGATAAAGCTTAAACCCCTTAATGCATGTTATGCCCAATAATAGTCTAATAGACTCAAGTCGTGCCACCGATGCGAAAGTTTCGTCAAATTCTATTCCTTTAACCTGAGAATATCCCTGAGTTACTAACCTTGTTTTATTTCTGATTACGTTACCCTTTTTATCTGTTTTATTTCGAAACACCCATTTGTTCAAATCACTTTAGTATTCGATGGTCTTGGCATTAATTCTTATACATCATTCCATGCAAATTGAATTAATTCATCTTACATAGCTGCTGCCCAGAACTCCTCTTGTAGAGCTTCTATAATGTTCTTTGGATCGAATGAAGATGTGTAGCATAAGTATCGATAATAAACCCTTTTTCTTTCCTTGTTTTTCTTTTTTAACTAACATCTCTAATGACGTTCTCTATTGGATGATTTCTTCTTACTTGAGAGGGAAACTTTTGGTTCAAATCAGCTTCTCTCGAGTTTTGAACATTTAAAGGAATAATTTTCGCATCCAGTGTTTTGGTTGATTCATCATCTGAAATAACTGACAATTCTTCAACTTACGCAATTTCTTCCTCAGCAGTAACTGACTACAAATCTGGGCAATTTTACAATCTTGTCTTGTTGCTTGTTTGGGCTGGTTCAAAGGGTCGATTATGCAGATTTTCTTCTGCCATTTGACCATTTAACAAAGATACATCATCTATCATAACATTTATAGAATTTAGCACTTTCTTGGTTCTTTGATTATATACTCGGTGAGCTTTACTGTGAGTTGAATAACCAACAAAGATTCCTTCATCACTTTTACTCTCAAATTTTTTGAGTTGTTCCTGATCTCTAAGAATGTAGCACTTACTACAAAAAACATGAAAGTAACTCACATCTAGTTTCTTTCCCTTTTATAGTTCATAGGATGTCTTGTTCAAGATGCTTCGAAGATAAACTCTGTTACATATGTGGCATGTTATATTAACTGCTTCAGCCTAAAATCGCATTGACAATTTACTTCCATTCAACATAGATCTAGCCATTTCTTGAAGTGTTTTGTTTTTCCTTTAGGCAACTCCATTTTGTTGTGGAGTTTTGGGTGCTGAAAATTCTTGTATGATGTCATACTCATCACAAAAGTCATTAAATCTTGTATTCTCAAACTCCCTTCCATGATCCGATTGAATTCTCAATATAGTCATATTTTTTTTATTTATGACCTGCACACATAAGCTTCTAAAAGCCTTGAAAGCATCTAATTTTTCTTTAAAAAATGATACCCAAGTATATCTCGAATAATCATCAACACAAGTTTAAAAATATCTCATTCTACCAATGCTATCATGTTGTGTTGGACCAACCAAATCCATGTGAATTAATTTAATTATGCGTGATGAGGTAACATGTCTAACCCTTTGGTGTGGCACTCTTATCTGTTTACCCATTTGACACGCAACACAAATCGATTTCCCTTCTTTGTTCATTATGACTAGACCCTTCACAGCTTCCAATTTCGTCAACATACTAATGAGATCAAAATTTACATGTCCAAGCTTTTGCTGCCATAAATTAATGTTGTTGTCGTGTGTGCTGATTTACAGGTGGTCATGATCTGTAACATGTAGCAATTGTCAACTGATTGCTTGCAGCTTATAAGACATTCTCCTTATTTAGTTAGCATCATACATTCATCACTTATAAATTTAGCTAACAAACCATCATCACAAAGTTGGCTTATACTCACCAAATTGGCTTTTAGTCCATCGACATGGAGCATCATCTTGAGGGGAGCAATCCATTCACACATAATGTTCCTCTACCAATCACTGAAGCCTTCATTCTATCTCCGAAGGTCACATGACCATCCATATAACTCTGATAATTGGTTGAGTAATTCTTTTCCCCTGTCATATGACGTGAACATCTACTATTAATATAATAACCATTTTGCAAAGTTGCCGTTATCGATTTAAGAACAATAAGAGCTTGCAATTCACTCTTTTTTACCTAAGTAGATTTCGGCACTGAGAGTTAATGTTGAGATTTTTGTGAGGGACGCAGAATTCTTTGACTTTGGCTTCTGCAGTAACTGCTAACATCTTGGCCTTATATGCCTAATAACTTCGCAAAAATGACACGTGGGTACAAATCTTCAATTCTTTCTCGATGTTTCTTCTTCTAGAACAGATCTAGATATATCATTTTTCTCCTTATTCACTTTAGAGCACTCTCCCTTATAGCCAATGCCTTGAAGATCCCTTTTAACCTTACTGATTTTCATTAACTTTTTTAGTTTTTCTGTGCCTCCATTCAACATTCTCAATCCCTTTTAGGTACTTACTAATCTCATTCTAGCTTTACCAAGCTCATCTAATGCCAACATTAATTTCTTTTCTAACTCTTGGATGGTGTTCTTCACAGAAAGATTCTCTTCCTTCAATTTTTCGTTCTGTCTACACGTTTTCACCCTTTTTCATACATAGCTTTGTAAGCTTTGTAAATATTCTCTTTTTTATCATCTAGGCCACTTTCGTCACTATTATAATCTGATATTAGGTCTTGAGCTGAGTTGTTCGCATTTTTTTGGAAATTTTCAGATTTTCTCCGTTTTTCATCTTTAGTTACTTCCTTCTCAGTTGTTGTTAAGCAAGTAACTGGACTTTTGTTGTATAAAGCAACTTACGTAGCACTATTAGCGATTTCTTTTTCACTACCATATTAACTCTCGGATTCATTCTCACTCTAAGTATCCAAAGCCTTGACACTCATGCCATTGGATTCTCTTCACCTTCCTTTCACACTTTTGAGTTTTGGCTTGTTATTTTAAGTTGTTATTCGACGAACTCCCACCATGGTGTCTAACTTTGGGTCTGTCCTTTTTCATTCTTTTCAGCTATTTACCAAAATTTCGTGTGAGTAGTACCAAATCTTTATTCTCATCGGATTCATCTTCTACATCATTCACATCTTTTCTAGTTTCAACTTGTAGTGCCAATCTTTTGCTTCTTTCTTGCTTACCCCTTAAAAGATTCATTTTAAAATTTGTAAGAATTTCAATTACCTTCTCCAATGACAGATCATTAATGTCGTGGACCTCCTCTATTGCTGTAATTTTTGGAATAAATCTCTGAGGTAGTTATCCTAACATCTTCTTGACTAGTTTCAGATTGGAATATTTCTTTCTAAGTTGATGTGCTTAATTCGCTATATCTAGTAATCTTTCATGAAAATCCCCAATAGTCTCATTTTCATCCATCTTTAGTTCTTCAAACCACCCAGCTAATATCTATAGTTTTGACACTTTCACAAATTTAGACCCTTCATGGATATTCTGTAAAGCATCTCATGCTTCTTTAGCCGATTTACAGGTTGATATCATTAAGAAACGTCCTTCATCAACCGCACTAAAAATCGCATGTATTACTTGTGAGTTTCCAAGTGCACTTTATTCTTCGGCTCTTGTCCATTCAAATGGATATTTTCGGACTGCCTCTCATTTATCATTAGTAATCATCGGATGTGTTCACCCATGTACTACCGAATGCCAAGCTTTTCTACCCTGAGCTTGGATGAGGACTCTCATTCGTGATTTCCATGCAGGATAGTTATATCCATCCAACAGTGGTGGTCTGGTGATCAATACACCCTCTCTTGTAGCCATGTTTGCGAAACTAGGATCTGCACCAACTTGCTACCAAGTTCTGAAATGACAATTGGCTCTGATACCTATTGAAAAATTGTAGGGGGTAGTAGTTTCGCAAACTTTCTAATTTTACCGTAGTCATCTCTAACGCAAACCAAAACAAAAATAATCAAAAGCGAAATAGCAAATAACGCCAAAAATTTGGTAACGCAATTTTGCATACCTGGTTTACATCTGCACGACTCTCACCCAGCTTAATACTTTCACCAAAGTACAATAGATTTACCAAAGACTTTACTGAGTCAACACCACTTAATCGTTGACACTATCTCTCATCCTCACTTTTCGTGAAAGTTTTTCACATCCAATAACACGATCAACTCATGTTCATCTCGTCAGAGGATTTCTCTAAACAAATTTTAATTAAAAGATAATTGATTAAAAAATAACTCAAGTGATGAATCAACTAAAAATAAAAACAAAATACACTTGAGATAGAAAAGAAGACAACTTCCCAATCAATTTAGCTCCTCCAAGATAGATTTGGAAATTGTTCACCAGCTAAACTGATCCACGGCTCCTCCAGAATCAGACTATAGTTGTCAGTTTACAACCGATAAAACATACACACAGTTCTCAATTATCTTCCAACCAAAAACCAATGCATAAAGAGAGAGACACTCCCAACCGTATGCTACTCCAACAATTCAATATCAAAAAAACAAGAGTCCCGAGGTTCTTCCCTTACATAAATCATCCAGCTTCAATAATTCCAGTTAAATCATGTGAGACACGACATACACCATCCACTCAAAAATCAAAAGACACACATCTACCTTTCACTATCAACCATCATGGAGATGTACATGATGCATACTATAAAAAGCCACACACCAACACGTAAAAACAGTTCACTTGATTCCTATCCCAAAAATCCAACAGTGCACATATCAGTCAGCAACTTGATAATGATAGGCTTCAATTTTGTGTGGGATTCTTTCACAGCTATAAGTGTAGCAACCACATCTCTTTGAATCCAAGTCCAATTAATATCTTATATGTCCGATTAATAAATAAGATGTCAAAACTAAATAAATATATATATACCATATATATTATCATGTTTAGTTCTGTTTTAATCACACGTCTTGTTTTACCATGACTACCAATCAATCCTAATAAGACTAGGCTCTCTCTCATACATTTCGTCCTTATTAATTATACAAATTTCTTATGTATTAACCACCAACTTATTAACAAAAATAAGTTATTAATAAAACAATTCTAACTAGAGTTTTAATAGATATCTTACAACTATAATTTTTAGATTAATTTTATAACAAATTTTAATTTTTTAATTCGTAAAGTTGCCTAATCTTTAACATATTTCTCATTGGATAGAATCCAACTCTCGTCTCTGATTAAACATTAGTATTTGAGATCCAAGAATTTACCAACTAGAGGCACGAAGAACATAGGATAACCCTTTCTTAATTTGTATGGTTTGAAAAAGAAAGAAAATCCTACCATGTATACCTTGATTTAATCTAAAGACAAGGAAAAGCCATTGATAGAGGATTTCAGAGGCAAAGATGTTGAACAATGTCACCATTTTATATGCAATTTTGAATTATAGAAGCCATTAACTTGGATCACATTGTCTAAATGGATTACAAAACAAAAAGTGGTGCTCTGCAGCTATGTAAACTAAGGTGGCATAATTAAAGTTACTACTGTTGACTTGGATCACATTGTTGGTGGTGTAGTGTTGTTGTTGTTACAATGTTGAAATTAAAGTTAAATTAGGATTAATTGAAGTTTATTATGGTTAATTTAAAATTAAAATTTAATTTTAATTTAAGTGATTTGGTCCTAAAATACTATACGTCTTTTATGTTATATTGTAGATTTGACATAGATAATAAAAAATAAATGTTACATCCATAATGATGAAACACTTGACTAATAGAGACATAACTCTAGTAAGAGTTCTATCAATTTAACATTAAATTTAGAAATGATCCATTAATTTAAAGTTGAATTTGAACAGTTTTAAAATGTTAACGTTTTTTTTAATATTCAAAACTATTAAAATTCGACATTCATTTTAATATAAACATTATAATTAAAAATATACTTTTTTATGTATTGACTAAGTTTCATCTTTTCTTCTATTATCATGCCTTAGACGCATGGGATATAATAGGATAGCTCGAACTCTAAAAAATAATAATTAAATACTTAAAATTTTAATTTTTTTAAGTTTAACTTGACATTAATCTCTTCGCTAAGTTTGCTGATATAACTTGTCACGTGTTTATAAAATCTTAAATACTTTCAGACGTCAGACCAAATTAGCATAGCTAACTAAGATTGACAAAACTACTTTATTTAATAAAATAACTAAAACTACGTTATTTTTTGGAATAAAATCCCTAGATAAAATAGGCAACCCTTCGTTCTCATCATAGCCCTCAGTACACCACACGTGTATCCTTTTCCTAAAGCTGCATTCGACTTGGAATACGAGAAAGAAGAGTACTTGTGTGAGAATGAAGGGCGGCTTCTTTGATTTAGGGATTTCATTAACAAAACAACGTAGTTTTAGTTATGTTATTAAATGACGTAATTTTGTTAATTTTTATTAAGTAAGTCAATTTAGTCTGATGTATATATGTGTTCAGAATTTCTAAAACACGCCACAAGTTATGTCAACAAATTTAACAAAATGAATAAAGTTGAGCTAAAAATGAAAAAAAAGAGACTATAATTACAAAATTGAAAAAAAATTGAGATTTTTTTAATTAATCCTAATTATTTTTAATTAATGAGTTTTTGCATAATATGCTAAGCCCTCCCGCATGGGTACACATACCAGTCACCCAATTTAGATTCGGGATCGGGACTACTTTTCCTTTTCCAAATTAAAGAGCAAATGGGCCCATGTCTTAGTCATTTCTAGTATTATTCTAAGGATGTTGCACTCCGTTGTTTCCACACTGTACATGAATGGGTTTGGGCTTGCTCTGCTATACTAATAACTCTAGCTATGATTGAGAATAACACACATTTTTTAATATTTTTTTATTTTTAAAATTAATAATAAAATTGAAATGAACTCGTATTCTTACTTTTCTGTCAATTTTCAATTTTAGGCCCATTTATATCCTCGGCTTCATTGTGTTCTTTAAATTTCTATGTAATTAATATAATATAGATTTGTCATTGTGTTATATCGATATATATAAATTACTTACATAGGCATATCTAGTGATTACTTTCAAACATTTGAATTTGATATTAGAAACATTACACTTGATATTGTTTTATTATTATCATTTTTGTAATTCTAATATATAGTTGATATCCTTTTTCATCATAAAATAAAAGATAATAAGTAAAGAAATACTTCAAATTAATATTGAACTTAATTGAGTAAGAATATGCATTACTTTATTATTAGAAATGAGAAGAGGTACGGTCAAATTTGATTTTGATCCAATTTGATTTGATTTTTTAGAAATTAAAAGGCAGTTCAAGTTTGGTCAAAAGTTCGATTGAGCAGTATTATTTTTACGAAAGTTCTCAAATAATGGACTTTTTGCAAATTTAAAATTAAAATAAATTCGTTTTAAGATCAAATTGAGTTATAAACCTTTTGCAATCCCCACTTGTCATATAGAGAATTTGAGCTTGAGCTTCCTTTTGTAACAAATGAAGGAAACATTTATTTCCATTCCAATTATTGTTATCAAAATGAAAATTATTTGGAGTTAATAATTCTTTGTGACTCAATTAACCAAAAGCAATGATCATTTCGCGCAATGTTTTTGAGTCTTTGCAAGGGACGCCGCAGAGCAAAGGTTCCCAAGGTCATAAGCCTGTTCTTTAGGCAACAAATACGTAGTTATGGAACCAAAACACGTGAAGAAGCCAATTCTTTGGGGCAAATCTTTGTCCCATGTGAATTTTAGCGAGTTACACGGGAAAAACTATCATCAAATTCAAGTCTCGATAGGAAGCTAAAGTTCTCTTTTTGTAGTCTTAAAGCATCTTCATTGTTAAGATTATTATTTTATTTTGGCAAGTTAAGTGATATTTTCTTCAGGCTTGCATATTTGACCACTGAACAATAGAAGGCTTAGTTTCTTTCCTATTTGTTTTTTGGTGCTTTAGGAAAAAGAAAGCTCTTACCTAGCAGGCTAGGTTGCTAACGGTACTAGGTTTTTAGTTTGCAAGTATTCCAGTTGTTAGACGATCAAATGACTGAAGACAGAGCGGATATTATTTACTCTGAGATTTTAGCTCCCTGAGCACCAATTCATTGCCGGAGGAAACCAATTACGTACATACACATATATAGTTTGGAAAATGTGTATATCTATTTTAATTGTTTTTCAAGTATATATGTCCTCCTATATTCCGAAGCTCACATCATGATTGAAATTATAAATTCACCCTTTTAATCTGTTCTTCATGTTAAATGGAAAAAGTTATTAATTCAGGTATAAGTATAGATTTTCTTTATCTCATTAAGATATCCATAACCAACTTAAATTCAATTTACATGTCAAATGAAGACAAACTGTTTATTTGTTACTGGAGCTGAACACAAACAGTGCCAACTTAGGAGGTCGCCATCTACCACTTATTCATTATTCAAAATCAAATTACTTCGTGGTTGATAAAATGACTTTGATAATAACTGCATATGTATGAGGGAAGAAGATGAAAGATCAAATTCTTGCATGTAAATGAACCAAAACAGATATTCATATGTACTTATATATACCCCCCTCTAACCGCAAAATTTGTGTGACCTAGCTAGGTAGCAGTAATAAGGTGGTTTAATACATGTAATAACATTACTTGCACTAAACAAACCCTGTTGGCTTAGTTGTAAAGAAGGTACGAAGTTTATATATGTAAACTTAATTAAGATTTGTTTTTGATAATGAACCAACCAAATGTGGCTTTTATTGTATGTTTTACTGTTTTCTTACGAACACTATAATGCAATCTTCGATGAACATCTCGCAACTCATCATCAACCAACTGGACCATCGTCGTGGACTCAGGCGTAATCACAAAATCCATATAGGCAAACTCCACCCGTCGGACACCGGTTGTTGCACATACCACAGTGCCTCTTGTCCATGGAGAGGTCCACACATTGTCCCCTGCAGCACGATTCCGTGTACTCGCACTTGGTCTTGCATGCACCGCAGTTGTTCTCGTCTGAACTCAGGTCGACGCACTTGTTGTTACAGCAAGCGTAATTTTTTCCTTGGAGCTTGCAGATTCCAAGGTTTTTACGACAGTGGTCGGCTGCTCTAGGGTTCTTCTTGTAATTGTCTTCTGCCAAGAAGCGACTCAACCTTTTGGAAGGCAAGCTTATTGGGTTCTTCTCAGTGTCAAGCATGGTGGCGATGGTCGTCGGAAAAGCGTTGTTCTTGTCCAAAAATGGAGGTTTCTCTTCGACTGCTTGGTTGATGGTTTTCATGGTGAGAGTGATGGATATTGCCATGGTTAAGACCACGAACACTATTACCTTCAGATGTCGCATGGCTGATCTTTGATGATGATTTTAATGAAGATGTGTTAGATCCAATGAAAGAGGCAAGAGAGTCTCTAAGTAGTAGGCCTTGGAGGCTAGAGAGAGAATGGGGAAGAAACTTCAGGTGTGGACTTGTGATTTATAGTGAGACCAGTAGGCAATAGTTGACGAGGAAATTGCGGTGAAAAAGTTGCAGCCATGTCTAAAATGTACTCCAAAGAGTGTGCTTTAATTCTTAAGCTTAATTGGCTGCCAATTCATTTCAACCTCTTATACGTTCATTGTACACGTATTTCCTACGAAAAATAAGGAAAATATTACCTCTAGATCAAAGTCAACCGATATTAAGTTAAATTAAAATTTCAAATTACAGATTATATTAAGCCATCTATTTTAAATTATACAAAAGTTGCATCGAATCACAAGATTTTTTTCATTGTTACTTTAGATGAACTTACTTTTCATGAACGTTCAGAATAAACTGGTGCCAAATCCTCAGTATGACTTAAATTTAACTTTAAACCCTCCTACATTCCATTACGATGAGACCTCGTAATCTATCTCATTTTTAGTTGGTAAAGAAGTCCATATTACTGTTAATAGCATGGAGGTCATAAATAAGGCTGACAGAACATGAGGAATTAAGGTAGCTAGCGTGCATGCCGTTAAGGAAAGCAAAGGGTGGTGCCACACTTTTAAGAAAGATACATACAGTCGAGACCCCCATTTTTGCAAGCTACACCATATCTTAAACATCATACATTTCTCATATCAGTGCCGTGCATTTGAAGAAACAGTTAATGGCATATGCAATCTATTGTAACACATCCACTCTAAGCAACGATATCATGATTTAAACTGAAAACATTTTTCTCAATCATGACGTAGAACAAACATTTAAAAGATGTTTTTTAAAGTCATGATTTTAAAATATTAACTTTATACTTTAGATTATATATTTTTGTAGGACATACTTTGATTTGGACCCGATTAAGTCTAGCAAGACAAACAATCACTGCAAAAAATGAACACAATCCGCGACGTTTAATGAAAATATGGCGAATTTTTTATAGTTTTTGGGACGTTTTAGGAATAGAATGTTGCGAAATAGAATCTGTGACGTTTTATAGAAAAAAAACATCGCAGAAGGCCTTGTTAAAACGTTTTTCCGCACGAACAATACGACGTCATTTGGTTTGTATTTGTTAAAACGTCTCTGGTAGTCTCCTTCTCCTTCCCGCCTCTCAACCCTCGAACACCTGCGTTGCGCTGCCGCCGAGCTTCTCCTCCCTCCTTTCGACATTCCGACGGTTTCCACTACACAAAAATTAATCAATTCGGTTTGGGCTCCTCTCCCTTTTCTTCGGTTTTAGCTGGTAAGGTTCATTTTGTATAATACCCATTTCCATATCCTACTTATTTCCGTTGTGCAAGAGTGTGAATTTCCTCTTCGTCTTCCTCTTTCCAGTGCTCAACAAAGAAAAGTGTCATTGACAATTAGTAGTGCAGTGTTCCTCTTTCCAAGTAAGTTTGCAACTTGAATTAATTTGGGTTCTCTGCGGTGTGGAACAATTTGATTGTTTAAAGCTTTTTTTGCTCTTATTGTTGATTCATTAGTGTAGTGCACTATTAACTCTTCTAGCTTTCTGAACTTAGTTATTTTACACCTATATATAAAATGTCAGCTGAATTCCAAAATATGGGCGCAGAAGTTTGAAGATGGAGTTAAATGGTTTGATCATGTTGTTAATGCTGAGCTTATTACTAAAATTATAGATGATGTCCCTATAAATGCCACTTATTCTATTGTCGTACAGTTTGTCAATGAAGATGTAGTTGAATAAGAAATTGTGGTTGTAAGAAACAATACAATTGATGTAATTATGTAAAGAGAGAATGTATCTATTGATGTACATATTAGAAAGGAGTTTAACTTAGGTTTGGATGATGAAGAGTTGGTAATCTTTAAGTATTTTGTTGTTTTTTGAAAAGGGGAAAACTAAAGTAAAAGAATAGATAGTAATGTTTGTAATATATAACAGAAAAGGGGAAACCTTAAAAAAAAATTGTAACATAATATGGAGATAATAACAATGGGAATGGTGTATAAGATAAAACTATGATAAATCATTAAGTTAAATGACACCTACATTTTTAAAGAAAATGATGGTTCAAATGTTGATAAAGGACTAAGACATAAATCAAAAAATTCTAAATTCAACCCTAATATGAAAAAGAATGAGATTGAGCTTAATATACTATTTGAAGATTCTAACAATTTCAAGGAAGTACTTCGGAAGCTTGTTGTTCATAAAAGAATGAAGATTGTTTTCACTAAAAACACCAAACGGTTTATTAGGAGTCAAATATGTGAGTAGGTTCTGCAAATATGATAGATAGGCCATCTTTACAAGAGATTTAAATAGATTTAGGTAATTATTTTTAATTTTCTAGTTATTATCATAATTATGTAGAAATCATTAGTATTGTAAACTAACTACTTACATATACGTATGACAGGAAGAGTTTTTGAGCAAAAGCACACGTGCAATCCTACTTTTCATAATAAAAATGTCGGTAAAAAGTATGTTTTGAATATTTCAAGAAGGGATTTTTAGGTAGT
>JAOSBN010000179.1:49731207-49757965 GCA_027563595.1 Erythroxylum suave
TCTGCAACTTGCACAATCGGAAGATATTCAAACCCTATCAGATACTAAATTCAGTCCATCCTCCAAACAATTGACTGAGCAGGAACTGAAGGCTGCACTTGTTATGGTATAGTTTTCTTCTTTCATGCTTGAGGGTGACTAATGAAAGTCCGTGACTTTAAAAATGAACACGCAATTAGATCAGTCTTTCACTAGAATGATCTGGTGGATTTGAAAAATTTTTTTGACTTTTTTATTTGCAAAATTTCGTTATCTTTTTTGTATGATTTTTTTTTCAAAGTAAAATCATTGTTGACTTGCACCGGAAAGACATTTGATATCGTTTGGCACTATAATGAAATGAATGGCTCTTATGCTGGTCCTTATGTTTTGAGTTTCACCAGAAAGACTAGGGACTATAGCTTTTCAGTTTTTATTGGAGCCACTGAAGTCCATTCATGGTTCTACTCAATTCTAGGCGAACCAATGGCAGTCACTTTTCAATTTGCAATACTCATTGTAATTTAATGTCTTTATTTCTTTAAATTTTTGTGAAATAATAAAACAAAAATCACATATTTAACTGATATTTACAAGATTTATTTTTAAAAATAATGTCACTTCAGTAAGTCCAAATTGTGTAATATGATATTAGATTAAATTTATAAGCCGCCTCCCAAAAATTGGATGCTACGAAAATGATATTAGAAGTGCTAAAGTATTACGTTATACCATAAATAAATAGAGCTAAAACTAACTTAGATTTTTTTCCCACAATCTTATCTTGGCATCTACAAATTAAAAGAAACTCATTTCTTTGCGATGGTTTCTCATTTTTAATGTTTTGATATTTCTATTATTTGATGTTACTGTACCTTTTGTTCTTTATTGTTTTAGCAAAGTACCGTGAAATATAAAAATAGACATAAAAATAATATTATAAAGATGACGAAGGTCTTATAAAAAACAAATTTGTAAAATAATTAATTTAGTTACATTTGGATCATTGTAAATAAATTAAGAAGTATTATATTAAAAATTAAATTACTTAATTTGCTAAAATATTAAACATAAATTGAATCTGCGTAATATTTACAATTACATTTATTATTAACTTTTTGCATAAAATTAAAAAATCTTGTACATGTAAAATTTGAATAGAAAAATTTTAACTTTTTTCGCACTTTCCAATGTTAAAATGTAATTTTACATTCACACACATACATATATACAAATATACATATATACATATATATATATACATATACATATATACACATATATACACACACATATATATATACACATATACATATAGATGTATATATATATATATATATATAAGAATATATATAATATTTTGCTTTTAGAGCACGGTTAAAAGTACGTGTTTAGCTAATAATTCATGTGTTGAAGCAAATCTTTTCGGTCAAAAGCCTCTTCTCGTAACTTAAATTTAATGTTCTTCCATTTTGTGAAAGGTACTAACAAGAGATTGCCAACGGATCTTTCTCTCTCCACTTCTTCTGCTTAACGGATCTTTCTCTCTCTACTTCTTCTGCTTCGTCATTCTTTTTGTTCCCTTTGTCGATTGATAAAGAAGGAACTGAACCTCTGCAGAATTCGTGTAAACATAGCTTTTTGAGTTCTTCCAACCTCGATTTGCTTACTTGTATTGCTGTACATTCACTTCATTTTGGTTGTAGTGTGTTTCTTTATCTTCTTTTCTTTCATTCATCTGTGCGATCTCATCACAGTGCTCTCAATTTTGCAAGTCAAACAAAAGAAAAATCTTTTCGTTTTGCCTTCCCTATTCGTAGATTCTAAAACACTGTTTCGAATTTGGTTAGGTTCCCAAACTACGTTATTCCATAAATTCTTTTCAACTTATCCCATTTCCATTTTGCTGTTTTCAACGTATCTTACTTGGTGACAAATATCCAGTTTTCGATGCCCTGGTTTTGATGTTTAATGTTATGACTTACGGATTTGTTCGTTTGGTATCTGGTGAACTGTTGAATGATTTTTAGGATATTCATTCCATGCTTTGGTTGGTAAGTTTGGATCAGACTATTGCCCCTCCTCTTTGCTTATTTTTCTTTAATATAACTTTTCTCTCTCCACCAAGTGATTGCTCAGAATTTACGAAGATTATAGTTAGTAAACACTACAGCCTAGATTATTTTTGGGTGTTGAAAATCATTCGTTCTATCACTATTTTCATACTGGACTATGTTCTCTTCTTCTTTAGGTGTCACTGTTGTGCAGACGCTTTGATCCCGCGAAGAGTCAGGTTTCTGAAACTTCCTCCTAGTGAAGGACTGGCAAAATTGCTGATTTCTGGTAAATTTTATGATTCTGGAGTATTTTTGGATCAGGGTTGATTGATGTTGTTCATTAATTATGTGAATGAGATGCGGCGTATTTATCTTTGTTTCTTAATATTTGTGTAAATTTTCTATTAATTTCTTAAACATTCTACAATTATCTTAATTGCTTTTACTAATTCGATTTCGGATCATCCAATTTAGATTGTCGTGCGGTCGTTTGTACTTGAGGTTCTCGCACTCGTGTATTGCATCACCCTTTTTGTGATTCAGTTTCAATCTTGCTTCTCTTTCTTGATTATTATTAGAGTTGTTTAACGGCTTGTTAGATGTTTCTTCTTTAGCTTGTATTAGGCATTAGGGCAGGTGTAGTGACTTTAAGCTCCCAGTACGGGGTTAGTCCTTTAATGAGTTTTAAGTGTAGAAGAAGAAAAGACATTGACAGATTAAGATAGGTTCTTAGAATATCGGGTCCCTTATAGGGAGGTCTTTAGAATTAGGGATATCGTCGAAAATTTTCTAATCGTCAGTAAATATATCGATGGTTTACTTTGCACTTGATTGTCGATACCATTTAGCGACGGACGTAATTATTCCGTCAGCATATGTTCCGTCGGCTAAAAGCTTACTAATGAATATGATAGTCTGTCGGTAATTCCTTTTGTCGTTACCGACAAAAGAACATGGTATTATTATTATTATTATTATTATTATTATTATTATTATTATTATTTGAATAAGAATAATAAATTTAATTATAATTATAATTATGATTATAATTATAAATATATTATTATTATAAAAAAGTAGTAGTAGTAGTAGTAGTAGTAATAATAATAATAATAATAAATGATAACTAATAAATTTAATAATAATAAAATTAATTATAAGTAGAAAATTAATAATAACAATAATAATAATAAATTAAATAAGAATAAAGGATTTAATAATAATAAGATTAATAATAATAAATCATATAAGAATCATTATTATAATAAAAATATTAATAATAAATTGAATAAGAATAATAAATTGAATATTAATATTATTATTATTACAAATATATTATTATTATTATTATTATAATTATAAGAAATATAATTGATACAAATGATAAATGTAATAATAATAAAATTAATAATAAGTAGAATTGTTATTATTATTATTATTATTATTATTATTATTAAATAATAAAAAATTAATAATAAAAGTTATAATAACAATAAATTTAATAACAATACTATATTTAATATTACTAATAATAATAAATATAGTTGATATAAATAATAAATTTTAATATTAATAAAATTTATAATAAGTAGAAGATTAATAAGTAGAAAAATAATAATAATTCAAATATAGAATGCACACTTCAAATTAAATATACACTCCAAATACACAATCTCAAATATACACTTCAAATACACAATTCAAATATAGAATGCAATTTCAAATGCACAATTCATATATACACTTCAATTATACAATCCTTTCTCTTCAATTTCAAATACACACTTCAATCTCAAATCCTTCTCTTCAATCTCAAATACACGCTTCAAATACAAATTTCAATCTCAAATCCCTTCTTCTCAATCTCAAATTCAAACTTCAATCTCAAATTCTAAAATTCACTCTCAAATCTCAAATTTACACTTCAATCTCAAATTCTTAAATTCACACTTCAATCTCAAATTCTCAAATACACACTTCAAAGTATTGCAACAAATTTTTATTACAACAATTACAACAAAATATTACAACAAAACATTACAATAATCATAAGGGGCATTTTATCGAACACCTCATAAGCAATATTTATAATTTCTAACTAATCACAAAACAAATGCAATTTTCCATTATTTACCAACAACAAATCAACCAATAATGACACAAAAAAGGCATACAACAACAGTAATCACACAAAAATCGACCACCCAAAACACCCAAGGTTCATATATAAAAGCTGTGTTTTTTGGAGAGAAAATACACCCAATAGAGAACTTACCAGAAAACGATGCACGATGGGCTAGAAAATGTGTAGAAAACAAAGGTGGAAGCAAGGATAATCACCAAAACTAGACGACGACGACGAAGGAGAGAAGAAGAAGAAAATAGGGGGGAAGGGGGGGTTTATCGAGTTAAAGACGATAAACCAAACGAAGTTGTTTGGTTAAAACCAAACGACGTTATTTTATTTATTAACAAGTCATCATTTACCGACAGAACATATATTCCATCGGTATTTAAATTCATTATTCAATTACCTGCCACATCTTGCCGCTTCATTTTGCGATGGAACACTACTTTCGTCGGTAAACTGGATATAATTTCAACGACGGATGTCATTCCATCGGTAAATAATCGACGTTGTGCCAACTTCACCGACAGAATAATTTATGTTGGCAAATATCCAACGCTATTTAATCGTGGGAAGCACTTCTGTAATTTTTACCGATAGGAATGGTTTAGTCGTTGCTATATGTCGTCGGAGATTTTGCGTGAAATTCTTTCCGTCCACTTTTACCGAAGACAATTGTGTCCGTTGCAATATCCAAACTTTGACAACATTTTTACTGAAGGTCTTCTGTATTTTGTCGGTAAATAGCCATGGTTATCATTCCGTTGGTAAATTTCTGATACTAATTTATGATTTTCTTGTAGTTATAGTTTGTAGCAAGTTTCCTGTTTGTGCCCGATAATACCATAATGGCTTCAATAAGACGCGTATGGGTAGATGTTGGACGTGTTGGTGCTGGAACAGGTGGTGCAAATGTATATTGGATCTGAAGTGTCATGCGATTAGTGATCAACAGAGGATGAGTATATATACTTTGGGCTTTATCATGTAAAAGTAGCGAGTTGGTGTGTGTAACATCCAGTAAAGTGATAGTAAGTAGCAGTGGGCTTTAAGGCTAAGCGAAAGTATCGTTAAGGCCCATAAGAAATTACATCAAATTTCGTTTATTTTGTTGAGTAACATAGGCATCTTTGGCACCACAAGTATAACCTTCACAAGTGCAGGTGGGTAGTGGATCAATAAGAGATGACTCATACCAAAACTTACAGAGCTGATTGAAATATTGAGTGATGGAAGCATCTTGTTGTTGAAGAGTAGCAATGCGGCACTCAAGTTCGTATATACGTAACCCATTAGTTGTAGAGAAACGTGCCTTCAAATCAGCCCAAACCATAGCAGCGGAAGTCGCATAGAGGATAGTGTGAACGTGAGAACGATGGATTGAATCAGGAGTCCATGACATTACCACGTTATTAACACGAGTCCAACTATCAAATTACCGCGAGTAAAGTCAGGCATGGGAAGAGATCCATCGACAAATCTGAACTTGTTTTTTTCCTTTCAAGGCCATCATCATGGCGAGTTCCCATGGATTATAGTCATCAAGGTCAGTGAGAATGTCACTAACAAGAGTCACATTGGGATTGTCAGAAGGATATAAATAATAGGGGCTCTCCATATTAAGAGTGATGGAAGTGGAAGATTTACCTGAATCGGTCAACATGGTTTAGCAATGGACATAAGAGGAATATTACTATCAAAGTAGCTATGATACCATGAAAGTGTTTGAAGGATTATATTTTCATTAAATATGGTGAAGGAATAAATACAACGCACATACAAAATTGTTACGTATAATTAGGAGTAAATCAAGCTAATGTCTATCTAGTTTAGGTAAGCATCCTAGTTTAGCTAAAATACAGTCTTTGATTATATACATGTATAAGCAAAATATGGAAACAGGATATGATCCTGTCCTGAAGATAGGATCCAAATCGTGTAACAGGCATTGTAGCATCTACGTCAAAATTTATCTCTAACGATGTTTCGTAAGAGCCATAAAAACACCATCTTGCTAGAAGAAACTTTAGCCCTGCAGGTTAGAAAATCATAACGTAATAAAAAGAATTTTTCACGTGCACAACGGAATAAGCAAAATTTTCATAATTTTATAACATTGTTAATTTATAAATATAATAAAGCACGAATTATAATTCAAACTTGATTGTTGGACTACGTAAAATTCTAACCCATAGTTTTAATTATAACAAAATAAGTTATTTTAAATAATTTTACATTTGGTGATATTAATAAGTTAACATGTGAAAGAACAAGGTTAATTAAAAGGTAAAATGAGTAAAATAATCAATTGAATAATCAAAGGACGGACAAAATGAGTAAAGTGGAGCATATGTGCAACTTAATATAGTTTTATAAAACTTCAAAGTAATAAGAATAAGAGGAATCAAACACATCAACATTTAACAAATCATTAGAATCATTCTTATAACTTTATATTTGCCTGTTCAATAAATTAAGGACTCAACCATTGTATGATAATTTATACTTAAGGCATACTGCGTATATTTTGTCATAATCGCCAAGAAATTTGCAAAGGTTATTTTAAAAAATCTTTTTTATGTATCAAAATACTTTGAGTAACTTTTGAAATAGTTTTGAATCAAGTCTTGTTAAAATAGTGTATTTTGATCTTTAAAAGAATTTGAAAATTTTTTAAAACCTTGCCACAAGAATTTTGGTTGATTAATAAATATGGAATTTAGGTGACCGATATTAAAGTTTGAACGTAATGATTGACTAATGTGACAATATAGTCAATTATTGCATCTCAAAAATATGTATCGTATGTTTATAACTATATTGGTTAACTAATATGCCAAAATGATTGACCGATATTACTGTTACTAGTTCTTGTAACAAGTATTTTTGCTTCTAACAACTATTTAAGGTTGTTTTCATTATAAATTAATCACATGTGAGTTATAAGAGGAAAGTTAGACATATTAGAAAGTTGTTAAGAGCCTAAAGAGAGCATATGTACATTGTATAATATATATTGAACCTTTATTCATTTGTGTGAGTAAGAGAGGGATGTTTTGAGTTGTATAGTTGTGTAACTATTGCAATTTGAAAAATCACTCAAGGTACACTTTTTTAGAATTCCTTTTAATTGTAAATATAAGATTTATAAATGTCCACTTTTCATTCGTAACAAAGTAAGATGTTGTAAGGATTCCTCTTTACTTGTGGTAAAAAAGATGTTGTATAGAGGATTCCTTTTCACCCATAAAAGGAAGAAGAAAGTGAATTAATAAATAAAACCTAGAAGTGGATGTAGGTTATAATTATGTGGTAGAACTACTATAAATTGATTTTATTTCTTATTTTCTACTCTTCTTAATTATTGCTGTGATTATTTTACGATTATTATGTGTAAATTTGCTATAATCATTCATCAAATTAGGCAATTAATTAATTAAAATAAACACTCAATTCATCTCCGTTTTATGTGCCATTTGAAAACTAACAATTGATATCATAACATGTCTCAATTTATTTCATATATGTGCCTATCAAAATTTAAGCAAATATTATTATGCAGAATTTCATTCGTTTTTTAGTCAAGAAAGTCAAAGCACATATAGATCCATATTTTTTTATGGAGATAATTACCTCTATTAAAAAACTATGATGAAATATTTCATTTTAGCCGAACGAGTTGATGTTTAGGATGATATAAAGAATGGACCTGATACCTCAATAAAATTATTAGTGAGAGAAAACTAAGGTATCAGAGGATAGAAGTGGGTGGGACAATGGAGACTCATTGCATTAAAAAGCAATGTTATACATGTTTTGTTTTTTGTATTGAATATGATTGAATTTACTAAAGTATAGATATAATAAATGATTCAAGATATTTGATATATACTTAAAATCATGAAAGATAGCATCACTCAAATAAAAGAGAGTAAAGTCAGCATATTTGTGCATCGATATGAATTGTTTCATATGAAATATAATGAATCAACTTTTAACACATATACTTGCTTTATTTGTATTAATGATTCTCTTAAAGATCTTGGTAAGGCTTACACTAGTCTTGAATTAGTGAGACATTTTTTTAGATCTTTACTAAAATATTTGGAAGAATATTGTCGCGGTCATAAGAACCTAAATATTTGAGAACCTTATTATTAGAATAGTTAGTTAAATCACTTCTCTCATATGTGATGTGGATAAATGAACTATATGAAGAGGAAGTGACTTAAACAAGAAGAGTTGTGGTATTTAAAATCTTTAAAGAAGAGAAATTAATTACGGGAGAAGAGTGATTAAGATCACATAAAGCTTATCACAAAGAAATTCATTAGTTCCTAAAAGAGAAGATAAATAGATAATTTTAAGAAAAGTATTTAAAACCATATGAAATGACATTACTAGTTTGAAAAACTAAGAATATGAAAATATTGTGGCAAGTAGTGCTTTTTGATCAATAATAACGAGGCATTGTTTTGTTCAAATTCTTGTGATAATAATGATGATTATGATATTGAACTTTCATATGGTAAGATATTTGAATACATATAAGCCATGAGCTTAAAAAGAATGAAACTATTTTCCAAACATAAAGTGAGCATTAGTTAATTATTGTGTTATAATGGATGGTCATACTACTATTAGCAATCATTACAAAGGGTTGTTTTTTATTTTTAATAAGTATTTTAAGTTGTTTCAAGTATAAATAGGTCACATATAAGTTGTGTAAGGAATTAGGCATACTAAAGAGTTGTTCAGAGCTTTAAGATGTTAAAGAAAGCATATGTGCATTGCACAACATATATTAAGCCTTTGTTAATTATCTAAGCAATAAGTGGATGTTTTAGTTATATGGTTGTGCAATTATTATAATTTGAAAATTTGCATAAAGTACACCTTTTGTAAGGTTCCTTTCAACTTTGAATAAGATTAAAAGTTACTCTTCTCCAACGACAAAGTAGGCTAGTTGTAAAGGTTTTTCTTTACCCATGGTGTGATGTTGGATGAGGAGTTCTTATACACTCATTTAAGAAAAAATATAATGAATTTTTAAGTGAAGTATAATAAGTTAATATAGGCCAAATGTTATTCAATCAAACAACTATAAATTGGTTTACCTCTTTTTTCCTACTCTCATTAATTATCATTACAACTGCTTTTTGATTATCATATATGAATTTATCATAATCATTCATTAGAATAGACAATTATTTTATTAATTTTCAAATAAGACAAAAAGTAAATACACACAATTGACTCATCCTCTTATGAGCCATCCAAGGACAAACAATTATTATAAGGCTTAATTTCTTGTTCACAATTCCCCTCAAATCCATAGGTTATGTTAAACCATAGCCATGTTGAGGAATTGAGGTAGAATTCCATTATATGCACAATAAAACAAAAGCACAAATTTTTTGTTAGATTTTCTAAAAATCAAGATCATTTTAAATTTTATAACATGATTAATACATGAATACAATAAAATATAAATATAAATTGTAACTTATTATAAAGTTTGATCTTTTTTCCTTGGAATTTTTCTCAAATTTTTATGAAATTAGTTCATTACAACTATCATAGTCGCACGTGTATTCAATACCTAATAGTATCCATAAAAATAAGTTGAGAGAATTTTGTAAGAGGGACAAGCAAGGAGCTCCTTAAAGCCTATGCCTATTTATTATAGGGTTTGGACCTTCAGTAATTTAATTAAAATGTAATTCTATTTCAATTTAACTTTAATTATAGTTATAATTAATTCTAATTAAATACCAATTAAGCTAAAATAAGATTTAATATTTTACATTAATCCTTATTTATTAAATATCTTATATTTCATCCTAAAGTTTCTTAAACTTTACAATCAAGTCTAACTTTTTTGAAAAATCAAGTCTAACTTGATTAAATTTCCTTTTCTCTCTCTTATTCTTCTTTGTGTTTGACCCACCAGTTTTCTCAATATGTTGACAATAAATATAAATTATAACTCTAATTTATATTCAAGATTAGATAAATTTATCTTTAATTTTTAATTAAATAATTTATATCTATAGATCAAGATTATCATCTAATAATATTCATGACCATTCAAATATTAAAGATATCAAAGTAGTTTTGACTAACATTTTTGTGTATAGTTTTTCATATAATTCAGTCATTTCATCATATGATATTTCTATTAGACATAAAGCATATAATTAAATGCCTACTCTGATCGTGTCCAATTATATTATTTCTCCATTATTAATAATTGATTCTATTAATGACGTTAAGAAAATATTTAAAAATGTCATTTCACTTTAACAAAAGGTTTTTTGAATCACTACTAATCGAAAAAAATAGAACATTCTTCATAGTCATTTTAGGGTGATAAATTTTATATTGGTCATTTAGCTACCTCCATGTAGTTTATGTTATATCCAATACTACTAGTTGAGCTACTATTGACAAGGAGAAGTTATATAATATTAAAATATACAATCCCTATATAAGATACTTAAAAAAATGTCAAATCAAATAATCACTTATATAATTATCATAATGCGAAATTTTATAGATATACAAATAGTGTTTCACATGGAATTTTCATATCGCAAGTTTAGTGAACCTTTTTTTGATAAGTATCTACATGTTTGTTTAAATATTTCAATATTTTAGTATGTGATATGAACCATTTCTTTATTTAAAAAAAATGAACATGTAATAGTCTTTACACTATTAATATTTAGTCTCAGTAGAATAGAGGTTAAGAACTATTTGAGAATAATACATAAATGGAATATAAATTTCATAATTATGATATCATCTTAATTTCATCTGCAATTTTCATTTATCTTATGGGTTTTATCTTATATATCAGTTAATTAAACAAATATGTATAAGAAAACCTTTAAACAATTATATTACAAAATTATAACCAACCAATTGACAGTAAAATATAAATCAACAAGTTACACAAGTATCTAGCCTTTAATAATATCCACACTAATAAGTTATGAGAACTTTATATGCAGTATAGAAGGACATGTTATAATACTAGCTTTTATATAGCATAAAATTATTCATGATGGGGTTTAAACATTTAATATTTTTAATGACATGTAATTATAATTTTATTTAAATTTTGATTAAAATTATAACTTATTCTAATTAAATACCAATTAGGTCTCAATGATATTCAATATTTAATATTAATTCTCATTTACCAAATATCTTATATTTGATAATAAAATTTCTCAAATTTTACAATTAAATCTAACTTGACTATATTGCATTTTCTCTTTCGTTTGTTTATTTAAGTGTCTTCATAGTTTGTCTATGAGATCTACTGTTTCTTTTGTAAGTAAAAAAGATAATGTATGTTTTTTTTTACACTTGATTAATATGCGAACGGTGAAAAGAGATTAAATGGAGTGTTAAATGTCATGGTTACGATACTATCATAAATATATACTATTTATTTTATAACTTTCTTTATTAAATAAATATATAATAAATTATATTTTCAGTTAATCATGCCAAAAATTATAGGATTAATTACCAAAAAAAGGTCTAAATTTGTCAAATTTTCAATTATAGCTTGAACTTTAAAAAGTAACAAAACTTTCAATTTTTTCAATTATAGTCCAAATTTTAAAAAGTGACAATAAAATGCTCAAACTTTTAATTTTCTTCAATTCTAATTCGACGTTATTTGTTGTTCTTTCGAAGCTCTCAACCTTTTATTTTCTGTTTTTTTTATGATATCCTAAATTACTCTTGCATTATAGCGTATCACGCTAGTAAACTCTTCGTTTTTAGTTCGTTTTGCTAATTTCCTTAATGTGAAGGCGTCAATGCTACGTAATCTCAAAATTAAAGGCTGAAGGCGTTGAGATAACAAACTGACAATGAAGGAAAAAACTAAAATCAAAGTATAATGTCGTTGGGGTTGTGTAATCTGATTTAGGTCATTTTTAAACAACGACATTATTTTAATTATGTGATTAAACGATGATGTTTTATTAATCTTTATTTGTTATGTTAATTTTGGCTAACGTGTATTAATAGTTATGATTTGTAAAACACGTGGTAAATCATGCCAGCTGTGAAGCAAGTCACAATTCTCTACCAATTTTAACGCAACCAGCAGGTTAGATCTCACAAAATCAAGGAATCACATTTGGAGGCAATACAAGATAGCAAAATCAGAAAGTTATTCCCACACTAGTAATCTTAACGGAAATATTAATGCCAAACTATAATTGAAAATATTAAAAATTTCAACACTTTATTAATAATTTTTGAAGCTCGAGCTAGAATTTAAAAAAATTGAAAGTTTAAATATTTTATTGCTACTTTTAAAATTTTAGGATATAATTAAAAAATTGACGAAATTTTGACTATTTTTTGAAATTAACCCAAAATTATGCTATCAATTCGTTGGTTATATAACTATTAATCATTATATTGTCGTATCGTTGATGAAAGGTCCCTCTTGACGCCCCTCAAATCATCTGTCCCATTCCATCACATATATGTCTAACGCAAGTAATTCGAAATCTAGTGGAGTTTAAGCTTGTGTTCCACATTATCAAGTGGAAGAGCCCCTGACAACTCGCAATACATCGCGTATAGCACTCGGGAATTTTGGACAGCCCGCCAAGAGGGGACTTGATCCTCTATCCCACTAACCTTGACCTAATCCTACCCCATTCTATCCCACCCATTCATTTATGAGGACCCTAAACTTCACTAGATTCCGAATTACTTGCGTTAGACATAATCACAGCCCAATGTTTTGCATCTCAAGTTAAAGAATCAACGGAGTGTTCTGCTGGGAAATGTACCTTTGCTGTTAATAAACTAGCAGACGTATTATGGTCAACTTTCAATTCGTTATTTGTTTATTTTAAGTTTGGAGTTAAGATTCTCAGTAAAGCTATTTTTTTCCCATTAATATTCATTTTTATTCTTTATAAAAAATCATAACAATTTTCTTAAATAGGTATTAAATAATTTTTCAAGTATAACATTTATTTTAATTATATCATTTATTGATTCAACGACTAAAAAATAAATAATAGATGTAATTAAAAGAATATAAGAAGTAAATCCTTTTGTTTCTAAAGAAACAAAATCAATATGCCACTAGTACAAAACTAATGAGCTAGTTAGCTTAGTTAAACGTGAAATCACAAATACCTCTAACATATTTATGAATTACTCACATGGAATGGAAGTTCCATGCAAGTAAGGTTATGATTTTCCAAAATTAAGAAATCCAAAACAAGTTCCATTAATTATAAAATAAACAATAATTCGAAAGTTAATTCCGAATCCTATACTCTTATTATAATAAATAGATTTTTTTGGGCCCAGTTCTCCTTTCTTTACCCTGTCTCGGTAAGCAGGCACCAATCTCTAGGGTTTCTATCTTTCTCCGTCTCTCTCTCTCTCGCCAGTGATATGGATCTAGAAGTGGTGGGCCGCCATGCGCTGCTCTTCGACGACGACACCATGGCGGCGTTTGTCAATTCCACTGCCGCTCTCGTCGACTGGAACTCTCTCTCCATCGACCGCTACGACGTCCGCCACCTCCTCTCCGACCCCCCTCCGCCGCGTTCCCGCCGTCGCCCTCCTGACGACCCCCTCGACGCCGACCTCGATCGCGAACGCTACCTTGATCTACCCTCGCAAGGTAATTCCTTTTTGTTTCGGCTGATTGGCCTTTGTTTTCTCTTCAATTCTCTCAAAGTTGATAGCTGATTAAGAGAAGTCTTATTAGACTTATTTTGGTGATTTGAGTTAGGTAAAAATAAATCTTGGTTGTAGGTTGAAATTTTAATTCTTTAACATGACTTTTGAGCAATATTCCTATGTGGGTCGCTGAAGATTGTAGTCAGCTTGCAATGGGGGCTATATATATATATATATATATATATATATATATTTTGAGACATGTGGATTGTTAAATATGTCGTGAACTACTTATTTCAAGTTTGCAGGATCAAATATTATTTTGCTATCGTTGCTTCAGATAGACAAGTAAGAATTTTCTGCCTCATTCTAGTGCGTTCCTTCTGTTATATTCTTTTGAGTGTTAATGTTGGTTTATGCTGGTTATGCGGTGAAACATTGGAAAGAATTGGCGATATGCTCATTTGATTTTAATCTCATTTTGTTTTATTTCTAGATGTGGAAAGTCAGGAGGAAGAGGGGAATAGCAATGGTTATAATGCGGTTCCTTTTTCTTATGGAAATCCCACTGAATCTGCTGAACATAAAAACACCGAAGTTGATTCCGGGTTTCGCCCACCCTTCTCTGTGCCTGAACACTTACTTAAGAACTTGGTAAGTAGAAATCCATCTCTCTGTCTACCCTGGACCTTTTATTTTTGACTGATTTTGTTGTTTGTTTGCTATTTATCCATGTAGCTGAATGATAGTTGTGCAAGGTGCATGTGTTATTCTAAGGATTACCATGTCTAAGTTTCAGATGCTCGGAGCAGAGATGGGAGTTCCTCAAGGTTGCTACTCACAGGCACCTTGTCTTCTTTCCATGCTTGACAAGGGGCCACACAGGTGGGATTAGGATGATAGTAATTCATTGCTTTGTCAGGATGTTAATCTCTAGAGAGCAAATCCGGTGATAGATTTGTTTATAAAGTTCTGTTTGATCTTTATGGTTAAATGTATGTGAGAATCATGATTGCTTGGGATTATTTAGCAAGAAATGTTCTTTTATTTACATTCTGCTTTCTTGAATTTCTTGTTGTTGACAGAAATTTCTTTTGCTTTTCTTTTCTGTTCTTTCAGCCCCCGACAGAGAAGTTACATCAAATCATTGCAAGGACTGCCATGTTTGTGAGTAAAAATGGTGGGCAGTCGGAAATTGTTTTGAGGGTCAAACAAGGAGACAACCCAACATTTGGATTCTTGATGCCTGATCATGAGCTTCATCCGTACTTCAGGTTTCTTATTGATCACCAAGAACTTTTGAAGTTTGATGGAGATGATAAATCAACAGAAGAAGGTGGCAAAGCTGAAGGTGCTTTGACATTGCTTGGTTCTGTGTATGGGTCTGGAGAGGATGAAGAAGATGTTACTAAGGATGAACATGCATTGGCTAACGATTCCAAGGAAGCCCTTTGTTCTGACAATGTAAATGTTTCACATCAACCAGAGCAAATTGATCCTTATGTAAGTATAGCTAAGAAGAAAGAAGGAGTTCCCAAGCCTTCAGCTATTCCTCTGAAAGAAGTTGCTCATGTTTTAAAAAAGAATCGTTCAATCGGTACTGTCAAGACTGGAAGTGCAGATTTCTCAAAGAAAGATGGTGATTCCCTGGGCTTGATTTCTTCTAGTGCAAACAAGTTGCAGGATAGTGTTACTTCCGGTCTGTCCAAGGTCGAAACATCTATCTTGGAGCCTCCTTCTGATCTGAAGAGAGTGGTTGACAAGATTGTTGAGTTCATCCTAAGAAATGGAAAAGAATTTGAGTCGGTTCTTATTCAACAAGATGTTAAACATGGGAGATTCCCATTCCTTCTACCATCCAACCAATATCATCGTTACTATCTAAAAGTTCTTCAGAAAGCACAAGAGGTTTGTTCTTCCAGTATCATTCCAAGCATATATGTTTCATTTTTAGCTCCATGTCTGTTGGTTCACTCTGAGTCTAACTTTGCAGAAGCTTAGTTGCTCCCATTGCTATGACATTTTGACTCATCTTCTTGTCTTAGATGCAATGTCTGCATTTCTTCAGTTGATATTTTATCATTCTGCAATGCTTGTACCCTGGGTCCTGTACATGAAAGTTTGTGGGTTATTCTGTTAAGTTGCATTTGCGTAGATTTCTTCTGTTTAAACTATGTGTTGTTGTATGTTTTTTTTCTGGATTTGGTTGCATATGCTGTGCTCAAAATGGAAGTTTTATTTTCTTTCACTTCTTGATTTATGCTATTGGATATGTTTTCAGTCAAAGCTAGCGCACAAAGGATTCATTTCTGAGAAGCATGATTCATTAGCACGTAGGTTGGGCCATACGTCGAAGGAAAGTGATTCTTCTTCCCTTGCATCTGATATTCCCCATGATTCTGATAGGAAACAGAAGTTTAAAATGGTAATTGGGAAACCAAAGAAGGATGGACAAGATCCACCTTCCAAAGCAAGTCAGTCGCAAGTTGGATTTAGTGTTGATGCTGCTGCAGCTGCTGCAATTCTTCAAGCTGCCACTAAAGGTATTAAGAATCCCAAATTAGAACTTTTGACAAAGGGATCGATGAATGATATAAGGGCCGGACGGAGCAGTGAAGGTGGAGATGCACCCAGCATTGTCAGCAACGAGACAGAAGCAGTTAATGTTCCTCTAGCAAAAGCCATTGCAAAAACAGCAGCTACTGCAGCAGCAAGTGAGGCTGATTCATCTGAAGCAAGCTTAACCAAAGAGCAGAAGCTAAAAGCTGAGAGACTGAAGCGAGCAAAAATGTTTGCAGCCATGATAAAAGGTGGAGCTGCACCTTTAAGAAGTGAACCATTGCGTGGGTTATCAGTAGAACCTTCTGATGTTTCCAGATCAAGTGCTGAAGTCTCCACTCTTGTAGACAGAGAAAGGGAAGGTAGCTCAGCTCCAATGGAATTCGAGAAGCCTGAAAGGAGGGAAACTGTTGATAGTTGTTATGAAAAACGATTGAAAAGAAAGTACCGCTCAAGATCTGAAAGAGGTGACGAAGGTAATGGAGAAAACGGTGAAGATGAAGGAGAGAAGGAAGAGAAGGTTGTGGAAGAAGACAGGGATGACAAACACTCCAAAAAAAAGCGACGATTCCATCATTCTTCACATCGAAGTGGGGAGAGGCATAAACACAGAAGAAAGGGTTCATCATCTAAAGACACAGATTCTAGACGCCAATGCAAGGATGGTAGCATTTCAGAAGATGAACACCATTCAATAGATCTCAGCTATACTGATGATGAGCGGAGGCACTCTTCACGTCATAATAGCGAGAGGCATAAGTGCAGAAGAAAAGGTTCATCATCAAATGGCAAAGATTCTGGACACAGACACAAGGACAGTAGCATTTCAGATGAACATCATACAAGAGATCTTAACTCTACTGATGATGAGAGGAGGCACTCTAGGTGGTCATACAAAGATGATAGCTCATCCTCTGACGAGCATAGGCACTCTAGACATAGACATAGTAAATTGCATTATAGCCCCTCTGATGAGCTAAAGTGCGCCAAACGTAGGCATAAACATGACAGTTTAGATGATGACAAACATAAATATTCCCAACGCAGGCGTAACAGCTCCTCGCATGATGAGTACTTACATTCTCAGCAAAAGAATGAACATGATGGGTCCTCTGATGGTGAGAAACATCAGTCCCAAGAAAGAAGAAAGTATAGCTCGTCTGATGATAAGGGTCGACAATCGAGACGCCTGCATAAGCATGGTAGCCCAATCAACAATGAATGTAAGCATGAAAGCAAATCTGTTGAGCACAAGAAAGTATTTCGATTGGGAAGAGAAACAGACTTGGAAGAGGGGGAGATCCTCACCAAATCAGATCAATCAAAAGCATGTGAGTGTGTTGGTGCTATTAGGGAAGATTCTGTGGATTTATCGAAAACATACGAGGATGCAAGGCCCCGATCTCAGCCACCTGAAACCACAGATGTTCCTGACGATCTCAGAGCCAAAATCAGAGCAATGCTGATGGCAACAATGTAAGCTTGATATAAAAAATATTGCTCGTACGTTGATGTGTAACACACGTCATTCTTTTATTGTCATTTGTTGATGGTAACATTGTAAGCTTGATATAACAAAGATCCCTTGTACTTTGGTGTGTAACTCAAGTCATTTAATCTTGTTATTTCTTTTGTTTGTTTGTTTATTAATACTTCTTTTGGGTTCTGTCAACGATGGACTTCTTTACCTTATGCACCTATTAGGATTCAGATCAAGCTGTTCGTGGGTTATTCCTTTTCTTCGTTTTGTTGGACTTAGAAACTCTAGGAACGTCAAAACGATTGTTGTATTATTAGAAACCTTTTGGGTTCCAAAGTTTCTTTCACGGCTCTTCAAGAATAAGTTCCAACTTATTCTATATAAAATCATACTTTCATAGCATTAACTTCGAAATTTAAATAATATGTATACTGTGGATTGTGATTCCTTCGAAGGATTTATTAGTGTAGCATAGGATTGGTCAAGTTGGTATAGTTGTTCAAACTTCAAACACAGCGAAAGCAACTCATTTAATGGTTATAAGGACACCATCCTGTGATAAAATTTCAAAATGTGACGAACAGATACATCCAACATGCTTATCGTCCAAATTAAGTTTGAATTGCTCCTTGTGTACTACATAGTCATGCATGGTTGGCTTTTAACGGCGAAAGACTATTGTTTTATTGTTAGCACATTGATACCGGCAACTCGCATCCTTTTCCAAACCAAGCAGTTACATATGCCGAGATTCCCAATTTTCATGATATAAAACATGTCTATTCGAAAAGAAGACGAAAAAGGTTCTGGTAATGGTATAGTTAGAACTTCTAATAACCCAATCAAGGATGGCAATGGGCTGGCCCATGGGCCAGACCCTGCCAAATTTTTTAAATAATTTTTTTTAAATTAAAAATATATAAGAATTTATTTTTTAAATTATATTAAAATTTGGGTTGCCCAAACTCAAGCTTACCTGAGGCTCAACTCTTTTACGTAAAATGATGTTGCTTTTATTAGAATAATTCGATCTCGAGTTTATTTAAACCTGGGCTTGGCCCATAGACCAACTCATTAAAATCAACTAAATTTAGACTCATAGGTCAAAAATTGTCATTCCTAGACCCAATCAATTCATTATCATGAAAAGGAACGAGCTTGTGAATGGCCAACCAAACCACATGGACTCGGCTTTTGTAACTACACAACACCCGAGTTGAAGACATAATTGGGTTTCAGAGTTAGTAAAGATTATATTATTGTTTTCAATATTTCAATTTCAAGCTACAAAGTAAAAACAGGAAAAAATCGGCACTCTTTCGAAGTTGTATTTAATTGGATATTCATTTAAAGAGAAAAACAATAAAATCTGCTTTAGCTTGGTTGTATTTCTACATACCAATGCTTAAGGAAATCAGAAGACCAAAAACATCAAGATCGATTAATAAATGTGAAACAATGACAACTAGGAATTCGTTGTGGAAAATGAAGAGAGTAAGAATTGCAAGTAAAGGTTTAAATAAGGTACATGCAAGTCAATATAGGCTACATGTGTACTTCATAATTAGATGTACTGCAAAAGTGTTGGAAGTCCACATACTTATGTCATTGCCGACTAATAATATTAAATGTTAGGTACGTAGGTCTGCTTTAAGTGCGAACACATTGTTTGTCGTCAAGTATAGCGTTTTGCTGTAACTGGCCAATCATTGTTGCTTCTTGTGATATTTGAACAAATTATTTTGAGAAAGCCTTCAGCTTTAAGATTTTGTTCTTTTAATTGAGATGCTATATATGTTATAACTAATTTTAAGTTAAGAAGATGTTAAATATTTTGATACAAATAGTACATGATCAACTGTCAGCAAATTATTATGTCAAACACAATTCCAGATAATGCAGCTTTCCTATCCAACCTCAATTGGCTAGTTAGCTAGTCGTCGTCATTGTCGTTGTAATTTTGTAACTCCCTGAGTTGGCACAAAGGATTGCCACATGATTCCAATTCAAGAATGGACTAAATAGTTGTTTATTCATTTTAGTTACCTGAGACTGCACGTTTCTTTTGTTTTTATTAAGTTTAGCGTAACATTATGGGAGAGCTAGTCAAAAAATCCTAATGCTTCACTCATCTAATCGTTTATTTAAAATTTATTTAAATACTCAATATAAAGACAATTGAAGTAGGTCCGTTTGATTTTCTAAAACTTATTTTCTTAGAAAAGATACTTGGCACATCCTTGTCGCAGCTAGCTAAGGTAAGGACCAATAAAAGGTTGAGCTGTCACAACTCACCACCCTTTCCTTTCATATTCAAGATTAGGTTACGGAAAGTTTCAAGACCAAGTCTACAGCCTCTCTTCGTGTGGCATGAGCTTCACATTGACTAAATTACACACACCACTGTCAAGTTTCAGTGAATGTCTTCACTTTCTTCAAACAATAAAACAAATGTATTTCATTTCAAGGTTGGATAATGCTTATTCCTGAAACTGTAGGTATCATTTTAGGTACGACTTTTATTAAGTTTGACTTTTTTATGTGCTTGTTAAACATATATTTTAAATGGACACTGCTGCTGCATTCCCTATCATGATTGCCACGTTTTGAATTCACAGGCGTAACAATTGAAAAGTCTCTCTCTCTTTTTTTTAATCTCCGTATAAACTTCCCCATCTTTTTGGCTTCATCTGTAATTAAACTTAAGCTAAATCTTATATTAGATTCAATTATGACAATCATATTGGAAGATCAATTAAATTCCTCAATTATCAACTACCCTTTAAGCCATTCTACAATCAAATTATAGGCTTTTTAAAATAAAAAATCATATAAAGATGCCAATTTTACAAAAAGACTCTTTCTATAACCTTTTAATTACAAAATAGTAATTTTAGCGTTGCTCCATAACCCAGCTAATTCTTGAACCATAGAACTTCTAAATACAAGAGTTTTTAAAAATTTAGAATTACAACTTATGAAATGTTTGTGCCTTTCTTAAATTTTATCAATTTACTGTAAAAACTAGACGATAACAAAAGAATAATCCGTTGTTGTATTGTGATCATGATTTTAAATTTCGTTTTGTACCAGCTAGAGAATGGAACAAAGTAAGAAAATTTATGTACCATGTGTAAATATCGGTTAGTATCAACTTGTTTCGTCTGGTACAGGCCGATATTTATAATACCGATCAGTACCAAAAATTTTAAAAAATATCGAGACTAAATTATAAAATTTTCAAAATATTTTTAAAATTTAACTCTTGCCCTTTTCTTTTTTAAAGCTTTTTTAATTTATTATTTAATTAAACTTTTATTGTGATTTTTAAATTTTTATTTTTAAAATAAAATAATATTTTATTACTAATAATAATTATACATTAAATACAAATTAGAAATAAAATATTTTACTTAAATTTATTTTAATCTTTTATATCATAAAGTATTAATAAAAATATTTTATTTTTTAAAATAAATAATTTAAAAATTATTATTTATAAACTAGTATTATTCGTAAATTTAAAAAATTATTTAAAATAGTAATAATAGTACCGTTATCAAAACTCAATTCGTACTAAATCTGATTCGGTATTGGCAAAATTGATGATGATCTAAAAATGGCAGTCAAAGGTGTGTGGGGCCCAGTGGCAGTCATCACTGAGCCTAAGCCATCAGTATCGTTGACTGTCTTCTCCCCTTTTTTTACAACCTTCTTTACGAGGAATCCGCCGGGCCAATCGGGACGGTGCGATTTATTGAATCAGTCAAATCTCTTTGCTCTGACCACTCTTTGCTTTGACCATTGGACACCAATTTTCCCTCCCTTCTTTTCTCTCTCTTTTTTTTCCCCCTTGTAATGTATCCTTTTATTCAATATATATTTTTAATTATTTTTTTCATTTGGATGGCATCTTGATCGTTGATTAAGCCGTTAATGAAATATGAGTTCGTAGATGTCTATATATGATTTGTGTAATTTTAAATAATATTGCACAAGTGTCTCTAATATGATATCTTATT
Organism: Erythroxylum suave; assembly: GCA_027563595.1. Lineage (NCBI taxonomy): Eukaryota > Viridiplantae > Streptophyta > Magnoliopsida > Malpighiales > Erythroxylaceae > Erythroxylum > Erythroxylum suave. Next base: position 49,753,114 of record JAOSBN010000179.1, read on the forward strand.
AAAATTTGTTAATTATTTTATTTATATCCCATAACAAAGAGGTAATGCTTTGGAGTTTACAAACTAATTGAATTCAGATCTGTTTCTAAATAAATATGATAAAAAGTTGTTTAATTGGACTTCATGTGATCATTATCCCAAACTTTCTCAAATTCCTTAGTTTTATTAGTGTGTGTGTGAAATGCGTGTTGGCATTGGAAGACTAAGAGTGAAAAGAATCTGAGACTTATGCCTAGGACCTAACTTCTGGTTTATTTGGACTTTAGAAAAAGGGGAAATAAATGGCTGGGGTACCCTCAAAGCTAATGAAAAGGTGTCATTTGGCATGCTCTAAAACATTATTGAGTCATTGAATTTGTATTAATATTAGAGATATATCTAGCTATGCCCCATTTAAAGAAAAATAAAATTGTTATTTTTACTTTATAATTGGATATAACAAAACTAAATACGATGTTCATTTTATATTTAGAAACTTAAAGAACTAGACATGCCCAATAAGAGAAAGTGATGAGTAAAACTCTAAAGGCTCTCTCTTATTCCTTGTTGAGAAGAGTCAAGATGTGTACAAGGCAGAAGCCATGTGTCCAGTTTGACGCACCACCTTACCTCACTCCCACAAAAGTCTTAATTCTCCAATTAAATGCATGCTCTAAAACCATCACTCGTTTCACATTTGGTCCAAGTCCAAATCCTTTTTAATGCCGAGTCCATTGCTCATGTCAAAAGAGACTTCTCTCTCTCTCTTCTTCTCGCATGTTATGGACGAGACAAATTAAGCAAATATTTCTCTTCATTGATTCCATACTCATCTTCATCTTCATCCTCATCCCTCCCCAAGGTCTGTATAACCCCTTTAACATTTACAGTTTTCCATTTCCGAACCCCCCCAATTGGACTCTCAACTCTCTAGCTATAGCTCAAGATATGGGCCCATCTGGCAGTGATCATGAACATGACATTTCCACGGAGATTTCTGATGGCAAAAGAGTTGTTAGCAAGATGGATTTCTTTGCCAATAACGCCCATCAGAGTGGTTTTTCTACGGCGAACACGGTGAAGAAAGGGAGCTTAGAATTGCCTGAGGATCGACTCCAATTTAATGTGAGCTACTTCTCATCATAACTTTCTTGTCTAGTTGATGACCTAATTTTATCATGAATTCATTTTCTCTGAGTATTTATTTGCATTTCGTTCTGGTTGTATACAGACTGGCTTAAATCTTCTAACTCCCCATTCTGGTGCTGGTAACTCGTCCTCGATTGTCAATGATGGAGCGTTCGAGTACATGAAAGATCATCACAAACGCAGAAGGGATGAGGTATACTATATATGCTATCATATATTTTTTTCATAACTAAATTTTCTATCTGGTACTTGTTTTAGATCTTTTTTACTCTTAAAGATTGTTGATGTGTTTTGTTGTTATGCGGTGCAGTTGGCAGTCTTGCAGGCTGAAGTTGACAGAATGAACGTTGAAAATCAGCGATTGAGAGGCATGCTTAATCAAGTGAACAACAACTACACATCGTTACACATGCATCTTGTTGCACTCTTGCAGGGTCAAAACAATCATCTGAAGCCTCTAGTCATGAAAACTGGGTCTGAGACGATCATTGAAGCCTCAGAAGGTCCCACGAAGAATAACGGAGGAGGAGAGGCTGTTGAAAGACAGTTCATGGATCCTGGTAGATCAGAGATCGGCGACGTAGAAGATCATTCACTGCCAACATCTGAGGAAGAAAGATCGTTGGGTTGCTGTATATCCCCTACCAACATAGTTGAGTCCATGGACACTAAAAATAAGTCTCCGAAGAGTAGCAGTACTGTCCCGTTTGATCTGAAACAGGTTGAAAGAGATAATAGAAGAGATGGAAGACATAATGAGGGCTCCAAGCGAGCATTCATTGGCTGCTTACCTCCCAGCAAAGTTCCTAAATTTGACTGTTCCAAGGATGTTGATGAAGTGAAGGAGGAAACCATGTCCATCATCAGAAAAGCCCGCGTGCAAGTTCGAGCTCGAACAGAAGCATCCATGGTAAGTGTGTTAATATGAAATTACATTACACGCGTTAATTTGAACAACTTGGTCCAGAAACAGGACTAGGTTTTCATATATAAAATATATGTATACATCTAATCACAATATACTGGCAGAGTTCTGATGGATGCCAATGGAGAAAATATGGGCAGAAATTGGCAAAAGGAAACCCTTGTCCTAGAGCTTATTACCGCTGCACAATGGCAGCCGGCTGCCCAGTTCGTAAACAGGTAAAAACATCTTATTAGAATCTAACTTTCAGTATCTGCAATTGATATAAATACAACTTTAGCTTGCATAATTATTTCTATAAGAATCCATAATTAGGCTTGAATTATAACTATAATTTCTGAAGCCCTAATTGCAATTCACCATAATTTATATCTTCTTCAGGTTGCGCACGATTGGTTTAGCATTAAAATTTACTCTTTATCTTGATCCAAAACATTCAGGTACAAAGGTGTGCTGAGGACAGAACGATCCTGATGACAACTTACGAAGGTCACCACAACCATCCACTACCTCCTGCTGCTATATCAATGGCGTCCACAACAGCAGCAGCAGCTGCCATGCTTCTTTCAGGGTCTACTACTTCTAGTGCAGATCATGGTATAACGAGCACAAACACATTAGCTAGAACCTCATTCTCTGGCCCCAGTATTTTCGCAACACTCTCAGCTTCTGCTCCATTTCCAACTGTTACACTAGATCTCACTCACAGTCCCTCAAATAGGCCTCATGCTCATCATCATCAGCTAGGTAATTCTCCAAACTTCCAGCACAATTTCACATCTTTATCACTACCACATGCTTTTGGTCAATCCCAGAATGGCCAATTCAAAGTTTCAGGTCTATTAGGTTCACAGTCCCAGCCACTAATAGACTTGACTCATCAGTTAGCTCCAACCCAAGCACAGATGAGTCCACCAGCGGATACAGTCAGTGCGGCAGCCAATAGTATTACCTCAGACCCCAACTTCACGACGGCCCTACTGGCAGCGATTAGTTCCGTCATGGGCAATGTGGGGGCAGCTAACAATAATTGTAAGGATAGCCCTATAATCAGGAGCAGTACTTCCGTTGACAACAGCACATGATCATGGACAACGACGCATATTGTATAGTGCATTGCAATTTATGCGACTCTTCATCTGTATCGAGATAGCACCATTAAATTGTTGACTTGGTTGCAATTGTTAGAAGATAGAAATGAAAGACAACAGGCTTTAGGTTCTTTAGCTGTGGCACATATTGCCTGTTGATGAAGACATTTTGCCCGGAGTAGCTAATTGCTTCCTTCACGAAGATGAAACACACATATGTTCAGTCAAGTCCATTAATTTTATGGTCCTAGCACTTATTTTTTTTTTTTTGGAAAAGAAATAGGTAAAGGGAATTTACTCTAAATTATGTACACTAATTTTGTAAATTAAATCAATAAAGAAAGTAATTTGACAATCCACCGATCTAATTAATGATAGGTGTCATGTATTTTCTTTTGTAATAACCAATCTAATATTAAGCATAGATGTACTTTTTTGGGAATTTTTAAAAATAATTTCATTTCTAATTAAAAGATTATGAGCAACTAAAATTGAACTGAACTTGTAGAGATACCTTTTAATAATAAAGTAATTTAATAACATTATGTACACTAATTTATCATTGTACAAAGCAAAATTTATTTATTTATTTTGGCAAATGAGAGTTTCAGAAATCAAATTTAAATTGATATGAATACCGAGGTCTAATTACATGCTTAAAATACTGGATTGATTGAATGGATTATGCTAGGTTTTCAGTTTTCTAACGGTGAGACATACACATGGACACGAAGTCACGAACAAATAGTGGTTCATTCCTATCTTATCGTATCCTATAAACACTACCTCTTTATAGCCACCCATGGGCCATAATTAATTTGGAGATTACATTTTGCTCTTGTGTTATAATGCACCAAACCATCTCAAATTGGAAAAATCACGTCAAGCTATGTTGAAACGCCTGCAGGACTGTTGGCCTATCTAATGGCTTACCTGAAGTCAAGGTTTTGATGTAAGTACAAGGATGAGAATTCCTCTTTTGAGGTAATAAGATGGTATCACCAATAACTAATCTACCATATATATGTATATGTACTACTAGATTGAGGGTTTCATGCACGAAAACTAGAGAATAAGTAAAATGGGTTATCGGTAGCATTTGCTTGTGTAGGCCAGAATGCTAGCTAGAAGTTATCCCTTTGCCTTCATTTCATGTCTAATTTATCGAAACTGATAAGAAATTGATAAATAAATATACATTGAAAGGCTTAAGTTGGTCCGAGATACTTGAAAACGAGTAATGCATGTTTTAATAAAATATAATCGATGAAACGGACCTTCCAAATTTGCTATTTCACCTTCGTAAAAAACTATAAAGGGACATCAAAGCAATCTTATATGATATATCAATAGGCGTTACTATTAGGTTTGTCAAATTCGGCTCGACCCGCCTAGCCCATGGGTCGGTCAACGATTTTTTGCCCGGTTTGATCGGCCCATGGGTCAGGTCATGGGTCAAATATGTATGGCTCGCGGGCCAACGGGCTGAGGTGGAAGGGCCATGGGCTGGCCCGCGGGCCAAGGGTGGAAGGGTCGCGAGCCGGCTCATGGCTCGTGAAATAATGGACGGGCTGAATGCAGGGCGGTCCGACCAACTCGGCTCATGGCCTGTGGCCTGCCTACCACAATTTTTTTAATTATTTATTAAAATAATTAATAAATAATTTAAGTAAGTTAAAAATTTGTAATTAATATAGTTCATAATTTT
>JAOSBN010000179.1:49758065-49773169 GCA_027563595.1 Erythroxylum suave
AATAAAAAGTTTTACAAAACATAAATACATATATGCATAATATACATATGTTGTAAATATGAAAAATAAAATAAAAATTTTATAATTTATTAATTTTAAAAAATAAAACAACAATTTTTTAAATTTATTTTTAAAAATTTAAAAACATAGCCGGCCAAAAACGGCCCGTGGGCACCCTGTGGCTCAAGTGGGCTAGGTGGGTCGGGCCATGGCCCTCTTCGTGGCCCGATGCAATTTTTCGATGGGTCGGGCCGGGCCATCGCCAGCCCAGGCCCAACCCGGTCCGTTGACAGCCCTAGTCACTATGGCAAAAGTTACTTTAGGCAATAAATAAAAGGATAACTATAAGTACAATTACCATTATCTATTTATTAAAACAACATAATTCATATCGTTACAAAAAGTGACGCTTTTATAAACGTAAGGTAACAGTATTCTTCGATTAGGTAACAAAATAAAAAATATAGTTTTAAGTTTTGACTAAGACAACATATTAGTTTCAAATGATAGCAACAATGTTAAATAGATATTGCAACACTTTTAAGTCTTTATATATAAGACAACAAATTGAATTTTTTTAGGCAACAATTTGCAACAATAAAAACAACAATTTATTATTTCGTAACAATATTATTTAACACAAAATCAAATTCTTGTCATTACGTAAGCAACATCCATATATACATTAAATGCAATATATAGATATTTACACGTACTATCAAATATAAACAACCAAAAAATTGTATTTATATATGATATGTAGTCCGTAAGGACTTGTAAAATTTAACATATTCAAAATATATTAGCTAAAATGTGCACCTCTATTATCTTCCTTTAATCTATATGGAATATAAATGTGTCAACTAAAATACAAAAGAAAAAACTATGTATAGACACTTCAAAATTCTTCATAAAGTTTCTCTTTATCATTCTTAGCCATCACCTTTTTGAAAAAAAACCAACAAGTATATTGAAATTATCCCAAAACAACACAACAAAATGAAGAGTCAATAATGCAATATAAACTAACCTTGTTAAGTGTTGTACTTCTATCAACAACAACAGGAGGACATCAAAAAGGACATGTCATTGTATATTCCCTTATACATTAACACACAAAATGCAATTGCCTCGTCAATAATAATAGTCTGCAGAGGTTAACAAAAAATTAATAGAAGTAGAGATACGCAACAATAGTTATATCATCATATGCAAAAGCTAGCAAACAAATTCCAAATAATTATAAAATGGTTCACAATTCAAAAAAATAAAAAATAAGATGAATGTTTTTAGTTTTAAAAATTAAATAGAAATTACAAACTTAAAGGTAAAATTTCATTGGCCAGGTTCACTACTCTAGCATTAGCATCAGCAAAAGGTAATAAGCCAACTAATGAGCCCTTTTTAGCCATGTGAAAACAATATGAGTTGTACAAAACTATTAGATCGATGCCATTGACTTCTTCAAACTAGTTCCAGCACTAGCCCTAATAATGGGAAGTCTAGTTGGCCCATTACTATTACTTTTATGTAGCAGACTTGATAAGTTGAGTTAAGTAATCATTTATGATCTAATGCCATTAAACATAATCACTCATAGATTAAGTAAGACAATAAATGATTGATTAGTCTCACAATCAATAATATAAGGCCTGAGAATTAGGTATTGGAGAATGTGTTAACTGCTCATTGTGGATATGGATCTTCCTTCACTTAAATTCAGAAGGTATGGTATCCATAGCTCCAAAATTCACCATGTATAGTGCTCCAACACTCAAGACTAAAGGAACCTTCTTCTTTATTATGACATCAAAGTGAGAACTATCACAAGCCATGACAACACCAATAATTCTACCTTTGTTGTCGTAATATCCAAAAATTGCACACAGATGAACTGTATCACAAAAGTCATCACAAAACCATTTCTTAATGAAGCTAGTATCCTATCTCAAATGATGAAATACCTCTATATGAAGGCAAAATCTAACAACACTTTGCGTACAGTGAAGGGCCAATACATTCCTAGGTTTATTAAATAACCAAATTCACTAGTTTTTTTTTTTAGTTTTACACAATAGAAACCAGAGAGACCCCTATTAAAACAATCTCATTCATCCAATGAAAAATAAAATCAAGTTAGACTTTTCATCAAATATTTCCAATATAATGAGAAATTAAAAGCTAAGTAGTTAGTTTTAGGTTTCCAATTTAACAAGCAGAGAGCATATGCCTTCACCAAAAGAAACCAAGCTACTGAGTAAGAAGATAATGTAGAAGTAGAACTAAACAAAAGAGAGTTAAAATTAAAAAACCCATTACCTCTATTCATCTTCTTCATAAGGAGAGTAATTGATATCCTCTTTTCTAACGCAATTAAACATCAAAGCTGCAATGGACATAAAGCTCTAAATCCAATCCTCAAATAGTCAGACACATAAAACGTTTTATACATCCATAACACGCAAGATAAAGAGACGACACTTGGAAGGTAGTGATCGAAGGGGCTTTTAATAGAACCAAAAACGACGACATTGACCTAAAACCATTGTCCAACACCGAACATGACTCCAACAAGTCCTACACCAAGCATCACCCAAAGCTCCGATAAATCCATCTTTCACAATCTCTTTATCACCTCAATTGCTTGAGCCGATGAGTTTTGAGGGAAACTAATCAGTAACATTTACGATCATGTAAAAGCGTTACTTGACCTAATTTTTTTTTAAATTTAAAAATGCAAAAATGATGTCACTTATTAGCTATAAAGGTCGGGCCTTAGGTTGGCCTGAGCATCACCCAAAGCTTCGATAAATCCATCTTTTGCAATCTCTTTATCGTCTCAATTGCTTGAGCCGACGAGTTTCGATGGACATTGATCAACAATAGTTACGATCATGTAAAAGTGTTACTTGGCCAATTATTTTTAAAATTTAAGAATGCAAAATCAATGTCACTTTGTATTACTTATAAAGGTTGGACCTCAAGCTAGGTTGGGCTTGCGTAGGGTGGACGGGGCCTTAGTAGTCTGGACCTTAAGCCCAATTTTAAAAAAATGGGCCGATACCCTTCCGATCTAATATGATCCAAAGTTTAAAAATTAAAAAGAAAATGGTGTTATTTTTTATTTTTAAAAATTAAATAATATATTTAATCGAGTTTGATTTAGGCTCCATCGTGCTTGGATTAGGATCAAAAGTCCTAAACTGGGCATAAGCTTAAATAAAAAATTTCAGTATACTTTGGACCTAGTTAGGTCTTGGTCCGACGTAACCTATTGTCATTGTTAATTATTATTTAAAATTGCAATGGATTTAAATGTTGCTCATTTAAAATTCTATAGCAACAACTTTTTTTAATTTTGTTGTCTTTTCAAATATATGACAACAAATTACTATTACCATTGCCTATTAATACTATTAAAGACAATATTTTAAAAATGTTGCATTATATTAGTTTTAAGCAACACATTTTAAATGTTACAAATTTAATATTGCCTAAAGCACTTTTTGGTGTAGAATATATTGCAATAATTTTTGTGTATTTTTTATGAATTGTATCATGTTATTTAATTTTACTAAATAAAAGTTAATTGGCATTTTAATTTTTTTAGATATATTCTAAATAGTAGTCAGTAAATAGAGAAATTTTATATGCTAAATATACAATAGTAAGTAACTATATAAATAAACATGTAACATTAGTAAATACCCTTTAGTAAATTGATGACTAAAACTATAACAATAATTTCATATGTTGCATATATAAGATTTTATTGCAACATTTTTTAATTTTGTTGTCGTTTCTTATATGTAGCAACAAATTATTATTATTGTTATCTTTTTATATTAATAAAGGCGAAACTATTAAAATTGTTGTGTTCTATTAATTTTCAGCAACACATTTTTAAATTGTTGCAAACATATCGTTGCTTAAAGCTCTTTTTGTGGTAGTGCATGGATAAGGAACTGTCTACTAGTGATCAGTGGATCTTTGTTAGCTTATACTCTACAGTCAATCAATTTGGTTTTAGTTTAGTAACAATTATTGAAATACATTCTTTATTTTGTACATGTTTAAATGTATATAGTAAAGTTCATGAGATAATTATACATTACAAATGAAATTATAATGAGAATACAATTATAAGATTCATATATTGTATTTATGTATTATCGTTAAATTGTTCCTAGTCATTGTTTTATTAAAACTGAACATTAATAAAATGTAAAAAATTTAGCACACGTTATGTTTTTTACGAAGGAAGTAGTCGATTTTACAGACTAAAGTATAGAGATACTTAAAAAAATGTGTAAGTGCTTGTTAGAGAATAAGTTCACTAAACAAATCTAATATAAAAAATTCATTTAAAACATTACTTGTATTGCTATGGAAATTTTCATTGTGATGATTCTCTAAATAATCCTTTGCCTTTATGTCTCCAAAGTTATTTTGTATAGAAATTGTTTTGTTTTGATACTACTTATGACCTATTCTAATAATGGGTAGTTTAGTGAGTAGTTATTGAATATAACATGAACTATATGGAAGTATATGGGTGATCAAGATATAATTCACTGTCCTAAAGTAATTAGAGAGAATGTTTTGTTGTTCTAGATTATTATTAATTCGAAAAATTCTTAACCGAGGAGGAATGATGTTTTGTAAATAGTTTTTAATTGAATTAATATTTAATAGCGGAGAACTAATATGATTGGATTCAAAGTATAGTAGTTATTAATTCTACGCCCTATGTCTAATCGGAACATTGTATGATGAAAAGATTGAATTATACAAAAAAAATCATACATGAAAATATTAGTCAAAACTACTTTGACATTTCTAATTATTTGGATGATCATGATGTGTTGTTAAACGTTAATCTTGATCTATGATTATAATTTATTTAATGGGAGAATCAAAGATAAATTAAAAGGAGTTTTAATTTATCTAATTTTAATTACGAATTAAAATTATAATTTATATTCATTGTCAACATATTTGGAAACCTAATGAGTTTCACATTAATAATAAGTTGAAGAGAGCAAAGATATTTTATCAAGTTGGACTTAATTGTAAATTTTGAAAAACTTTATGATTAAATATGAGATATTTGATAAATAAGAATTATTATGAGATATTAGATTTTATTTGAGCATAATTGATATTTAATTAGAATTATTTGGAATTCTAATTAAAGTTTAATTGAAATTATAATTTAATTTTAATTAAATTACTGGAATGTTTAAAACTTATTTTAAATAGTTTTAAACTCTAATGGATTTAGTACTGCTTAACCTTCTTTGTGAAAGTTACAGAGTTATCTCAATATCTCTGTTGATACCGTTAGAGGTCGGACAGTTGTAAAGCTATGATAATTGAGATGGATCGATTTCGAAAACGATTCGGAAGATACGACATAAAAATTATCAAGTTTCATAATAAAATATGAATTAAAATTTATGCTTTATTATAATTTAATTATTATTCATTTTATTAGGGAATCAAAATTTGAAAAGATTTCATAATTATGATTCTGGAAAATTTGATTTACGAATTTCAAAGTGGACTTTTTGAAAATAACTTTTAGCTAATTCTACTTTTTCAAAACATCTATATTAATTTAAGCATATGCCAATAATGATTGTCACAGTCAATTAAATATGGACATAAACCTAAAAATCTAATTTGTATAAAATACTAAGAAGTTCAATCAAAATTGGTACATTATCTCCTTAAATTAAATATTACTTCTCAACCCAAAATATTTATTTAAAGAAGCCTATGTAGGATAGAAGTAAAATCAATGAGAATTAGTTAGCTTATGCTATTTATATAAAACGGCAAATCGAGAGCTTCTAAGGAAGGTTACCGTGAAAAGTTACAAAAGTCAAAATAATCAGTATATAATAATTTATGCAGTCTTTTTTTTATATTTTTATAATAACATTATTTTTGTGACTTAAATATATAATTTCTTAGTCATTAAAAAAAAAACGACTTTTACCGGTTTTGTAAAACTCTCCGATTTATGTGGCGTTATTATCCAAATTGTCAAAATTTGAGAAAGGAAAAATCAAAGAGTTATGACTTACCAGGCTATAAGCACACGTCCCGAGAGCATACGAAGTCCCTTAGAGAGTAAGCAAAGAATATACCTCTGGGGGACACGTGTACGGCTTACGATTCCTGAATTGTCCGTCAAACTCAACTACCACGATGCCATCAGTACCGTTGGAAAAGCAAACAAATATCTCTTATAGATCAACTCTAGCTATATTCCTCTACGGGTTGCCCTAAATTTTCTTCTCGACTCTCTTCTCCGATCATCTGCAAGGTGTAATTGATTTTCACTCTTCGAGTTTAGTTTCTATTCTTTTCATGGTTTATAGCTTTTATTGATTTGTTTGGACGATAATTATGTAGGGTTCTGTTTGGGTTCTAAAGAATCTATTGAGAGAAGTTTTTTTTTACAAAAAATTTGGGGCTTCAAAATTTTAGTTTTTCTGCTTTTTAGGATCTTTTATTAAACTGTGGACTTGTTTGAGTTGAAATTAATTTTATGAATTTAGCTTTAACTAAGGGGATGGAGTGGGTTCGCATTTTATGTTATTTTGGTTAGTTTGAGTAAAGATTGTTAATCTATAAGTTTCCCCAAAATTTTGCTTTACCTGGATGCTGATAAAGGGGTGTTTGTGGATTTCCCGATCCTTTTCTGTTGTTTATGATTGGGTTCAAGTGTTTAATAGATATAGCGGTAATCTTGGTATTGATGCTTGATGTGATTTTTGTTGTAATTCACTTTATGGGCTTGGAGGATTTGGATTATATTTATTATTGTTTTTTAACCTTTTGCAGTAATCAAGATGGAAACAAGATCTAAACCCACTGTCGCCGCTCTTTTACTTTGTCTCCTTCTCTTGCCGTCGGTTTTTTGCGCTTCTAATGATGGGTTGGTTAGAATTGGACTGAAAAAGATGAAGTTTGATCAGAACAACCGTGTTGCTGCTCAGCTTGAGTCTAAGGAAGGAGAATTGCTACGAGATTCTATGAAAAAGTATCGGTTGCGGGGAAATTTAGGCAACGTGGAGGATACTGATATAATTTCACTTAAAAACTACATGGATGCTCAGTATTTTGGTGAGATTGGTATTGGAACTCCCCCACAGAAGTTCACTGTGATATTTGACACTGGTAGTTCTAATCTGTGGGTGCCTTCTGCTAAGTGTTATTTCTCGGTGAGTTTTTCACTCGAAATTGTTGTGGGTTTACATATCAAATTCAGTGTTATATGTCTAAAAAATGCATTTTTTTTTCTTTTACCTGTTTTGTAGGTTGCTTGCTATTTCCATTCCAAGTACAAGTCAGGCCACTCAAGTACCTACAACAAAAATGGTTTGTACTATATCTTTGATTTAATTTGAAATTGTGAAAGTTTACTCTTTTCAAACAAGATTGAACGAATAACCCTACACTCTCAATTTTGTTACTTTGGCAAATATAAGTATGCTGTGTTTTGCCTGGTTTTATTAAATGAAGAATTTATGATAACCAATGAGCATATGTATTTGGATATATGAAAGTATAATAGGGTATTGTATTCCATCTGAGTAAGGTCATGCGTGGGAGTGAAGGGGAAGCTAACATAAATTGTGCTGGAATCCTGGTTAACTACATATAAGACAGAGACACAGTCGTTCATGGAGGTTTTCCTAAAAGTCTTGTGTGACCTGTGAAGGTCGATGAATTCTTCTTATTTTTGCATTCACTTCAAACTCGGAAGTCTTGATCTATCAGTATTTTAATATCTTTAACTCATCCTTTCGTGCAGTATCCAGTGTGATGTGCTTAGCCTCTATCTAGACTGGATCGCAGGGTGGAAAAAATGCTCATGTTATACCCTTTTCTTTTTGGTTCTCTTGTAGCGAAGCACTCAAGTGTTATAACTATTTTAATCAATGAAGCAATACATATTTAGAGGATACTTGCACGATACACCATTTAATGGATGCTACTCTTTATAAGCTTCATAGACTTTTTGACTGTAGTCTTTTGTTCCTATATGATCTTTGGTCTATCTCACTAGATGTCATTTTGTATATTGATTTTGTGGTAGAAACCTTCCAAGAGATTACTGAAAGTATAATGTGATTTAACATCTGTACAGGAAAATCAGCAGATATCCATTATGGGACTGGAGCTATATCTGGCTTCTTTAGTCAAGACAATGTAAAAATTGGTGGTCTTGTCGTAAAAAATCAGGTAAATTCAAGGGGTTGAACCCTGGCACATCAAGTATGTTTTATAATACCTGTTTTTTAAGGTCAGAATTAACTGTAATGGTGGTCAATTCAGGAGTTTATTGAAGCAACCAGGGAGCCTAGCATTACATTCTTAGTAGCCAAATTTGATGGTATTCTAGGACTGGGATTCAAAGAGATTTCAGTTGGAAATGCTGTACCTGTGTGGTAATTCTTTGCATAGTGCAGTTATCCATATCTTTAAAATTGTTTCATTTTTCTGGTGCTTTTGCAGCATTTATAGGCCAATAATTTAGAATCTCTGAATTGTCTTGCTTGAGTATTGTTTCAGGTACAACATGGTAAAACAAGGTCTTGTTAAAGAACCAGTGTTCTCTTTTTGGTTTAATCGCAATGCTGATGATGAAGAAGGAGGAGAAATTGTGTTCGGTGGCGTGGATCCAAACCATTTCAAGGGTGAGCACACCTATGTTCCAGTGACAGAGAAAGGCTATTGGCAGGTTGATCTAGCGATCGTTTTTGTTGTTCATGTAATTTAATGAACAGATTGTGTCAATGCTGAATATGCATGTCTTTTATTGTATTGCAGTTTGACATGGGTGATGTGATGATCGATGGAAAAACTACCGGTAAGCAAAGCGCTTATATTTTGGTGTAGCGTTTGTCTTCTGGGGATGTGGTTTACTCTTTATGTATTCTGTTATCTGTTAGATTTTTACTAGTTTTTTTTTCTAGGATTTTGTGCAAATGGCTGTGCTGCAATTGCTGATTCTGGAACATCTTTATTGGCTGGTCCTACGGTGAGGATCAACTTATTATAGATTCAGATATTTTTGCCATAGTTCTGAACTTGTTAGCTGCACCTTGTTTGTTAGTGGTCTGTCTAATTTGATTATACTAAGTAAATTTTCAATGGAATTGGAGATACTCCTTACTTTTCTTGCTTAGATGTTCCTTCAGGTTATACATTCCCAGGATTTTATAGCCCAGAACTCATTTGCTCTCTCTGTTTCCATGACTAAGAGGATGTCACTTGTAGAAGAATGTAGTTAGTTACATTCTCTCTCAGTGTTTATTTGTTATGCTCACTCCCTTTTGCAACTTTGTTTGGTAACAATTACAAAATTGGTATCTTTTCAAGACTACGAGGGCTTCACCATTTGTTTCATCTTTTGTTTAGGTAGTCTTACACATACTAGAGGTTTAACTGCTTTTTATTGGCTTTTAGGCCTTTGGCTGTGTGTCATGTGATATTTCTTTTTTTTTTTTTTTTCCTTTTATTCTCTTTTTGGGGGTGGGGGAATTGGTGGTTGTTTGCAGGCTATTATTACTGAAGTAAACCATGCCATTGGAGCTACTGGAGTTGTTAGTCAAGAATGTAAGACTGTAGTTTCTCAATATGGTGAAACTATACTCGAGATGCTCTTGGCTAAGGTAATTCAAATTTCTTGCTTAGGTTGATATTAATAAATTGTTGTCTTATATGGCTTTCAATTAGTTTACCAAGATTTTCTGGAAGCATAATTATCACAATATGTGACAGGACCAACCCAAAAAAATTTGCTCACAAATTGGTTTATGTACTTTTGATGGAACTCGAGGTGTCAGGTTAGATAAAACACTTTTTAATGATGAATATTCTGAAGGTTATCATTGTCTTCCATTAGTTGCACCTATTACTAATTTTTAATCCTTCAACTGTTTGATAATAATCAGCACTGGCATTGAGAGTGTTGTGGAGAATGTTCAGAAACCGTCTGATGCGATGTGCTCTAGTTGCGAGATGGCTGTGGTATGGATGCAAAACCAACTAAAGCAGAATCAAACCCAGGAGCGTATTATTAATTATGCCAATGAGGTAATCTCCCTTTTTCCCCCCTCCCTGGAGAGGAGTTAACTTCAAGCATATGTGAAACAGGTATGGTGGATGTATTCACTCATTCTCTCATTTTGTTATTGCAGCTTTGTGATCGCTTACCTAGTCCAATGGGGGAATCGGCAGTTGATTGTGGAAGCCTGTCTACCATGCCTAGGGTTTCATTTACTATTGGTGGAAAGGTTTTTGACCTCACCCCTGAACAGGTATGGTGTAAAATTTTGACGGTTTAGTTGTTCTGACTTTATCTATGGTTGGTACGTTTCCATAACATCATCAACCTAGTGCTACAGCGGGGGTTGTTTATTCTCTTTTAATTGATTAAAGTGCAAGATGGAAAAGTGATGCATGAATTGTTGGCTTTGATTAAATGGCATCTTTTTACTAAATAGTGTACTTTTAGCATCTTTGACTCGAGTACGCTATCATATTTGTTTGCTCTCAAGTTAAATCCTCATTTATTCATTTCTTAATGTTCCCGGCATTCCAGTATGTCCTAAAAGTGGGTGAAGGAGAAGCAGCTCAATGCATTAGCGGGTTCACTGCATTGGATGTGCCACCTCCACGGGGTCCTCTCTGGTATTTCTCGGATCTTTTTCAGACATATTAGCACGTTGGTGATCTAAACAGACGCAATTTTTAATTGGGTTTTGGTGTTTCGATGTAAAATGCAGGATTTTGGGAGATGTTTTCATGGGTCAGTTCCACACTGTATTTGACTATGGGAATATGAGAGTTGGATTTGCAGAAGCTGCGTAAGTGAATTACCCAGAAAGTTACTTATATCTGATTATATGTTTAAAGCTTGGAGTTTGAGGACATTTTAAGTGTTGAACTGTAGCAAGTGGTAGGATTGTTCCTTGCTACGTGAATGTAAATATATGCAAAATGCGTAAACCCTTGGTTTGTTACTTTCTTAAGCAGCTGTGGGTCGCAGTATTTAGAATGAAGGGTTTTATGTAATCTCTGATACTTCAGAAATAATTGGTCAAGGTTCGCGATTATTCAAGAAATTGAATTTGGACCCTCTTTGGCATTTTGTTTGCGAGAAAATGATCAAATTTTTCTGGATAATTGAATTGAAGTATTACTTCGAACGTGAAATATTAGCTGAGCTCTTTAAAACCAGACTTAAATGTTAATGCCAAAGCTGTCACCTCGACATCATAATCCAATGTTTGGAAGGGAATGGCCCGGAGGAGGGCTCCGAAGAAAATTCCGAGATTATTAAATGAATTTTGACTATATTTGACAAAATGATTTTATTTGACGTGGTCAATTTATATTTGATTTTATTTAACTTGAAACTAAAATTAATTTAAACTTAAAGTTTTAATTTAATTTAATTTGAAATAATGTTTATGTTTAACTTTTTTTAATACTTATTTTAGATTAATTAATATTCATGCAAAAGATGAATGTTGTATAATTCAACTTTGTTATTGATTATGAGCATTATTTTGTATATATTATTATAAAAATATTATTTTTTGTACATAATTACTATAAAATTTAAATAATATGAATTTATGACCAAATTTGAATTTAAAATTTTTATATAATGAATCCAATTTTATGAATAAAATAAATATGTTGATTTTGGTTTAAAATAAAAATAAAAATATTCAGTATTAAGAAAAAAGAGAGATCCTAAATGATACTCTTTCAGTAAGATCATTTTTTACATGTAAATCTTGGGATTACTTGAAGCTCATTTCTTAAGATTACTAGTTTGGAATCTTCACTACATTCTTCGCTCATTAGTAACTCAGCCCTTTTCACATTCAAGTCCTATGGATTCTTATATACTGTGATCTTAGTCTTAAACAAAACCGTATTCCTGTCCTTAAATCTTTTTCTTTGTTTGATAAACAACTTGTGTTGCGTGTCCTCGTGTACTTCGGCCATTTACAACTTGTGTTGTGTGTCCTCATGTACTTCGGCTATTTCCTCCTCCTCCTGCTGCCACGTGGACATCTTCAAGTAAATCATGCGTCAGCATGAGAAGAACAACATAACAGGCAAAATCTCCTTCATTCATATTGTAATGTCTCGTGACAGAATTATTCTATGCTAACTTGTTTTTTGTCTCAATCTCTCAAAGTCAAATTGATACATACATATGAGCCCTTCACAGCTATAGACCCAAAAGCTCTTCTCTTCAACATCGAGTGGATTAGAGGGCCTATCATTGGCCGCGGTTCCTCAGCCGCCGTGTCTCTGGCGACCCATCTCGTCTGGCGAGCTCTTCGCCGTCAAGTCCATGGAATCCTCTATTTCCATGTTCCTGCAAAAAGATCAGTATATTATGCCTCAGTTGAGCTCTCCTTATATTGTTAAGTACATAGGTTTTGATATTAGATATGAGAACAGAAGCAGGTTTACATGCAATCTCTGCATGGAGTACGTCGCCGGAGGCAACCTTCAGAATTTGACTAGGAGAAACGGAGGTCAACTGGTTGAGGCTGCCATTACAAAAAATGAACATAATCCGCGACGTTTTATTAAAACGTCATGAAAAGTTTAAACAATCCACGACATTTTATAGAAACGTCATGGATTTCTGATACTTTTTTGACGTTTTAGAAATAAAATGTCGCGAAATAGAATCTACAACGTTTTAATGAAGAAAACATTGCAAAAGGCCTTGTTAAAATGTTTTTTGCACGAGCAACACGACGTCGTTTGGTTTAAAACCAAACGGCGTTATTGTATGTTTGTTAAAATGTCGCTCGCAGTCTCCTTCCCCCCTCTCAACCCCCCAACACCTGTGCTGCCGCCAAGCTTCTCCTCCCTCCTTCCGACATTCCGACAGTTTTCACTACATGAAAATTAGTCACTTCGATTTGGGCTTCTCTCCCTTTTCTTTAGTTTTAGCTGGTAAGGTTCATTTTGTATAATACCCATTTCCATGTCCTACTTGTTTCCATTGTGCAAGAATGTGAATTTCCTCTTCGTCTTCCTCTTTCCAGTGCTTAACAAGAGAAAAGTGTCATTGACAATCAGCAGCGCTAGGTTTGCAACTTGAATTATCTTAACCGTCTAGCTTCAATTACCTCAAATAAATTACCTAAACCGTCTACCCTTTTGGGTACTTCTTCCCGTACTCTTTCTGGGTTAATTTCGTTCTTTAGTAATTTAGCTCTGTGGTGTAGAAATTTGATTGTTTAAAGCTTTTTTTTTGCTCTTATTGTTGATTCATTAGTGTAGTGCACTATTAACTCTTCTAGTTTTTTGAACTTAGTTATTTTACACCTATATACAAAATGTCAGCTGAATTTCAAAATGTGGGAGAGTAATTTATATGTAAAAGTTGGCTAGTGTCGTAGTGCAATTAATTGACTGATCGCTATCCATAGTCACTGGTTCACTTTAATTGATTCAGGAAGGAATTTTCACTAATCTACAAGCATAACATGGTGCTGTTTTGGCCATGGTTCTTAGAGTTCTTTTGTTTCTTGCAACTTGCTATCCAAAGTTAATGATTGTAACTTGTAATGGGTGAAATTTTGAACCAATTAATTATTTTGTAGGCTTTAAAATTGATAGCTGCTTGCTGCTTTCTTGTAATTGACTGCCAATAAATTGTCGTTATTTGATATTTGTCTATCTGAGTTTTGGGTGAATTGCACCAAGTAATCATTGCCATCAGTTGAGTTTTGCTTCTTCTTCTTTTTCACTGAATTATTGTTCATCTATTATAGAATCTTAGCCTTTTCCAGGCCAATGTTATGATCTAGGTATTTGCCTATTTGAGTTTTGGGTGAAATTGCTCCAAGTAATTACTGCCATTAGTTAGAGTTTTTCTTGTCTTTTACTGAATTATTGTTCATCTCTGATGGAATCTTAATCTTTGCCACACTTGTTTAGGCCAATGTTGTGATCTAGGCCCTAAAACTTCAGGAATTGCATCAAATCATAATTATAACTTGTTCCAAAATTTATCGCCACTTATATGAGCCAAGTAAGTTTACTAAGCCTCTTACTACACTTCAAAACCCATAAGTAGCTAGCAAATATTTTTTTTATATAATGGATAAATTCTACTAAGAACTTGGTAAAGGACACATATTCATCTCTTAAGGTGATGTAACTAGCATAAAGGAATTAGGCAACTTAGTTATTTATTTGTATTTGTTGATCTAAATGAGTGTGACGATTTATCTAGAATACGTAAGTATATGTATACCTTATTTTAGAATCAAATTTTATAGATTCCTTTCCTAGTGTAGTGCTTGAACAATTCCTAAAACGGGGATATGTTATATTTTACACCCAATTAGTTCTTACCTAGAAACCTTTTCGAGAGAAGTTACCTTTTATGGTTATCTATACTATTAATTATAATCCTACTTCAGTTATAGATAACATCTCTCCTTATGATTGTTCATATAATTGTGTTATTAACTACCAAAATCTCAAAGTCTTTAGTAATATTTATTTTGTTAACCATATGATACACTAAGCTAGAACTATGAGTATCATTTTATTATTGACATTAGAATTCTCTTGTTAGTATGATGGGTATGTAGAAGTAGAATTGGTATTTGAAATGTTTGGTTCTTTTTTACAATCCTTTTCAAAAGTATATAAAAAACTTCCATTACAATAGGAAATAGGTAATGTGAAGAAGCATCACCTTTTGTAATGCATTTTATGCTAATGGAAGGGATGTAGAAGGTTCTTCATTGATGAGGATGTTGAATGATGGAGTGTTGAAATAGATGGTTATCCAATCAATAAAACATTATGGGAACTTTAGTGGTTTAATAGTGTTGCCAACAAAATTTCAATCAACATTGACATATGCCCTTTTGAAATCAATTTTTAGATGTGAGTGTGCTCTTTTTGCACCCATTTGCTAACCCCTATTGTTTCAAGAATGTCCTTTTGCAAAATATTGATGAATTCTCTACCCAATTACTAATACTTGTGCATTTTCAAATTGTCTTTGCTATGCTTATAATCAT
>JAOSBN010000179.1:49773269-49798920 GCA_027563595.1 Erythroxylum suave
ATTGGATTAGTCTTAAGGTTTCCAACGCGATCGTTTTTCTCCGTTCTTTGTTTTCGAATGTCGGATCCACTTTGTTAAGTTTTCGATTTGCTTCTGCTATCGTTTTGCGTTTTGATTCGAACCTCATCTTCGTTTCGGAAATTTTTGTTTCGTTTTTCGCATTTTCCAGTTGGGGTCCGGTTCCCGAATCGGGTCCCAACATATCACTTCTCTGAATTTGAGCAAGTTGTTGAAAAGAGTAGAATAGTTGGAGGGTTATTTGATATTCCACATACTTTGATCCTTGATATTGCACAACTTATAGGATACTTTCTGCACATTATATCATCAGAACCAGACCATGGGGCATTACTGTATCAAACTTTCTATGCAGCAGACTCCACAGTAGAACTTATTAAGCGCAAAGAAATCCACTGCCATCAATATATATGTCATTCTATTAAAAAAAAGTATTGAGTGATCAAGAATGAATCTATTGTTAAACTAAATGGAAGAATAGAATGATATCTAAATGCATGTGACAGAGATGCAGAAAATAGTAGATATAACATATCATTAAACAAGCTCATACACACTTCTTCTATAGGTTTCTGCGATAACATTCTAAAGCATGTTAACAGTGCATTACTAGAATATCAAGATGTCAAGAAACAACCTTAAATGGAATAACTGCTAAGACAAATTCTTCCATCTTATTTGAAACATTTTGTTAGGTGCATATAAAGAGGCTTTTCACCCCAACTGATATAAAGTGACTTAGGTAATGGATCAGATAAAGATCATTTGATTCATATTTTTCTCTGCATATAGGAGTGAATTTCCTTTGTTCTCAAAGATCCATTACTACCATTCCACTAACCACTACCTGAAAAAAAAAAAGAGCATAGAACAATTGCAAATACATGAAATTTCTGATTTATGAATACAACTCTTGATGGTTTTGCCATATAATTGAATGCAGTAACCATAACAACTCTTAGCTGGTTTTGTCATTTAAAAATTATGGAAATACTATTACCTAAAATATCATTTTGTATTCAATGTAGAAAAAACTAAGAGAGTTTTTATATTATAAAGCAAGAGGTACAAAGAAATAGATGCATAAACAAAAGCATGAAACAAGCATCAAGAAGCTAAAGCAGAACAAATGCATTGCAGAATACAAGATATAATCTTGATACTAAAAGCTACAACTCTGTTGAATCAAACTTCTATTGAAGTGACATATTTTCCTAGTTGAATCAAACTTCTGTTGAACTGCGACAGAAAAAAACTTTGCCAACAAAAAAACACTAGATACTGCCATGAAGATGCTTCTTGAATTCTCTCAAGTTACATTGAAGTCTAGCTTTAAAATTTTTGGTTGGGCATTCTTGGCTGGTCAATAGAAAGATATTGGCATATAAAGAGAAATGGACCGATTACAGTAGCTGTAGAGCAAAGGTTTTGTCATTGACATTGTATTCAGTCATCAAAAGGCGATGGTGAACATAGAGTGAACAATGATTATCTGCATCATAAATAGCTTTGGTTCTTTAAGCTGCACTTGGCAAGGGTATTTATATTTACTTAGTCACACTAGTATTAAATAACCATTATTTAGGCAAATCTTACAGTGTGGTTGAGAGTGAGTGTGCTTATGTTGTATCTCATCGGTTTTAATGGTTGAACTTGCATTGTTAAACAACTTTGAACACTAGTTCAAATTAGGTCGAATATGGTTTGACCTATTCATTTCAGGTCCACTTGGTTTAATTTCTTGTGCTTGGGTCAGTTTGGAATAATTTGTCTAGGTTGAATTCTGAACTCTAACTTGATGATGTTTGAATCCATTAGTTTCCAGTCAGATCTGAAAGTTTTGTCATCTCTAATGTCTCGATGTCTAGATGCTATTATGGTTATTGTATGCTCCAAGCCATCATTAAAGACTGTTGATCTTCAACTTTTTTAGATTAGTTGTAATAGTTAATCTTTTATATTAAGTTTAGATTGTTCAAATTAGTATTGCCTTGAAGTTTCATGTTACTACATGCTTTATAATGTGTAAGAGGGCTAAGCCTAAATGTTCAAATATTGGATTGTCAAGATGTAATGCTAAAGGATTTTATGTATAGAATTCCAAATAATATACTGCTTTTTATCTATACCTGATCTTATTATTAGGTACTTATATTGTGGATAGTTTGTAATTTTTTGATCTTTGCCCTTTTACATTGAGTTACTAGGTCTTTTTTTGGTTGTAGACTATGTTATTTTCTTTAAATATGGTTTGATGAATATTACTTAATCAATTAATAGTATCATTGAAATCTAATGTCGAATTGAATGTAGGTGATTGATATGGGACCTGGTCTACCCAAGAAGAAGAATAAGGCTGCACCAAGCAGCTTAGTGTCGACAAAACTGCAGTTGCGGTACGTCAGCTTCTTGGAAGTGTAGCTAATGAGCTATCTGCTCGTACACAGCCAAAATATCACACACCAGCACCTTGTGAGCCTACTCCAACACCAAGAGATGTCACACCTGCTCCTATTACTCATCCTAGAGACAAGTATCTACAAATTTTGAGAATGCGATGCAATATTAGTTCTCCATCAAGTTCTCAAGAGATGCCTTTAGCTTCTAATCAACCACCAGTAAATGACACGAGCCCTTTTCACAATATTAGTGCTACCTCTGCAAGCACTGCAAGTATGATTTTTCACATCACATTGGTTAAACATTCAAGTTTAATTATTTTGTTTATCTAACCAATTAAGAGTGTGGTATATATGTTATTGTAAAATATTTGTTGCTATATTTTAGGATTCACGACAAATTCAAAAAAGACAAGGGGTGTCACAAAAGGACATGGATTGGTAATGATTAATAAGGCGTTAGGTAAAAGATTGGAGATAGAGACCCTGCTGAAGGACGACCAACCAACTCCATACAGTCTGCCAAATTATCGAGTGAGATTGGTGTGGTATCCCAAACTTCATTATTTGTAAGAACAAAATGGAAGAAAATAACTAATGAGGAGTTGGACAATGCATTTGATAAGTTAGGCGTAAGTATTATAGAACTATCTAATTTGTACGTGTTCCATATGCCTATTACGTTCTGACATAATTTGTAATTTTTTGCAGCAAAAGTTAGAAGTCAAGGGAATGAGAACAGACACCGAAGTAAATGCTGCTGTCAAGAAATTTTTTTCTTTAAGGTCTAAAGATCAAAGATTTCATTTAAAAAAGTATTATACCAAGCATGAAAAGAATGTTAAGCCGCAAAATGTCACAGGGGCGGAGTGGATAGATTTATGCGAATATTGGGACTAATCAGCTACAAAGGTTAGTTAATTTGATCACAAAAATTATTTCACAACTTTTTTTACAACTGATTATATTTTTGTATTTATGAATTATGATTTATAGATGTTATAATAGATTTTGTTACGTTTATTGTTAGGAAAAAAGTCAAAAAGTCAAATTGGCTAGGAGTCAAGTCAAATGTCGACCAAACTCTGGCTCCAAGGCCTTTGAGGCGATACGACATGAGATTGTAAGTTATTATCTTTTTAATTATTTTTTACTTTGGTTGATATTTCAAAATTTATAATAAATATTACTAATAATATCTTTCAATACAGCAGAGTGACAAAGATAGAGAAGAGTGTGACCAAATAAAGCTATGGTATCACACTCATTATGATGAAAGTAAAGGGCAATGGACAACTACAAAATGCAGAGAAAGATGGGTGAGTACATAGTTCAAATACAATTTTTTTTAGTATTTATGAATTTTAGTATCTAATTAATTTTTTATTTTTCAGGAATTAATGTGTAAGGAATTGGCAGATTCAATTAAACAAGGTCATTTGATGACAATGGATGAAGTGTGCGACAAAGTCTTGAGCATAAGATCTGATTATGTTGTTGGTATGAGAGTTGGGCCTCGACCACAAGGGAAGACTTCGGTCAGAAAGAGACTTCAAGACAAACTAGAGGAGTCAAAGAAGGTTAATCAGGAGTTACAATCTCAAGTCGATGAATTGACTAAAAAAGTTGAACAAATGCAAGATCGATTCACTACCGAAGTTGAGCAACAAAGAATTGAATTTGAACAACAAAAAAGCTTTTGGAACTTTTATGTTCTACATATAATATTCGTTTAGATTAGATATATGTACTCATATTGACATTTTATTAAATTAAGACAAACTTTTTATATTAATTAATGTATGATGACATGTTTGGAAATTGAAATTAATATAGGAAATTGTCTGCATTTATGAAATTCAATATTAAATAAATTAAAATTATTAAAATTAATGATATAAAATAAATAAAATTTACTATTAAATAATATTGAATAGTTATAAAATTATTTAATTAAATTTATTTTCGGATTAAAAAACAAAAAATAGCATTCAGTGACGTTTTAAAACGTTGCAGATTCATCAATATTCCACGACATTTTATAAAACGTCGTGGAATATCAACGATTTTGTGACGTTTTAGAAAATGTCGCGAAAAGTTAGTTTCCGCTACGTTTCCCTAAATGTCGCAGAAAGGAACATTTTCTGAAACGTCGCGGAACGTTTTATTTAAACGTTGCGGAAAGGCCAACTTTTTCATGGCGTTTTCATAAACGTCGCTGAATGTTGATACATTTCGCGACGTTTTCCTTAAAATGTCGCAAAAACCTTTTGCCTATACCACAATCTATGACGTTTTTTATATCGTCACAAAAAGTAATCTACGACATTTTTGGAGATTCTACGACGTTTTAAAAACAACGCAGATTGGGTTATATTCTTATAGTGTGCGATAAAATCATACATGAGAGACATCTTACAAGGCTTGGATTATTTGCATGTCAATCGATTGGTTCATTGTGACATGAAGAGTTAGAATGTCTTGGTCCGTAAGGATGGAGCTAAGCTTGTTGATTTCGGTTGTGCTAGATATGTAGAGGAAAATGGGACAACCGCTTCAATTTTGTCTAGCACAACGGTGTTCATGGCTCCAGAGGTGGCTCGTGGAGAAGAACAAGGGTATCCTGTAGATTTTAGGGCCGTTGGTTGCACGCTTATTGAAATGGCAACTGGACCGGCCCTTGGGTAAAGCTTGTTGGTCTTTATTAATCCCCTTAATGTCAGGATTAGTTCATATCAAATCATCAAGAATTAATAAAGCGGAAGCATACATGTATTCAATGTGAAATCTGCAATAGAGTTTTGCGGTTTGTCTTCCAAATTAGAACATAGCCTTTTCTTCAGAGTTTTCCCCCAACTCTCTGTTTTCTCTTTGATGATGCGATGTCAGGAAAGAATTATGCGTACGTTTAATTTGAGGACCATAACCAATTTTATTAGGGTAAAACCTTAATCTAATTTCTAGTTTAGCCCATCATAAAACTAGAAATTATAAACTCGGTCTCTACACATATAAAACTCACACTTGAAATAGATACATAAAGTCCAAAATACGATAACCATATTAGACCACTTTAATTAATTGGGCTTAACTTTATATGATAGCCTTAATACACAATTATACACATATAAACCCACATGTTTGATTAAAAATCCTTACAATCTCCCACTTGGGTTATATGTGTTATCTTAAAATTGTGTATTAACCTTATAAGTAGTCCGAATTTTACTATCATTACTGTATGCATCCCTAGATAATCCAATCCATCAATCATGCCAACATATGATCAAAGCTTCTTTCACTACAATTAAAGTAACTAGACCCATCAGTGGTCAGATATGCTGATATAACCAAATGATATAGATCAAGCATGGATGTGTAGCATGGAAATTATAAGTAGCGTGATCTTCGCATGCTTATTTCCAACTGGTCCAACCTTATGCTCTAGTGAGATCATAAGTTCGGAGACAAAATAAACCAAATATATTAAAGCTGAAAACAACCTTGAACAAATTAACCAAAAACTATATCTAAAATGACAATAAAAAATGTCTAATATGAAAAACATCTACAATAGAAACTCCCACTAAAACTATATATCTTGAAAAATGCAACACCTATATGAGTAGGTGCTCATGAAAGACCTTGGGTAGCACTCCTTTAGTAAGTGGATCCGCAATCATGGAGTGTGATCCAATGTGTTGTATAGATGACTGTCCACTCTAAACTCTCTCTTTAACAATTAGGAGCTTGATGTCGATGTGCTTTGACTTTGTTAAGCTCCTATTGTTATTGGAATATAGCACTGTCGAGTTATTGTCACAAAATAACTTAAATGGCCTTTCAATAAAATCCACAATGTGCAGCCCTGTGAAAAAGTTTCACAGCATATCTCATGGTTGGATGCCTCATAATAGGCTATAAACTCGGCTGCCATAGTGGAAGAAGTTATAAATGTCTGCTTAGCACTCTTCTAGGAAATAGCTCCTCCAGCAAGTAGGTGGATATATCTCGAAGTGGATCTCCTACTGTCTTGGCATGCAGCAAAATCGGAATCAGGATAACCAATGATCTTTAGCTTATCCGATTTTCTATATGTGAGCATATAATCTTTCGTTCTCTGCAAGTACCATATAACCCGTTTGGCTGCTTTCCAGTGATCCAATCTTGGGTTACTTAAATATCTCCCTAGCATTCTAACAATGTATGCAATATCTAGATGCATACAAACCTGAGCACACATTAGACTTCCAACAGTCGAAGCATAAGGAATCTTCTGCATTTCCTTAGCTTAAAAGTCATTCTTGGGGCATTGACTTAAATTGAACTTATCTCCTTTAGACATAGGGGTATCACTTGGTTTACAATCTTGCATGTCAAACCTTTAAACTACCTTTTTGATATAGCTTTTTTGTGATAATCCAAGAATACCTCGAGAGTGTTCCCGATGTATCTGAATCCCTAAAACAAAAGAGGCGTCACCAAGATCTGTCATTTCAAATTTCTTTGATAGAAATCTCTTAGTTTCATGCAATAAGCCTATATCATTAGTGGCAATCAACATGTTATCGACATATAAAACCAGAAAATGTACTTACTCCCACTGAACTTATGGTACATACAATCATCAGCCAAGTTCATCTCAAAACCGAACGAGATGACAACTTGGTGAAATTTGTAATACGATTGATGAGATGCATGCTTGAGTCCATAGATGGATTTGTTTAGTTTGCAAACTATTTGCTTTACATCTCCTAACACAAAGTTTTCTGGATACACTAAATAAATCATCTCATAAATGCCACCATTGAAAAACGTTATCTTAATGTCCATCTGATGTAACTCAAGATCAAAATATGTCACTAACGCCATTATTATCCTAAAAGAGTCTTTCGAAGAAACCAGAAAGAAAGTCTCTTTATTGTCAACGCCTTCTTTCTGTGTAAAACCCTTCGTAATAAGACGAGCCTTGTACCTTTCTACATTGTCTTTTGAATCCTTCTTGGTCTTAAATATTCATTTGCAACTAATAATTTTCACACCTTTAGGCAATGGTACAAGTTCCCAAACATCATTGTCCTTCATGGACTTTATCTTTTTATTCATGACATCAATCCACTTTTAAGAATTAGAACTTTCCATGGCTTAATGGAAGTTGGTTGGATCATCTTCTACCATATCAATTTCAACTTCATGTTCTTAAAGAAATACAACATAATCTTCTGGAATTGCACTTCTCCTCTCTCTAGTGGATCTCCTTAATGGCATAGGTTCTTGAGGTTGTTCTTCTGGAACAAGTTGTTAAACTTAAGAAGGAGTTTCCATGACATTGTCTTGATCCAGAATTGCTCCTTGAATAATGTCGGGAAAGGAAACCTGACCTGATCATTGTAAATAGCAATTAGAGCAATTGCAACATGTTCATCTTCAAAAACAAAATCTTTAATCCTTTCTCCCCTCGTAAACTCAACATCATAAAAAAATCGGGCATTTTCTGTCTCAAAAATTGCCTTAGTAGTGGGATTATAATACTTGTAACCCTTGGATCTTTCAAAATATTCAATAAAGTAATAACTGATAGTCTTTGATTCCAGTTTCTTTTCATTTGGCCTATAAGGCCTTACCTCAGCTAGATATCTCCAAATATGCAGCTAAGCTTCTTGTCCGTCCAAAATTCATAAGGGGTCTTATCAGTTGTTTTAGTTGGAACTATGTTGAATATACTGTGGTTTTTAGTGCTTCTCCCTAGAGTGATTCTAGTAAGATAGAATGACTAATCATACTCCTCACCATATCCTTGAGTGTTATGTTTCGTCTTTCAGTAACACCATTCATGTTAGGCAAACCTGGCATAGTGTGCTGAGGGATGATACCACATTCCTCTGGGAATTTAGCAAACGGTCATGGACGTTCTTTACCTGATCTGTCATATCTACTGTAGTACTTACCACCACGTTTAGATTTGACACTTTTAATCCTTTTATTGAGTTAGTTCTCAACTTCAGCCTTAAAATTTTTGAACACGTCCAAAGACTGCGATTTGCTATGGATGAGATAAAGGTAGCCATATCACGAGAAGTCGTCTATGAATATTATCAAATAAAGTTGACCATTCCAAGATGCTGTAGGGAACGACCCACAAATATCCGTATGGATAAGTGTTAAGACGTTTGAAGCCTTATTGGCACTCAATCTCTTGAAATTTGTTTATTTCCCCTTAATGCAATCAACACAAGTAGCAAAATCTATAAAATCAACGGGATTAAGAATTCCTTTGGACATAAGTCTCTCAATTCTCCTTTAGAAGTTGTGACCTAATCTCTTGTGTCGTAACGAGACAAAATTCTCTCTGGTTAATTTGCACTTTAAACTTCGTGTATCCACATGCAAGGCTTCATTAAATGAAGCATTAGTGTCAGGCATATATCGATTATCGTAACCTGATAAAGAACCGGCACCAACTAAATTTGAATTTTGAAAGGAACTAAATATTCTATTTCCAATGAACAACAATAACCAGATTTGTACAAAGAAAAATAGAAATCAAATTCTATCTAAAAGACGGTACAACAAAAATCTTAAGTAAATCCAAATAAAATCTAGTTCTTAACAATAATCTAAAAGTCCCTATTGCTTCAACTTCTACCGACTTATCGTTACCTACATAGATGTATCTTTCCCTATCACTTGGCTTTCGGCAACTCAGGTAACCTTGCATAGAGACACTGATGTGAGTTGTTGCACCACAATCTAACCACCATGTGTGTCTAGGTACCGAAGTCAAATTAACCTCAGAACAAACCAAAATAAGAAGCATACCTTTCTTTGCACGCCATACATGATAATTGGCACACTGCTTCTTTACATGACCTTCAGCTCTACAGAAGAAACAGCCTTTTGGATTTTCATCCTTTTGTTGTTTCTTTTATGTTGTCGGAAATGCAGGTTCCTTAGTTTTCTTTCTTTTTTTCCTTTTATCCTTAGATGTTGTGGCTAAGTGAGCACTTTCTACTTTATCATGCTTCAACCTTTCCTCTTCTTGTATATAATGTGAGGTAAGCTCATTAAGCGACCATGTCTCTTTTTGATAGTTATAGCTCACCTTGAATTGACTGCATTATGCCAGAAGAGATATCAAAACCAAATGCACTAATAAGTCTTCAGATAATTCCAACTTAAGTGATTTCAATTTTGAAGCAATGTGATACATTTTCATAATGTACTCTCTTAAGTTTCCATTTCCTACATACCTCATTGAGATATGCAATTCAAGCCAAACATTAACTTTCCTTTGGGCCAGTCAATATTCGCATGAATATACATATAAAACTTTTTAACATTCTAAGTTAAATTAATTTTTACAAGAGAGGTTGCTTTGGCAATATATTGCTTCAATTAATTTAATTTGAATGTTATATATTTCTTTAAATTACCAAAATCCAAAATTAAAATACCCAAAATTTACATAAGCTGTATGAATGCATCATAGCTCCAATTTCTTGATGCTATGATACTGACAATCATGTCGGCTCAAATCGAGAATTAGGTCAAATTTTTACAAATCAAACCAGAAATTATAAAATTTGAACCCTAAAACTCATCCCTCATAATATTATTCCGTAACAGGCATACTAACAAATATTAATTTATAACTTTATAAGATGCTAAAACTTTAGGGTTATTTCTGGTCTGAATCCATTGGTTAATATATAAAACAAACATCGTGACTTTATTAAAAAAACAGAAAGAATCGTGAAATTATTGGTTATTGAATAAAGATAAAGAGATTTTGAAAGCAACCTTCTGAAAACATTCAATGGTTAAATAATAACGTGTTTATACAATGGTTAACTCTAATTGTTATCTAATGGGCAAAGCTTTGATTAAAACTCACTAACATACCACGTAAAGATTAATGCTTTTGAAAATAAGCAGAAAACAACCTTACATTAGTTTCGTTGGTTTCGTTTCTTCATCGAACAAGAGAACCAAAATAGATGCCTAATCTGTCAAAATCATCAATTGAAACTTACCAAATTATAAAATCTTCACTCTGAATTCTTTGTGAAATCTGCACTAGAGTGTTGCAGTTTTTCTTCCAAATTAAAATGTGGCCTTTAATTCAAAGTTTTTCCCTAACTTTCTGTTTTCTCTCTGATGATGGGATGTCAGAAAAGAATTATGCATACGTTTAATTTGGGGACCATAACCAATTTTATTAGGGTAAAACTCTAATCTAATTTCTAGTTTGGCCTATCATAAAACTAGAAATTATAAACTTGGTCTCTACACATATAAAGCCCACACTTAAAATAGATACATAAAGCCCAAATTACGATAACCATATTAGACTACTTTAATTAATTGGGCTCAACATTATATGATAGCCTTTATACACAATTATACACATATAATCCCATATGTTTGATTAAAAATCCTTACATAACTAACTAAACCTGTTTCAAATTTGTATAGGATTGGTTTCTCAGGTGAAGTCCTTGAGTTTCTGAGCACATTTTCCAATCAGGGTAAGGATTTTTGAAGCAAATGTCTAAGTAGAGACCCAACAGAGTGATGGACTACTAAAGAATTGCTTCAACATCCATTTCTTAAAGACTCCGATAAGTCACATTACTACTCCAAAGAAATTGGAGAATCCAATACGAGTGCTTCTACTTGACCATGGATTTTGGGATTCAGCGGAGACCAGTAATCATGATTCAACAGTTGATGAAGCTTTTTTGGATTTTGCGGCAAAAAGGATGAAGCAATTAATTGAAAGGAACAACTCTTTAGTTTCAGATTGTAATGTTTTGAATTGGAGATGGCAAGAGGTTTAGATTACCATTAAAGGTAGTGATATTGAGGAGTCCAACAATGCTATTGCCTTAGCAGATGAATCTTCAGTTGCAACGTTTTTGCCACCTAGTGATACTCTTTATGAGTGAGCAAGAACTTGAAAGCTTAAGCTGAACTGTTTATGAGGATTAGTCATTAAAATTATAAGCAGAAAATCGCGGATGAGATATAAACAACATTAGTGAAAGTTTAAGATATTATTTTGCATTCAATTTTGAGATAAAAGGATTGCTACATTATACAAGGCTTCCAAAGCATTGATCATCAATTAACTTTATCAATTTAATACATATCTTATTATACCAAAACCCCTTTGCCCGCATTCAAATTTAGGTGGATCAAACGTCTCCTTGATAGGTCAACAAAGCATTGATCATCAATTAACTTTATCAATTTAATACATATCTTATTATACCAAAACCCCTTTTCCCGCATTCAAATTTTGGTGGATCAAATGTCTCCCTGATAGGTCAACGAGCCTATTTGAGTGAACATATACAAGACCGTGGGTACAATCTATGAAGTCAAAGTCGATGTCTATTCCTTTAAAGCCTAAATTGGGACAAAGTCAACTCCTTCTTGGAACATGTCTAGTTCTGGGTCCAAATCAGGATGCCATTCACATGTCCTAGAAACTCTGCTTTGTTTAATGGCTAATCTAGCTCATCAGTCTTGTCTGAGCAGAAGTTGGCATATGATAATTGTAAGTTTGAATAACTTATTATTAGGTATTAAAAACGCATATTACTCCAAGCCTAGGGAGTTGATTTTCTAGTTTAGTGGACAAGGAGAAGCTTGTGTTTTTAGGTTCTAAAATCGTATCTAAGAAAAGGTCAAAAACCATCTTGCTTCAACAAACTAGTTTTTATACTAAAGTTGTTGGAATTGGAATGTCACAATACAGTTAGAATTATAATATAAATCTTAAAATATTATATTTATTTTTATATAATTTTATATGATAAATAAAAATAATTTTTGTTAGCAAATGTTCAAAATAAGTTTATGTATTTTAATTATATTAAAGTCTGAAAATATTTAATACGTCTATTATTGAATAGAAATACTTTTTTTCTTTTAATTTTTAAAAGTGTAAATCCCTCGTTAGGGTTCCAATGCCCAATAACTTTGGTGGCTGGTTTTTTTATTATATATATTTGACATGTTCAGGTTTGGAAGCATTTCACTTTCTTAAACTATGTATTTGTTGAAATATTGAAACACAAGCATTCATGTCAACTTATTAGTTAGGCTTAGCTAGCTGCAAGTTGCAACTTCCTTTTCCTTTCGTACTTTATTCACTTAAATCCTAAAACAAACAGGCCTTCTTTGACATGCCTTAGTGATAATAAAAATAGAAAACCAATATTTAGTCCGATTTGAGTAAGCTTTAACCAAAAATTATCAACTTGATTAGTTCTATTTTTAAGTAATGCCTAACTAATGGTTTTCTATGGATGCAGTAGCTAGTAATCCTTGATGACTTTGAGGTTCAAAGCTATTTCACTCGAACTATTATTCAAGTGATTGATATAAAAAAGTTAATTTTTAAAGAAGCAAACATCTTCCCTATCAAAGGGACAGACATTGCTCAACCACCATGCAATACGTTGGATAGGAAAGTGAGGAAGAGACAACCCCAGCTCCATTGGTAGTGTATCGATAGTCCAATAACCTTGAATGTAGATTGAGGTGTGCACCATCTTATTGGGCCTTAATATATGGTTTCTTTAAACAATCGAATTATTTGACCAAAATATGATTTACAAGGATTTTTGTTAAATAACTATATCAAGTATTAAGACTAACATAAGCAGCTCAAGGTGCTCCTAGGATGTAGATTGTACTTCTACTTCTACCCCGTTCTTGCAATGTCGTGTTGGAACCTTGTGTTTAGTTCCATTAAGGGACTAGATTTGCGCAAAAAAGTTAACAACAAAATTATGAAAGAATTTGTCGTTCAAGCCTCAAATATTGATAGGATGTATCATTTCAGGTCTCAGTCTGTGACAGTATCCTATCGATGAGGCCTCATCTTGATTCCTAATTTAGTGGTGCATAATACTTGATCAGTCATCATAAAAATTTATAGCAGAATACTGTTATGTTTGTCTCAATTTTGTAAGTTATCCTTCATCCTACATCGTTTGTGGAAATAGGCCTTAAGTCTTTAGTTTCTTATATAGATGGTTCTTTTCCCATATTGGCTATATATCATAAGCCTTTTGTTTTTAACTCTTATAAAAAGAGTTTAGTGGGGCTTTTAGATATAAGTTACTACTTGATGAAGGCTAGTAATACATGTGTTTCACCACCTTATTTGCAAGAGAGCTTTTGTACTCCTCTTACATGGTGAAGATTTTTTCTAACTTACCGCTCGAGGTTTTTTCCCTTGTTGGGATTTTCCTCTTAAGTTCTTATGTCTCTTTTACTTTATGCTTGAATTTAAGTTCTCGTTTTTGTTGGGTGTTATTTGGATGTTGTTTTCTATTTGTTTTCTTTGTTGATATAATTCCTTTAGGCTCTAGCCATCATTACAAATTAGTATCAGAGAAGTGATGGCTTCAGCATTGACAAAGTTAGATATTCCATCACTCAAGTATAGCACAAAATTTTCTATGTGGAAAATCAAGATGAAAGCAATCCTTATTTGTCTTGATTTGGATGAGGCACTACTTGAGATGGAATAGATGTTCAGTTCAAGTCTAGAGAAGGAGAGAAAGAATTTGAAGGCACTCACTCAAATTCAACTGTACTTGTCGATAGAGATTCTTCAAGAAGTAAGTAAGGAGACAACCGCTACTAGTTTATGATTGAAGCTTGAATCACTTCTCATGACAAAGAGTCCAGCAAATCGCTTATACGCTAAGTCTAGTCTAACTCACATAAATTACCAAAAGGTAAGTCTATTAAACTACATCTTGAAGAATTCAGGGAGATTATCAATGATTTAGAAAATCTTTATGTTAAGGCCGATGATGAGGATTTGACTAGGCTTTTGTTATACAATCTACCACTATTATATAATAGTTTCCATGACATTATGATTTATGGAAAGGATACTATTACCTTGGATGAAATTTGTTCCAGTTTGTTGGCTAGAGAAAGAATGGACACTTAAAAGCATGAGGAACATAGAGCAGGTTTATATACAAGAGGCAGATTGATTGAAAGGAACAATTAAAGAAGTTCACAAGCGAGATTGAAATCAAAACATCAAAATCTTCGTTGTAACTATTGTAAGAAGCAAGGTCATATTAAGGATGATTCTCTCAAATTGAAGAAAAAGAATAAAAAAGGAGAAAATGGAGGCAAGAACAAGTAGACATTGTCAGATGAGGCTAATGTTGTCACCGATAAAGATAACTTTGCTCTAATGGTTAATGCCACAAACAAGAGTGCAGAAGTTCATGTGATAACACATGTTGATAACGACCGAAGTCATGAAAGGACCATGGAATCAACTTGCTTATTCCATTTGACTCCTCACAAGGATTGATTTCATATATATGAACCACTTGGTCGAGGAGTAGTAATGATGGGGAATGACAACACTTGTAGGATTGCGTGCATAAGAAGTATAAAAGTTAGGATGCATGGTGGGATAGTGAGAACATTATCAAATGTAAGGCATATCCCTAATATGAAGACAAAATTGATCTCTTTAAGCACCTTAGAAGACAATGGTTGTGAGTTCGTCGGAAGGAGTGGTTCACTAAAGGTCATCAGAGGATCATTGGTAGTCTTGAATGGTTATCAGAAAGGGAAACTCTACACTTTGAAAGGCAAGAACATTGAAGGCCAGTCTATAGTTGCTGAAATCATCTATGTCTGATGAAGAAGTAACAAAATTATGGCACATGCGGTTAAGCCATATAAGCGAGAGAGACTTTTTCTAATTGAGCAAGTAATGACTACTTGGAGACCAAAAGATTAGTAAACTAGATTTTTGCGAACATTGCTTATTTGGTTAACAAAAGAAGATTTCTTTTGTTACTCCGACAGAACACAATGCTAAAAAAACTCTTAATTACATCCATGCTGATGTTTTGGGGCCGTATCGTGAGGCATCTTTTGGTAGTGCTCATTACATGGTCAGTTTCATTAATGATTTTTCAAGAAAAGTTTAGGCATATTTCTTAACGCATAAAAGTGAAGCCTTTACTGCTTTCAAGGAATGGAAGAGCATGATTGAGAAGCAAATCGAGAAGCAAGTGAAACAGTTAAGAACAGATAATGACTTGGAATTTTACTCAAGAGAGTTCAATCAATATTGTTAAGATCAGGGAATTGTGTATCATTAGACCGTTCCAGGTACCCCACAACAAAATAGTGTGGCTGAACGGATGAACAGAACTCTATTATAAAGGGCAAGGTGCATGCTCTTGAACTCTAGAATGGGGAAAAAGCTTTAGGCAGAGGCAATCTCAATAACTTGTTTTCTG
Source organism: Erythroxylum suave (assembly GCA_027563595.1). Taxonomy (NCBI): domain Eukaryota; kingdom Viridiplantae; phylum Streptophyta; class Magnoliopsida; order Malpighiales; family Erythroxylaceae; genus Erythroxylum; species Erythroxylum suave. The sequence goes on from JAOSBN010000179.1 coordinate 49,788,991, forward strand.
TTGAACCGATCTCCTCATACATTTATCAGTTTAAAAACACATTAAGAAGTTTGATCAAGTAAACTGGAAAATTACGGTGACATGATAGTATTTGGACGTCCAACTTATGCACATGTAAGTGAAGCGAAGTTAGAACCTAGATCAATCAAGTGTGTCTTTCTTGGATACACTCTAGGAGTTAAAGGGTATAGATTTTGAAATCCACAAACTTCCAATATTTTTATATACAAAAATGTTTTGTTTGATGAGACATCTATGCTACATCAAAAGGAGTTGACTGTTCCTAATGTTGTTGACAATAACATTGAGAAGAATGAGATTGGAAGTAAGGTGAAGCTCTAAATACATTCTGAGAGTCATGATCAAGATACTAAAGATACTCAATTTGAGGTGGAGCGACAAACCAATATGAATAATGTTCAGCCATCTAATTCTATTGCTATTGATCATCCCTGTCTTTTCAATTAATATGTACCTCAAAGGAGGTTGATTGAGGAAGTAGACTTTGTTGTGTTTGCTTTTGTAGCTACTGAGGAAACAAAGAGTTACTTTGAGACTGCTAGTTATAAAGATGTAACTACCTGTCTAAATTCTAATAAATGAGTTGTGGATATGCACCAAAAAAATGGAATCACTTCAGAAGAATGGCACTTGGATTCTAGCAAAATTACTGAAAGGTTAAAGAGCAATCAAGTGTAAATGGGTGTTTAAGAAAAAAGGACGGAATTTCCGAAATTGAATAACCTAGGTATAAAGTTGGACTTGTTGCTAAAGGATTTAGTTAGGTACCGAGAGTTGACTTTAATGACATTTATTCACCCGTTGTGAAACATAGTTCCATTATACTGTTTCATGGTCTTGTTGCATCTAATGACCTTGAATTGGAGCAATTTGATGTTAAAACAACATTCCTGCATAGTAATTTAAAAGAAGAAATTTACATTCTGCAACTCGAAGGTTTTCAGGATGAGAGCAAGGAGGATCATGTTTATAAACTCTAGAAGTCGTTGTATAGTCTCAAGCAATCGCCTTGACAGTTGTACAAATGTTTTGGTACGTTTACTTTAAATCTTGGTTTTAGGAGAAGCAATTATGACTCTTGTCTTTACATAAAATCAATCGGTTTTGTGTTATACGTGAGTGATGAAGTATCTAACTTTTTCGATGCTCAAGTCATCAATACAAAAATGGTGTTTTTTCCCCCCTTCAAACTGGGTTGCCTTTGTTTCATTTACATTTACAGCGAGATTATGCCAATTTAGTGATCAATGCATAATGCACGAGTTTCCCAGAAGATCAAAATGGATTAAGGTATATGAAAATAGAGACTATGTTTAAGCCTTGCAAAGAAAGTATAAAGCTTGCATTTCCTGACAACTTTTCTTATTTGAACTAAGTTATCATTAAAATGCTTGGTTTGATACCTAAAGTATGTCCTAATTATATCTTCCACTGCCTGTTCTTGTAAAATTATCATAAAGGTATGAACCTTTCAAAGAAATTACGTACTCGTTAATCTTTCTAAATCTTTGTAACTTTTCCTTTGAGATTAGAATGAAAACCAATCATTTCAAAATTCCAGGTGAACTTATATCGAAAGAACTCCTAAGTGAACCATTTCCTATATAATATAAAACAGGATACTTGACCACATCTTAAAAGAACGTAACCGTATTCGACAATGTGTCAGGCAAGTGTATGTCAACTAATAATTCCAGGGAATCCATCCCTCTACTTAGTTCTATCATGCACTATGATGATTCTGTAGTTTTTATATACAACTCCCCTTGATTGATTTCTGTTGACTGCTACATATGCATAAATAGTTAATTTAAGCAAGGAAAATAGGGTGACAGAGGTCGGATTTTCTCCAGCTATTTTCCGTTCTACAGGTCATTGTACGATTTTGCTGGGAACTTTCCTTCTTTTTTCCTGAATTTTGGAGGCAGATTCAGGCTGTTCAGATTTTGCGATGCCTTCTACTTTATCCTCCATTCTCAAGTTCTTTAGGCCTTCATCATGACCCTGGTTCAACCTTTTAGCCTCTTCTACCTCCTTCCTTAGTAGGTAAAGTTCTTTGATGTAATAATGCAGCCTGTCAACCATGATTGAAAGAAATACAGAAAACCCTGCAAGGGAAATTGTCGACCATGAAAGTTTTCCTTTTTATATCAAAAATTGCAGGTACGTACAGAAATCACTCACTTACGAATCGCTCACAATTTTAAGCGGAGAATATCCAGAGTTATTTCTACCTCTGTGTCACCAAACCAAACTAACCACTAATAATTTTCTACTCTATACCCGCAAACGGACAGCAGGATAGGTACTGAGAGATTTCATTACTTGCCACTAAACATGCAAGGAACTTCTATATTTTCCAATTCCAAAGTCGGCAGATTTAATATTATACCCATAAGAGAGGCTTCCAAGAGGCGCTGAGCCATAAGAACCTCATCGGTTGGATTAACACCCCCACCCTCCGTGGAACGCTTTTGAATCTCCATAACACTGTAAAGCGTGGAGCTAAACACCACAAGCACGGTGACTGCCACCGTCTTTGCCACCAGTGGACCTCTTCCTTGTTTCAGCTTGTCTATGGCTACAATTAGCAGCTTCCTAATTGGGGTTCTAAACAAGAGAGAAAGAATCAAACCTATCTCAGTAAATACGACAGTGAACAAAAGATTAATCATTTCCTTTGTCGATGGTCTTGAAGAAATGGGAATGATCTCAAGGAATGAATATATATATGTAAGAGTGATGGAATTTGGAAATGATCATAGAAGAGAACTGTGTCGTATGCCAGAACTGACTTGTCAACATGGCCTACGAAGACTTGCAGCTTAATTAAAGAATAAGAACTATACTTTTCCATGGCTTGAGGACCACAAGAGGATCTTAATTTCCCTTTCTTCTGCTAATGAACATTCGGTGAAGGAAGGCATAGAAGTCAGGCTGTAATTGAAAGTTAGCACTCGCACGTCTACCCATCTGACTTGTCCAAAAACAAACTGAAAATCGTAGCAGATTCCACAAGTTTTGTTTCTGCGCGATTTATATACATATAAGAAAGAAATGGGTAACCATTTCAGATCATCTGCTAAGTCCGCGCCTGTAAAGAACAGTTACATGGGATGGGGAATGAACTTTCAACATGCCCCGGACAAAATGGGATAATATTTTCAAATTACAAACAACAAACATGAAAGTCTCACATTTAGATCAAATCATGGCAACCCACAATTGGACTCATTGTTGCGGAGAACCAGTAAACAGAGCCCTACAAAATTTGCAAGTGTTTATTCATGGTTTATTAAATTTGTGTAATAGAAACAGAAAGCAAACGCCCACATTGGTCTTCATATGTCAAGAAGCAGCCTCCTAGGGTCCTCCACAACGTCCTTGATGCGGCGCAAGAAGAACACTGCCTCCCTTCCATCAATCAGCCTATGGTCATATGTTAGAGCCACATACATCATTGGTCTGGGGACAACGTTGCCTCCAACAACCATTGGACGAGACACTATTGAGTGCATCCCCAAGATAGCAGACTGTCAAAAGAATGTTGACTATAAGATTATACACCGCCAAAAAAAATTGAAAATTTGCCTAACCAGAGTACTACTGCAGGCCTATCACACAAATTTGTTTTAAGAAAACAAATTCTCATTGTTTGGTATAGAACCAACATGCTTTACCAAATTACCCCAATGCAACTTCATCGATTCTATGCACATAGAGCAATTAGATGATAACCAGAATTACAGAAAGTATCTCAACTGTAGATCACAAGAACACAAAGTAACATCACTAGTTCTCCCAGTAAAAGACCAACCTGAGGAGGGTTAATGATCGGTGTACTCAAAAGGCTCCCATAGACACCTCCGTTGGATATTGTGAAAGATCCTCCAGCCATTTCATCAATTGAGATTGTTCCATCGTTTGCCTTCTTTGCAAGATTGTTTATCTCCTTTTCTATATCAGCGAAATTCATCCCATCAGCACTACGGATAACAGGAACAACAAGACCCTGGAAGAAATAGCAAGTTCATAATAAGTTTCCATACTAGAAACAAAGCAATCTAATATATTCATTATCTATGGCCATTTTAGTCCAAGAAAATATCTTCACAAACTGAGAAATGGAACACCCAACGGTATTGAGCAACTCAGCAAAAATCCACCCCTCACTTTTCTCCACCTTTGGCCATGTTTCCAAGAGCAAGTTTAGGTATAGTTTATTGCTTGCCGCAAACCCTCACTTTGTGTGGCTATCCTTTATAAATATAAATAAATATATATTTCTGATATATATATATATATACATAAACCTCTTCAATATATTTGAAACTACTCCACCAATCTTTAAGAATATATTCAAATATACATCTAAACCATGCATCAATCAGACTAAAATATTTATATTGAATATGACAAAATAAATTGCCAGTGTTAGCTGATATCACAAAAGTAAAATGCATCACCTCAGAAAATTTCAAGCTGCTCAACTTCGAAAACACAATAAAGCCCAAAAGAAAGGAAAAGAAGGGGGAATTTAAATTAACTCAACTGGCAGATGGAAAAGAGAGTTGAGTAAAACCTTCATGCCATATACTACTGACAAAAGTACCCCGATCTTAACTTCCTTAAAGCCCTATTATCCTTAATACTCACATTCTCAAAGATTGAATTTTTTTGAAGGAATGTACGTGCGTATATACAAACATATAAATTTCAGAGTAGGTCCCTTTGCACTATGCAATACAACATCCTCACATATTTTGCTCACGCTGCTAAGATGTACCAAAAGATGTTTTCATAAACGTAAACAATGTGAAAGATAATCCACACAACAGACTTAATGCAAACGCCACAAGAGAAAAAGCTATCTGGATAGAAGCGGATGCTATTCCAACAAGACAAATAATTGACCACCACAAGCATCATATCAAATAAATGAACAAACCTTTGGAGTGCCAACAGCAATACTTATGTCTATATAGTCTCTGTAAATGATATCATCCCCGTCAATAACTGCATTTACAATAGGCTGATGCTGAAGTGCACTAACGGCAGCCTGAACCATTTTTAGAAAAGATGAAAGAAAAAGAAGAGGAATTACTACATGATGGCATAAGAGCTATAAATGCTAAATTATTATTTAATTTTAAAAGTGTAGAGCACACCTTTACAAATCCTGACATCAATCCTAGCTTCACTCCATGCTTTTCAACAAAAGCATCCTTATAATCAGATCGCAACTTCATCAAATTAGTCCTACAACAACATAAATTGGCAAGGGATTGATATGCAAATGGTTACCGGCAGCATATCAATTATTCTGATTTCATATATCACACAACCAACAATCAATCTCCCATACCTACGCATTCACCAGGGGCAGGCAGCCAACTTAAAAAATGGTCATGTCATGAAAATCAGATTTTGAGCGTTAAACTAAAAAGAAAAATCAACTCCAGGAATGAATAAATAGATCGAAATCAGAAGTCGAACCCAGTGCCCATTTTTCAAATGAAAATTCAAGAATTTCAAAGTAATTAAAAATCACATTAAAATCATTTGTTTGACACCGAAGCATATACATCTAAAACAAGAATGATTGTGAATAAAGCTGATAGCAATGCCAAGAAAAGGATTGATGGACAATTCAACATTTCCATCAATGAGCAACAAATTAGAAGATTTAAAGGGAAAACCCAAAGAAGAAGGAAGAAAATAGTCTAGTTGTTAACGTCCTAATCATGTTGAATGAATCTCAAACCCAATGATTATAAACAGCACAAGAGAGGAGAGCTTATTAAGCCGCTAGCCACATTACCAGTAAGTGGAACTCACATATCAACTTCATTGAATGTTGTTAGCATTGCAAACGTGTTCTGAGAGTCCTTCAACCGTGTTGCTACCCTTTTCCGTAGCCTAGTCATGGGAACCTGCAATATTTAAGGTATTTAAGTCACAAAGTAATGTTCTTTTCTCGTTTTCTTTAAATTGAGAAAAAAAAATTACGTGATACTATTATGACTGCAAAAACCAGAAAAAAGAAAACACTTACTCGTCTTTCCCTCTCCTTAGGCGGAAGTTGGGGTTCTGTAGCTGTGCGTTTAGGAGGCTGTGATGATGGTGTCGCTGGTGTTTTAGGCTTGTCAGTGACAGGAGTAGCTTCAACTTTAGGCTTTGGCTTCTCCTTAACTTTCTCTTCAGAAGGAGCTGATGTTGTAGGAGCAGCTTTTTCAGGCATTTTCTCAGTGGGAGCAACATGACCCACACCTTCATCAGATTTTGAAATGATAGCAATCTTGATTCCAGGTTCCACTGTATCTCCTTCCTTGGCCACAAACTGCCAACAATTGCACACAGAAACTAGCATTCAATTGTTATCTACATGATAAAATACAACAAGAAACAGAACATAAAAATAAAATAACAAAAAACAGTAATAATAGTAATTTGTGCTAATGATATATAGAATACAAAAGGGCGAATTACCTCTTTTATCACACCTGCTTCTGGACTTGCAACATCAATTGTTACCTGGAGAAAACAATTATATCCAGATTAAGAACATGCATGATAACTATCCTCCAAACAAAAGTGGAAGGATGGCAAGGCAGGAGAATAACACCTTATCTGTCTCAATTTGAGCAATCGGCTCATCAACTTCAACCCTGTCACCAGGTTCTGTTCAAGAAGAATATTAAAGCGATTGCAAATAAATAATTAAAAAAGAATACAAACAATGACTTGATAGTTTGAATCCATACTTTTCAAAAAGGTTGCCAAAGTGCCATCTGTAATGGATTCTCCCATAAAGGGGACAACAGCATCAACCAAATCTCCTAAAGCCAGTATAAACAACATAGAAATGTCAAAAGAGAAGGTTGTTTGGGATAGAATATGGCCATAAAGTCAAATCCCTAGTAAGCAAAACACCTCCTATTAGATTATGTGATGGAAAACTGTTCTTCCTAATTATTTTTACAATGTCACAGTGATACAAATTAGCCTAGTCCTCTTTAGGTAAATTATCATTTTCTCAACCAAATATTGCAACAGTAATACCCACGATGAAGGATGGATCCAATATACACTTGGAGCCTTAGATACGTCAACAAAAGATAGACAAACACTCACTCACATACAAAGACAAGAAGTGTAAACAAATACAAATGGACAGATTTGAATGCATGTCAACAAGAGATTAAAGACAAAGTATTTGATGTCAAACCACTATCTGCAGAAAATGGTCTAGTCCACATTTGGTTGCTAGCCACAAGCTGAATTCTGAAAAGAACGTCCCTGAAACAAAAAGGAAATGCAAGGGCCAAAAGAAGGCAAAAATAAGTGAACTGAAACAAATTTATTTGCATAGAAATTTCTTCTTGGAAAAGCAAAAAGACTCTCAACTTAGATAAGTAGAGTGTGGAGCAGGCTAATAACTTCAGCATCAATCTCATAATCACTCTTATGTCAAATCTTGGTTTACTTAATTGGCACTACGAAAACATTCTCACTATTAAGACCAAAAAAGGAAAAAGGAGATGAACATGACATTTGAACCATTTGTTATTGTTGAGTGTAATGCTGTAAATGCATCCTCACTATTTATTATAAAGGCAAGAATATTTGTGATAGATGCATTCCATGCTCCTGATTCCTTATTTAAACATCTTATCTCTAAGTATATGAAATACTGATTCAATCTACAGAAGTATATAAACACAAAGAATTCTCCCGATTCTCATTTAGTATTCCAATCCTAAGAGCTCTACTTATACAAGATGGAATAAGAACATAATGGTAGAACTAACCTCATTGGTTTCGGATTGACTGAGTAACCTATAGCAGAAAAAGGGGAAAAAGATTGCAACTGTTTAGTTTTTATGCCATCTTATTCACAACACTAGAAACAGAAAAGAATCAGCTTTCTGGTTACCCCGTGAGATAAGATGAGCTATACTCCTGACATGGCCAACTCCTCTTTGAGGAAGTAAAATCTGTATTCAGGTTTACCTCTTATAAATTAAAGAATCTCACATATGGGACCCAAAAGAACACAATAAATTTAGTAAGTAGCAAGTTAACGCACAGACGAATTATAAAGACTAAGCATATGAAAAATGCAATTCAGTACGAGCTAGAAGGGTTAAAATAACCCATCTATCAGTCATTTTCATTTCTAAGAACTACTTCGGTCCCCACATCACAACCACCAGATCAAACGATACACCATGCAATCACATAACCAACGGAGGATCAAATGCATTTACCACGAAGATATACGCTTATGTACAAGAGAATATAGAAGAAGTACCGCTCACCTCCTCCGAAGAAGGCGCAACTCTAGGAGCAGAACTCACCGCTCGAAACTGCTTCAAAATCTGACAAAATAACAAAAAAAAAAACAGTTTCATGACGAAAATTAAAACGTTAAATCACAAACGCTAAAAGAAAAGAAGAATTGAATAGTAACTCACTGACGAAGACAAGCCCCCATTTCGGACTTTTCTCCTTATAACGCCCAACATCGTCTATCAATCTCAACACCTTCGATCTTTGATTTCACTAATTCACCGAAAATCCTAACAAAATGAAATCAGATACGAAATGAAACCACCAACAGGCATAGACATGCGTTAATATGACCATAAGAGAGATGACTAACCTGATTGGAGTCAAATCCACAGCTTTTGACCGGATTTGTTCTACAGACAGCTATGGTTTTCTGTTTCTCATTATAATTATTTTTTGTTTATTCTACATTTGTCACAGTAGGGAAAAGTATGCATGCGCAACGTGGCATATGGAATCGGTTGGAACTGGAAGAAACTTGTGGGCTTTCCGTTGAGCTTGCTTGCATGGAGAGGGCTGAAAGCTGGAAGTGTCAACAGTTTGTCCTCTTTCTTTTACATAAATAATCTTGAAGGTTCATGTATGGTTTTGTTAAATTAATAATTTCTACCTAATCTTTGGATTTAAATATCATATAAACAGAGAAAGTAATTATATCAAACCAACTGCCTTGTTTTATAACCAACGATGACATCGTGACGGAGGAATACCACGGAAATCATAGCCAAAATACAGCATATATGTTTTAATTTGTATTATTTGGCATAAGTGGATATTATTTCAATTCAGTAATAGGTAAAATAGAAACTTGTATAATGTTCTGTCTATGTTTGAGTTATTAACAATTATTTATATTAATTAAAAATTTGAAATTGTAGAATGAGTATTACATGAGCCTTCTTAATGAAATTAAAATCATATAGGATATTTGAAAATATTGAAATCAAATGGAAGCTTAATATGGTTAACCATAAACTATAAATTCATTAATTCGAATACTTTTATCCAAATCGATGCAAAGAGATTAAAAGAAATTATGCAATGAATCCTTTTTTTATTTAATTAGGAGCCTAAAATAAAACCTTTCTTTCAAGAAATATGCTTATAACTATACATTTAAAAGATTTGGTAGTATATTAATCGAACCGAATTTATTGTTATTATGATAATTATTCAACTGTTCTTTCTTTTTTTACGAATTTAAAGACCTTTCACATTTATTTAATATAAATAAAAATATATGAAAACGAATTGCTAATTGTATCAATACTAATAAATAATAAATGAATTTTAGAAAAGGAAATCAGAATTTGGATTCCATAAGAATTATTCATTTTTAGTTTAAATTTCTACGCTTTCTCAAGATGATTAAAATAAAGAGTGAATTAAGTTAAAGTAAATAAGCATGTTAAGACAAGACAATAATAATTTTGTAGAAAGCTTAACAAATGAGAATTAAGTTACTTCAAAGTTTAGGTTCTGGTTGGGTCGGTCTCTCACGGGCCGATCGGCCTGTCTCACCCCATGACCGACTTGGACTCAATCCATATTCTCCTA
>JAOSBN010000179.1:49799020-49813129 GCA_027563595.1 Erythroxylum suave
TTCAATCAAAATTTAACATAATTATTGGGGTCATTTCATAATTTTTTTTATAATTTTTATGATATTTACCAAAAAAAATAAAAAGTTGATGAAAAAATCACAAATAAACAACATAATAAAATTTCAACAAAAAATATAAAACATCATATGCAAAAAAATCTAAAAAATTAATATCACAAATATCTAATATAAAAAATAACATATCTACAATAAATCAATATTACATATAATAAAAAAACATATTATGTAAAATAAAACCTGTTGAAGAAGCAGAACGAGAGGAGAAGAGTGGAATGAAGAAGCAGAACAAGAGAAGAAGAACTGTGAAGAAGCAAAGAGAAAATGAGAAGACTTAGTCACTAAACCCACCATTCGGTCTCCATAATGTAGGAGAGTCAACATTATTGCTGGCTCTTTGAAAAGCTCTCCATAATGTAGAAAAGCCAACATAATTCCTGGTTCTCTGAAAAACATGCCCATCCCGCCATCTTGAATGGCGGGTTGATGGCGGGGTGGGCCATCTTGAATCGTCGATTACATCATCCCGCCATCGTGCATGGCGGGATGGGCCACGTGTTGCACCCCGTCAAGTACTACAGTGTGGTGTTATACACGTAGTCTACCCTATCAAGTGCTAAGGTGGGGTGTTGTACACGTACTCCAACCCTGCCATCGACGTTGGCGGGATGTTCTACATCCAGCCACCCTGTTTTTTTTAAGCACACATTAGGGATTGAGAAAATTTTTTGTAACAAATCGAGCATTTAACCTCTTTCTTGTTTAAGTATTTATTTACTTATTTTAACTTTTATTTTTATTCTTTAACTTATTATATTTTTTTTATATTATTTAATGTGTTAATCATGTTAAAATTTTATTTGTTTGTTTTTATTTATTTTAGTTTTATTTTTATTTATATCCTTTATGTTTTTTTATTATTTTAAATATTTATCTTTTATTATTCTTTATTTCTATTTCTATCTCTATCTCTATTTTATCTTTTATTTTTATTCTTTACTTTATTTTATTAGTTTTATTTATACATATTTATTATCCTTTATTTCTATTTTTATTTTTATTATTTTTAATATGTATCTTTTATTATTTTTATTTTATTTTAGTTAATATCTTTTTTAGTTTTGATTTTTTACAAACATTTCTCAAAAATTATTTTCCTTTTTCTTTTTCTTTTTTTAATGTAGGTATATTGGAAGCAACCTCTTAACTAATTAAGAATAAGGCTGCATTGTTCTAAATCTCCGCAAACCCTACATCTCCATAGGACTTCTACCGAGATATTATTATTGTTGTAGCATGATATCTAGTCATTCATTTTATGTCCAAAATTCACAGTTAATTCACCAAAATTATGATTTCATATGTATGATCATCAAAAGTCAAATTAAGTAAACAACTACATTGTTAAGGATTTATCTCTTAATTAATAATAAGAAATTTGCCCACTCATAAGATATTTCAACTTAAAAACCATAAACTTATTCTAAAATATTATGTTATTGAGATTTTACAAGAGTTAGAACAAAATTATTTGTGATAGAATTGAAACAAATAAAGTTCAAAGGCCAAAAACAAATTAAATAAATGAAATAATAACTAAAATACTCAAAAAAATAAGATTTAATGGTATAAATAAGAAGCTAGAAAATGGGGAAAAAATCGTGTTTTAGTTTGACATCATTCGAAAATCTACTGAGGGCACGCGTAGGTTACATGTACCATTAAGTCTTTATGTAACACTAACCTAATTCTGGTGAGTGTATTGCTTTCAGTGTTATAATTCAATGAAATTTAGACTAAATGGACAATCTCTCTAAGCACTTTTCAACAATACATGGCTTGTCAAAATCAAAGCATTGTAGGTGTTATTTTTTCTCTCGAGAAGTATGATATACCATAACTTTCAATAAATGCCTCTTTTAATTTAACTCTTTTTCGCTTCTAATATGACTTCCTTCCTCCAACTAACTTAACGTTATATTTATATCCACGGGTTGATGAAATATGTTAAAGTGGTTTCAAAGTGGAATAACTATTTTTCACCTACTTCCATGCGTTCTTTAAATTGAAGCTCTTAAGGGCACCCTATAATTAAAATCTTACAATATAAATATAAATAAATAATAAATTATGATAAAAATAATTAAAACATATAAGAATTATACGTAAAATAATGTGAATTAAATATATATTATATTGATCATTATCCTTAATAAAACTTTAATAATTTTTAAGGATAAAGGATAAGTGTTAAGTATATCCTTTTCTATTAATATTAAGGTAAATTCAATTAGATGTCTAAAGGGAATATCCTTGTTAATAAGAAAGAAATCTCTTTTCTTTTATCAACTTGATACACCTTTAGTAGGTATATGATATGAGCTTGATTGATTCAGTGCAACTCATCTTCTTTTTTCAAGCTTATTAGCTCCCTGCCTGCTTGTATGGTCAGCACATGCCCATTAATGAGCTTCAATAATCTTTAGTAAATAAAATCCAATTTAGTTGAAAAATAAGATCAGTTAAGATATGGCTTATGTATATGTAGAAACAGAGTCGTGATTAAAGATCATTCAAGTTTTTTAGTTTAGTTATGTCCAAATTCTACGAGGATAGTTAAATTCTAACTCTATTTTTTGAAGGATTGCCTATTAAAGGGAGATATCTTAAGGTAAGAGGGCAAACCGTTATTACAAATTTATTTAAGAATTTTGTTTACACACAAAAACAATCTCAATAATCTAACTATTTGTTTTCGCAGGCCTACAAATGTGAGAAGCAATCCAATATGCTTACCTCAATTTCAATCTAGATCATTTATGACATATGTGGGAGATTTTAAAATTTTTGAACATTCCTACTTGAAAATTTTTTAACGTAGCTAAGATATTATTCAAAGAAAGAATAATGAATTCCTAAAGAAGTGACACATCTGCCAACATCAAAAACTACCCGAGTTCATGAATAATCCAAGGAAAAACTGTTATAATCGAGATGTTATAACAAAAACTAACCAGATGAAAGAGGAAAGATAGCAAACTCACACTGCACATTCATCACTAGAAGCCCCATCAACACCCATATTGTTAATGTCATTGGAACATGACATATAGGGGCAATTCTAATAAGTGGCATCCCTTGAATCCCTAATGTCCTAATTGAACAATTGCCAAGCAGTTTTAAAATGTCAACTCTGGACTCCTATAACTATATACATAACCATATTGATCATATATACATATATAAGTAACATAGATCTATACGACACTATTGACTCCACCAAATGCAATGGCTATTCTTCCATTTTAACTAACATAATCTACTTATTATGGTTCCATATATTATCTCATGCATTAATAACCATACTTTAACAATTACTATCATATTCATATCTCATTTTTCTAGTAACATATGTAAACTAAGAGACTTCACTTACTTGATATTTGCAACCCAAAGGCTTATAAGACAACCTAAGGGATTACCTATAGCGCTTTAGCTTTGAGGTAACCTAAATTCTCAATCAATCCTTGAGGAATTATATGAAAAAAAAGTTTTAAGGAGTTGTATATTAGGGTACAAATGTATCTAGATCCATAAGATGTTAAGTGAAATGTGACTAGCCTAAAAAATAAAAAATGAGAATAGAATTTTTTTTACATTTTTTGTTAACAAAGTTAAGAAGAAAAATGGTCAAATGGACCTATAACCTATATAGGACTGAACATGGTTTCATATTTAACTTGTGTTTTAAATATGGGTTCATGTTTAAATCCATATTCATCTAAAATTACTCTTAAACTTCTCAAATTTGGCTCTAACTTGCCTGAATTTATTCTTTCTTCACTAACAGTTAAAACAAGGCCTGTAAACAAATATAAGCCATATTAAGTACCAAATCTTATAGAAATAATCCAAACATGAGTCAAATACTCCTAAAATCATGCTAAAACACAATCTAATTAGCATTTATCATATGTACTCTATTTATAATATTTAGCTTTCAATAAAATATTGATTTGAGTAGTTGATTAAGCTTGTAAAATAAAAACTTAAAAAGGTTTCAAGTTTAGGAGAAGACTCCTTGGCTTCCTGACATAAAACAAACAAGATAAAAGGCCTTAGGTTTAAGAGAATTCTCCTTAGCTTCTTTGCATTAAACAAAAACATGTAAATGAAAAGGCCTCAATTTTATGAGAAGTCTCCTTAGCTCTCTAACATAAAATAAAAAATCTATAAGCTAAAAAGCCTTAAGCTTATAAAAAGTCTCCTTAATTCCTTATAACAGAACAAAAACATTTAGGCTGAAAAGTTTTAGATCCAAGGGAAGTCTCCCTAATTCTCTAACATAATATAAAAACTTGTAAGTGTAAAGGTCTCAAATCTAGGAAAACTCTCCTTAAGTCCCTTATATAAAATGAGAACCTACATGCTAAAAAACCTCAGGTCTAGGAGAAGTCTCTTTAGTCCCCTCACATAAAATAAAAACGATTAGGCTGAAAAGCCTCAAGTATGTGAGAAGTCCTATTACCTCCCCAGTTGAAAACTAAACATATAGACATAAAAGTCTTTGTAGCATAAAAAGTTTCCTATACTCTATGACTATAAAATAAAAATCACTAAGATGAAAAGAATTAGGATGAGGAGAAGTTTCCTTAACTTCTTAACTTTAAAATTAAATCAACTATAGCTAAAAAACCCCCATGATCCATAATTTAAATTTTAGAAGACTACAAGCTAGTTCAAGTTCATTTAAATCAAATCCTAAAATTTAATATGGCTATATTTAACATAACTTCACAAGCCTATCAAGTTCATTTGAGTTATTTTTAAAATTAATAAGATAGAATAGAGTGATACCCTACATGAATGTGAACTTCATCTAGAGGAATTGTAGATATTTGTTAAAGAAAAAGAACTAGGCTTTATAGTCCTACTAAGTTTGTTTAAATTTTGTTCAAGAATATAAGATCCAAAGGAGTTAGACTTTATTAGTTTGTCAAATTACTTGAAGAATAATTAATAAAGTAAAGCATGAGAAAAATCATCATAATTAAAGTGAAAGTCTATAAAACAAGCACAAAAAAAAAGCTAAATGCACGTAATCAATCTTACATCTACACTTTTACATACAAAAATTAGTTTAAAGTATAAGGAATGAGAAGCGAATGAATTAGACAAAGATGAGTGGGGCCTCTAGACCTAATAAGGTTTCATTAGCAAAGGTGAGAGATTTCAATTTATGGGACTAGGGACTTTAATTTCTCAGTCACTAGAGTAAAACTTATTAAGCCCCTTAGTTTGAGTTGGTTTAGGCTCAATAGAAGCATCAATAATAACTTGATAAAAAAAATGATAAATCTAGGTATTTCTTTTATTTGACTTTTCTGCAAACCTTGAACCTTGTGATTATAGCATTGTTCAAATTGTCATATTTCTAATTCTCGAAAGGCATACACTTATGATATTGAAGAATAATTTCAAGCTTAAAGTCTTCTTCCTAAAACTTTCTATTTTGCTTCTTGAGCATCTCCCTTAGGCCTACCACCTCATCCTTTTAACTTGAATTTTTACTTTTAAGCTCTTTGAGGCATTCAAAGATTAAGCCTCATTAGCCTCCTTCTTAGTGAAGGCAGGTCTTTGCAAGCCTTCAAGATTGCACCCTCATCATCCTCTTTCTCTTTGGTAACTTTTCCTAACTCCCTGAACTTCATCTTATGGGCTATGACTATAGAAGAGACAACCTGAAAGAGGAAAATAGAAATGGCAAGCTTGAAAAGAAAAAGAACTTTAATAAATTAAGTACATTTACTTTAACTATATGCCTATTTGAAAACTGGAGGATGAAGTTCAAATCTATGTCCTCCAAGATTTGTATGTCTTTAGGAGTTGCCATCTTAGGAACCATCTCTAATCTTATCTTAACCTTACCAAACACAATGTCAATTTTCTTCAAGTTGAACTAAGAGAAAAAGTGATCATCCTCCTTAGTAGGATTGAGAGCAAAAGGAGAGCAATAATATTCTCTATAATTAAAGGGAAGAGAGTTAGAGAAGGTAGGGAGGCAGAGGTGGAAATTGTAAGGGAAATAGGGTTGATAATGTTGACTTCCTCTTTGTGGATCACCTTTTGCTTCTTCTTCCCTCTATAGGATGGGTCTAATAAGTCTTTCTCTTTAATACCTTTGTCCTCTAAACTTTTTCATGGATATCATAAAAATACACGATTGTTAATAAGAAATTTAATTGATAAGAAGATAATTAAAATAAAAGAAAGAGATTGTATAGATGTTCTTCTCTAAAAGACAACTTTAACTAGATTAGGATATTGATATATAAGAGTATCTCCCAAAGTGAAAGGGGTAATATGCTGAATTTACAAAATTTTATTTAAGAAACTTTTAAGGTTACATTATTTATATCCTACTAAGAGAATCTTCCATCCAATCTCCTTAAAAAAATCTTAAAGGTCCATAACCATATCTTATTTATTAAGAAAATTAACTTATCTTTCTAATTGTGCAACCCTTTATGAATTGTCAACACTCAAGATTCACTCTTTGCCCTTAAGTTGTACCATTTGCATTAGGTCTTGACCAGTTTCCATTTATTTTTAAACTTGAATAGTTCAGAGGTTAAAGGGCACCTTTTGAATATGATATACAACTATGAATCTAACTAGTAGGATCAATGCAATTAAATGGAGTAGGTTAGGACTAAGAAATGCTAAGTCCAGAATTTGCACAATTATTAATAGGAAATTGAAACCTACACTTGAAAGTATCATAATGAAATCTCACCTCACTAAGTCTAGAGTAGCATATGCACTCATCTTCACCTAGGTATCTAAACGAAATATCCTTATGGAATTTGAACTTTTGTCTCATCATCTCAAACTCTATCCTCCTGGAGAAATGGATCCACGGGAAATATTTAAAGAGAACTTTTCAAATGACGGTTCCCACCTAATTCTCATCTTGTCCAATGTAGACCTATAAGGATATTTATGGTAAATTTTTAAATAATGATTCATATTTGATTATAAGTTTGTCTATAGCAAACTTCATTAATATGGTTCATAATATATTTAAGATGCTTTCGACTGACCTAAACAAATTTACCCTATACAAGATAATGTCTTTGGTCGGGTCGGTCACTTTAGGCCCAGGCCCATTCCTAGAACCACACTCGGATAGTCAGCGGTGCCTAAATTCGCGCTGAAACACGGTATGGGAGAGGTAACGTGCATGGACGAGTTAACGTGCATACGACCACCTCCATTCCTGATGATGATTACAGGTACCTGCTATATAAGCTCTCTACCTCTTCGTGCAATAGGTATGATCTAGAAAAACTCTGTTACTCTGGATCCAGCTATGGCAAAGACTCTCACTAAGAGACTGACTTGAGCGTCGGAGAGGCCTCCCGGGAATCCATTCCCGGCGTGCCTTTGTTGTCTTGCAGGTACGTCCATCGCCGCAGCTGACTGACCCATGGATCATAGTGGCATCGCCCAGCCCCAACCAGACCCGGCTGAACCAGTCTTAATAAGCCTATGTATTGAAATTTTCATTTTCAATCCAAGTTTTAAAAAGAAATTAGAAAGAAATGATACACCTTTAATAGATGTATGAGTTAGACTTGATTTACTCAAAGGAGCCTATCTTCTTTCTTCATGCATATGAAAACGGACTTCTACCAAAGACTATTCAAACTTTTTAGTTGAGATGGATATAAATTCTACAAGAATAATTGAGTACTTTTTAAAAAATTACTTACCAAAGAAAGATCTAAGGAAATGAAATGGACGCAATTACTTAAGAATTCTCTCTCCATATATATTTGTACTTTTACTCTTGATGAGTTGAGTGCTCTAACACTCTTAATTAATATTTATTCGTGTAAACTACAAACTTAATAAGTAATTTAAAAGATGTGCATCAATTTTAATCTACATCACAACTAAAATTTGATTTTTTTTCTTTCTAAATAGCTCTTCAAAAATAAACATTTGAATAAATCACATTAATATAAAGAATACACATAATCAAATTAATCAAGATTTTAAATACAATTAGCTATGTGTTACAAATGAATTACGTACTTAAACAGATTGGAGGATGAAAGAAGCTACTACTACTTCTAGGCTTTACTTCATTAATTATTTTCTTCAATGGCTCAAACCAAAAATAAATTTAATTAAACAAACTACTATGCTAATCTTGATGACCCGTTGAACAAAAAAAGAAAAAGAATTATCCATTAAGGTAAAAGGCATAATTAGTTAACGACCTTAGTATTATAGAAATAAATAATTTATATTCTTTAAATAAAAAAGTTTATGCGTTGTCGTTAAAATATAATGATTTAAAATCGCCAGTTCAAAATTCAACTAAATATTAAAATTAGGACTTGCATCTTCTTTTAGTCCATTTTCTCAACAAACAAAAGGCACATCTATTTGTATCTGCGAACTTTTGATTTCATACAATGCACGCTTGCTTGCTTATACTTCTAATCACACAAATACATAGCCATGTGCCCTCTTAAATACACCATAAGGTAGTGTCGTAACAGGAAGCTGTTCGAAAATGACTTGTAGCGGACTTTTAATTTAATTGCTAACAGCTGGTTGATTTTGACAATGTATGACGTATGTATAACGAATTCTGTTACATTACCTGAATGATTTTTTTTCCCCACGATATATCTTAGTGAGGTATTAATTGTGAGAAGATATTTTAACTCATTTATATTCAGAGTAATCTCTACTCGAATCGAGTAGGCCTCTTGAATGAGCTAAAATTTTAGCCTTAAATTTTAAACAGTTATATATATAAGGGAGATTCAAACCTACAACCTCACTTAAATCAAAAAGCTCTTTACCAACTCACCTATACCTTTAGGTTGACTTAAATGATTATTACCGATCGAACTTGGTCTACTTAACTCAAAATTAATGCATATGCACTCCAAAGAGTAACTCTCATTATAACGAATGAGACTATGTACAAGACTTTTGCCTTTATTCTTTTATGAAAATTATAACGTGAGACCTGATCAACTCCGCTTAAGTTCAAAAATTATTGTTTCTATATGATTAAATCCACAATTGTTTAGTATAAATATGCCCAACTTATTATAAATTAAGATTTAATAAAATTTAAGTTTAAAATTAGAGAGATATCAAAATTTTATTAGTCACCTTTGTTACTCAAAATAAATAAGATAAAATTTTTAAAATTATTTTCACTTGTGAGACTTTTGAATTTTTTTGGGTTATTATGTAAGTCCCCGTACCGTGCATATATATATAAGTGAGATTCATATTAAATGTTGTTGTTATTATTATTATATAAGTAAATATAACTTAACTATTTTTGTTGCAATTTCATGAAATGTTAGCGAAATTAATGTAGTTGAATATTGTTCAATGATTATAAAATTTTTTTGCACGATTTTTGACATAGATTATATATTTATTGAAGATGGAATAATATCATATGTGACGGATTTTTAATGTTCATTAGAGTATCTTTCGAATAAATATATTGATAGAGTGGCGTAATTAGTGTTTCAATTAAATTCAAATAAAAATGTTATTAAAGAATTATGTTAATTCGATTTAACGTGATCATTGTTCAATCTTTTAAGTATGATTTTTTAATAAAATATTAGATTAAAGTGACTTGAGAAATTATAAATAGTTAAGTTAATTGTTTACAGTTTATAAGAATATACCATGGACATTTAATCGGCTGAACCAAGCATTCGATCAACTAAACAACCACTCGAGTAGTGGGTATTGTTTTCATAAATTTAAGATAACCACCAATTCATTCAACGGATAACTTTAAAAAGGTTATGTCAACTTTCATCAACTGTTTTCACAAAATTTAGAAGAGGAAAAGCATTAGAACATATTAAGGGAATACTAAGTGGAGAAAAGGATTTCTAACAAATTTCTATTCATGGTGAAAATGATTTGAGGTATATTTTAACAAATTTCTACGCACGTTCAACAGAGTCACAGAGAAACAAGGTGTATTTATATGGTAACTATTATGTGTCAATTATAGTTTTTTAGTTTGATTGTTTTGTTGATTGTGTGTTTTACTTAATTGCTTGCATGCTTTAATTCATTAAAATGGCGTTAAAAAATTATAGAAACCTTAGGTGACGATTATGATGGTTTTCACTTTTCATGAAATAAGCATAATTGAAGGCTTTATTTGTAATGATAGTGTGTAAATTTAGTGTTTCATCATGACATTTAAGTTAACATAATTGGTGATTAAACTTTATTATTATGTGGGGGTCTATGTCTATCACGATTTCAGTAAAATAGGTGTCGGAGCAGAGCGGCGTGCCACTACTTGTCTGAGTAAAAGACATTTAACAAATTCAAATATGTCAAGTCAAAATTTTATACATATGCAGAAGCAGAAATGCAGATAGTTACTGATTATTAATTGCCACATATTGCAATGGATATGAGATTGAAAAGAACATAACATTTGTGTGCCGACACCGCATGGCACTGTTAAGTTTTCTTTTCAATACGCCATGTTCCACTTGAAAGCCATAGACAAATCAAATGTGTTAGAAAGTTATAACAGGCGTGGACAAAGAGTAATCTATATTAAAAGGTATTAGAGAAAAGTATATTTTTCTTGTGCATGTTACTGCAATGAATTACATTTCATCTTTTGTTTTACGTACTATTTAGCTGAAGATCTATAGAATCCTCCAAAGCTGGAGAAGGTGAAATGTGAAATTTAGTACGTAATATAAAGTAAAAAGTACGTTTGTCTCATATTTAGAGCTTATTTTTTGGTACAACAGAAAACCAGGATGAAATAAAACTAGCTTAAGCAACACTTAGATATCGTACGTGATATAACAAGACATAATTAACTTTTCAACGTTGCCGATTCGCTTCTTGCATTGTAGAACATCGATATGTGCCTTCAAGGTAAACCCCCACCTAGTCCACCCCCGGCACCACCGCCGAACCCTCCTCCAGCTCCTCCACCAAGACCCCCGCCACCACCGGCACCACCACCACCTCCAAACCCTCCTCCACCACCAGCTCCGCCACCTAGCCCGCCTCCAGCTCCTCCACCAGCACCTCCTCCAAATCCAGCACCACCACCTACTCCTCCACCTGCACCGCCCCCTCCCCCAAACCCTCCACCACCACCAGCACCACCTCCAAGACCTCCTCCAGCTCCTCCACCAGCACCACCTCCAAATCCAGCTCCACCACCACCTCCAAGACCACCACCACCTCCACCACCAAGCCCACCTCCACCGCCTCCACCAAGTCCACCTCCACGATGAAACAAGTTCTTTTGTTCCTCAAAGGAACCCTTTTCAGTTACAAGCTTCCTAGCATTGATACTGCAAACTAGGGCACCAAGAAGAAAAATGACAAGCAACTTGGAAGTCATCTTTGCTATCAAGTTTGTTTATACAGCTAAAGATGACTGGCACGAAATGCATTGTTGGAGAAGGAGTTATATTTATAGACCACCATGAAGGAGTGCGTATAAGGTTACTGAGAGGTGTCTTAAATTTGCTCATCTTCTCATCTGAAAAAACCGTGTTGAGTATTAATGAAACCCATATGACCCAACTGTCTCTTTTGAAAATGGCTACCAAAAACCCTTCTAAACCATGTCCCACCACCCTGTTGCATTGTCCAAGTAAAGATTCATCACTGTAGCATAATTTCTGATGCGAATACTTTTTGGCTGGTCCAATAAATATGACAAACGCCTTCAGTGGAGTACTAGCTACTCCATCAATTAATCGTTTATTCTCCTTGTGAGGATGGAATAGAACCTACAGTTTGCATGATTTTCATGTTTCTATTAGTTTGCGTACTTGCGGCTCTCTTTCCCTTCCAAAGAAGGGAAAAAAGATAACAAAATGAAGGCAATCTTAGAAAGTGATTATGGACATGGGCCACATGGACAAGTAAAATATAAATGTGGGAATGTTTTTAAAGTATGGTGAAATTAAAAGATTAGTGTTCATTTAGATATTATATTCACTAAGTTCGAAAGAATTTAAGTTAGTTGGAATCAAATAACCATGCCTTATTCATTAAGCATTTTGATAGAGGCTAACGAAAGTATATGCTGAACCAAGTAGTATTCCACGTTGAAAGTTGTACAAATTGATTAGTCAATATCCTTTTGCAGGCTTAAAGCACTAAGTTCTCAAACGTGGGTCCGTGCTTATGGTTGTACTTTACTGAACAGACTAAACCATTAACCACTTGATTTATGACATCAGTTGACTTCATCAAGTCTTTGTCATAATTCCGAGCTTATATGGACATTTAATTGAAGCTAACCGTGATTATGCTCCTACACTTAGATTACATTTTACTAACGATTATACTTGTCTGTTACAAAAAAAAATGACTAAATTATGACTAAGTTTGTGTTTGGCATTAGTTCTAAATTATTTTTGGGGTTTCAAAGTTATGCATGCACCCAAAAAAAAGCGGTGTTTGCTTATACTTTTAAAGTATTATTATAAAAATGAACCTCCTAAAAATAATAATTAAATAAACTTTCTTTTTAAATTATAGTTTAGCGAAATTTTTACTTTTAAATTTAAATTATAATAACAATTATTTGTATCTTTAATACATAACTTGTTTTTTCATATAATTAATAACTTGTTAGTCTTACTTGTTGTTTATATAGTAGTTTTAACAAAAAATTTAAAACTTTCGCAACAATGTTTAGTAAAGTTATATTATTTTTAACTACAATACTTTACCAAAATTATTTTTACTCACGACATTTTTACGCATAATGGTTTCTCGATGGTAATGTCAAATGGAGCGTAAAATTGTTGTCAGCCTTAGATGCTATAGTATACCTTGACCCGTAGTACAAAATGTTTTAATATGACATATACCGTAGCTATAATATTGCCATCGGTTGCATTTGATGAAGCCCTAATGCCATGTTGTACAAAATATTTTGAAACGTTAAATAGTCTACATAGACATAAAAGACATAAATCAATAAACAAGGTTAAATTTGAGTACTAGGACGTACGAGACAATTTGAAACCTTGTAAATGGACATAAACTTTTATGCAAGCCGTAAATAAGGTTCAAAATTAACTATATGTACCTAATAATAAAACGTCGTGGAATGAGAGCCGGACAACGAAGAGCCATATATATATATATAGATGTATAATTTTCTATGAACAGTTTTAGCGTCTTCCAATATTAGATGTATGTTAGGGCTTTTATATGCTAAATCTGTATACAAACTCATGATGGCATGCATTTCACATGGTAAATATCAAGTGTCTGGAAATTCTGTCCACTTAAAACATTTGGAACAAATGGTTTGTGAAACGAGAGAGTAAACAATAAATTATTATTTCCTTAAAGTGAAAGAATATACAAAGTGATAAAAGTTTGCAAAAAGAATTAGAGAATTATTATGTTAATGACTTTTGTAATCTTCATAGTCAATATTAACTAAATTACTATTTTATGCCAACAAATAATTCATAATTTACATTGCTAAACAGTGATTATAAAAAAACAAAATGATAGAAAATTTTAAAATTGTCATTTTTTGTGGTGATTTAATATATATTCACATACTCGGGCATACGTGTGTATGCATATATATAAAAAATATAAGTATATATCTTTTTTTAAAAATATATGGTAAGATTATTAACTAAAAGGAAAGTTAAAGGTTTTAATTTATTATAAGCATCTATATGGTACATCAATTAACTAATATATATGGTATATCAATTAACTAACTAAGATTTGAAAGTAATGTAGTCAACGGAAAGACAAGATTTTCCGTCCAATTTTATGGTATTTTATTTTGTCCCATAAATTTCAACAATTCATTTATACGGGCCTCGTATTTATTTATACAGGACTCACACAAAAATCACATAAATAAATAAGTAAAATTTAGAAGACATAATAAAACACAATGTTTTAAAAACCGGACCGGTGACTGAACCGGAGAAGCAACTGATTCAATAGTCAAAGGTTCAACCGGAATTCAACCGTGATCGAACCGGTGACTAA
>JAOSBN010000179.1:49813229-49831045 GCA_027563595.1 Erythroxylum suave
CAAGTGGCCCCTTAAATGACACCTGAAACTTAACAAGTAATGTGTGTTTCAACAACTATTTTTTTTCTCTTCTTCATTCCTTTTCTGCTTCATTTTAGAAGATGAAACCTTAACTTTTATGCTTGTTATTTATGTGTGAATGAGTCTTATATCGATTTTATGAAATGTTGTTGACACATTATATATGTTTTGTCTGCATTTTACCGTTATTGTCTGATGAATGACAAATTTGACCTAAAATTGATTACAAGTGGCCCCTTAAATGACACCTGAAACTTAACAAGTAATGTGTGTTTCAACAACTATTTTTTTTCTCTTCTTCATGCCTTTTCTGCTTCATTTTGAGAAGATGAAACCTTAACTTTTAGGCAAAATATGTTATTGCACCTTCTAAAAGAATATTATAATTTTATTTTAATAGAATTTGGAATAGAACTCACCTTTTCCTCGATTTTTTTGGAGAAAGGATTATTTCCTCAATCAAATAGAGAAAGATTTGTATGGAACCTAATAATATAGAAGTGTAAGTTAGATGATTACCAATATTTACACCTTATTTTGGAGGTAGGGCAATTTCATCTAACATAGATTGTTCAACAATAATTTTTCAATATATACAATAAATTTCCATACATAATTACATCTAAAAACAAGAAATAATCATATTATAAAGAAATTATATATTCCTATACTAATATACAAGATTAGTCAAATAATAATTATAAACTTATAATTATGAAATCAATTCCTATAATTACAAACAAATTATAATTTGAAATCAATTATTGGATGACTCATATCAACAGTCTCTCTAAAGTTAAAGTATAAATGTTTATAATACCCAATTTGTCAATAATATCATGAGATTTATAATGTTTAGTGTATAATAAAAATTTAGGATATCACAAATTCTTGAAAAATTTAGGATTTTACAACATGTTTCATTTAATCTTACCATTTCATATTTCTTTAAAAAGTTTTAGCTTTATGCATTTTGTTGAATTTGGAAAATTTTGTGAATTTCATTAATCTTTCATATTTAGGAAAGGATTTGGCTCTTATAGAGATAATTGGTAATTATATTAGTAAAAATAATGTATCAATTGCATATTATGTAAACTTATATTTCCTTTAATATGATTTTTGATAACATGGTTAGCTTTTATGAATTGTGAACTCAAATAAATCATATCTATCTCAATTGAAATAAAAGGTGAAAGGCAAGTAGTGGTTGCAAAATGCAACACATTTTTGTAATAAAAATGATAAGAAAATTGAGAACTATGCAAAACAAAGACGAAAAGATCTAAAACATAAACTTTAGAAGTGAGGTCCTATTACTTTCCCAACATACATTTTTAAAGGTCTTCATTTTTAAAGTTCTTGCGTAAAAATAAAATGACAGGAAGATAGTTAACTCAACAGTGAGTAAAAGTAATTGTTCTTCTACTATGCACGTCACAGTTAAAGGTATACATCACATGCTTTTGTTGACATTATACCGATAATTGATTGTAAAAGTTTCAAGTGTGAATGCTTATAATGAAATTTGGTGTTGTTGGAACAGATATAAGTACAAAACTATTGAATAAGTGTATTATCTTAAATACGAAATATTTTTTTCGCAAGCCCTATTTTGTGTTGACGAGCGTCGCTCATCCTTCTTCTTTGTAGTCTGTGGTTGTCCGTACATCTAGATAAGTCATCCAACTAATGTCTACCATATGTGTTGCTTTAATAGTATGAGTATTTGTGTTTAGGTTTTGTGTGAATACAAAGAAGGTCTTGATTTTTTTGTTGTTATTTAGAATATGCTTATAATCATTAATTAGTTTTTATGTTCTTCTTTAATAGTCTAAGTACTTATGATTGGTTTTGTTTGAATCATTGATGAGTAGATGTATGATCACGTAAGTATTTACTGTATGTGAAATGAGTTTGAGATCTTACAGATGATCCAATGCATAATAAACCCGTAGGATGGTATATAGGCCATAAACCTATGATGCAGCTCCTATAAGGCTTATCGGTGAAAAATTCCTTGAGCTTAGGAGTCGCAGTGAGAACTTGCTTTCTTGATTCACAGGTGTAAACAATGCCACGTATCATAGTGTTAAAATCATTTGTAGGTGATTATTTCAAATATATATACTTAAACTTCAATGTGATTAATTCAAACTTAGTATTAACATAAGAAATTCATGGGTTTAATAGAAAGATAATTCTTTGCACAATAAACCCGTAAGACGGTACGTAGACTAGAAACTCATGACGTAGCTCCCATGAGGCTTATTGGTGAAAAATTCCAAAAGCCTCAGAGTCACAATGAGAACTTGCTTTCCTGATTCACAGATATAAACAATGTCACGTACCATAGTATTAAAATCAATTGTAGGTGATTAATTTAAATATAAATACTTAAACTTCAATATGATTAATTCAAACTTAGTATTAACATAAGAAATTCATGGGTTTAATAGAAATGACAACTTTTTACTTAATAAACCCATAGGACGATTTATAGACTGGAAACTCGTGATGCAACTCCCATGAGGCTTATCGCTGAAAAATTCCATAAGCCTAAGAGTCACAACAAGAACTAGATTTCTTGATTCAAAGGTGTAAACAATGCCCTGTACCATATTATTAAAATCAATTGTAGGTGATTAGTTAAAACGTAAATACTTGAATTTCAATGTGATTAATTCAAACTTAGTATTAACATAAGAAATTCATAGGTTTAACAAACATGACAATTCTTTATATAATAAACTCATAGGACGGTATATAGGCTGGAAACCAATGATGTAGTTCTCATAAAGCTTATCGTTAAAAAATTCCATGAGCCTAAGAGTCACACGAGAACTTGCTTTCTTAATTCATAGGTCTAAACAATGTCACGAACCATAGTATTAAAATCAACTGTAGGTGATTAATTTAAACATAAATATTTGAACTTCAACGTGATTAATTCAAACTTAGTATTAACATAAGAAATTCATAGGTTAATAAACATGACAATTCTTTGCATAATAAACCCATAGGACGGTATATAGGCTAGAAACCCAAGATGGGGTTCCCATGAGACTTATCGATGAAAAATTCCACAAACTTAGGAGTTACAACGAGAACTTGCTTTCTTGATTCACAGGTGCAAACAATGTCGCATAATGCTTATTTAAAATCAAACTTTGGATTAATGTGGTGACTGTCCAATCACTAAGGTGGAATTGGTTGGTTTGAGTTTTCTAATTGTGAACTCTTATGGTGGAATAGGTTGGTTTCAATTTGGAGGGAAAATGGTCAGAGACCTAAAACAACTTAGCGGATGTTCTGTAAAGTAAAGATTAAATATTCTGTAAACTTAGGGGAAATGAAGGATGTCGACTATGAAATCACTGTTTTAGATAATAGTTTTACATAAATGAGTAATGTTGATAGATTTTGGATATATAGATGATTAACACCCGATGGTTTCATTAATCCTAAGTTTGTTGAGGAAGTTAGCTTTGATTTACTATGCATGTTCTCAAGGTGCATATATGGATGACCCAAAGATCAGATGTCCATGTAAAAAGTGAAAACATATTCGTTTTCTTCTTATTGATGAAATGAATCTCCATTTGTTAAGAAAATGAGATGTTCCGAATTATTTTGAGTGGACACAACATGAGAGGTTATTGATTTTTAGCACCTCAAAGGTAATGAAGTAAACTCATTGATAAGTGTGGATGAGTTTCAAAGGGGGACAGGATTTAAAGTAAATAATATGGGAGCAACTGAAAATTCTTACATTCAAATGGTTTATGATGCAACTAGTTATACCTTTTAGGAAAATATAGAAAATCTTAAACAAGAACCAAACCCACTTGCAAAATAGTTTTTTTACTTACTACAATCAGCTGACCAAAAATTATAGCCAAATTGTGAAACCATGACTTATTATCTTCAGTTGCTCGAATATTTAACATAAAGTCTGAAAGGCATATTTCCAATCAAATTTTTGATAACATTCTGGCTTGGTATAATGAATCATTGTCTCCTAATCATACAATGGTCGATAATTTTTACAATATGAAGAAACTTATTAAGGGTACTGGTTTGCCAGTTGAAAAAATTGATTGTTGCAAATTGGGCTGTATGTTGTTTTAAGGAGATGATGTGAAATTACAATAGTGCATATTTCGTAGTCAATCTAGGTTCAAACCTAGAAAGCATAATATGAAACAGAAATTAATACCTTAGGAGCGAATGTATTATTTCCTGCTAATTTCGAGACCTCAAAGGCTATATGCCTCTAATTACTGCATCTCATATGAGTACAGATCCCCTGGCCCGACGGGTCAGGATGGGTCAGCCCGTGGCCTGGCCTACCATATATATTTTTAAAGAAAAACGTCAAAAACAATGTCATTTTCAACAAAACGACATCGTTTTTGAAGTAACAGTTGGCCCACTGGTTGGGTTTGGTCACATGGCCCAATTAACCCGAGCCAAAATTGGGGCAGGTCAGGCCATTTTAACATCCCTACATATGAGACAACATAATGAACAAGAACAAGAAGATGGAATAATGAGTCATCCATTGAATGCACTGGCATTGAAACCTTTAAATAACACTCACTATGATTTTGCAGTTGAAAGCCGAAATGTTAGGTTAGAATTGTCGATGAATGAATTCCATCCTTTTTGGTCAATTAGGCCAACAATATTCATCATGGTCAATCATAATTACTCCTTATAATTTGCCTCCATGGATGTGTATAAATGAGGCATTTATATTCTTGACAGCGATTTTATCAGGGCTTATAAATCCAAAGCGTAAAATTGATGTATTCTTACAACCATTGATATCTGAATTTCATAATCTTTGGGAATATAGACATATGATGTGGCCCTTAAACAAAATTTTGCGTTGAGAGCATCCTTGATATGGACTATTAGTGGTTTCTTGGCATATGCTATATTGTCTGGATGGAGTATATTAAGGAAATTGGCTTGTCCTTATTATGACAATGATTCTAGTGCATTTTATCTTCCAAATGGGGCTAAAACATCTTAGTTTGATCATCACAAGAAATTTCTTCCTCCAGATCATCCATTTAGATGTAATAAACAAAATTTCATTAAAAATATGATGGTACAAACACCTCCTCCCCCTCACAAAGCTAGTGAAGAGATATTGCAAGAAATTGATTAATTAGGATTGCTGAAAGTTATAGAATTTGAAGCTAATGAAGTGAATACAAGCATTAGTAAAAACTTTGGTTGGAGAAAATGCAGTATCTTTTGAGATTTTTCATATTGGATAATTAATTTGTTACGTCATAATCTAAATGTGATGCATATTAAAATAATATATTTGACAATTTATTCAATACCATAATAAACATTGAAGGGAGGACAAAGACTAATGCAAAATCACAAGCTATTTTAAAAAATTTTGTATAAGGAATGAGTTTGATCAAGATCTTTGCACCAGTAAATATTTGAAAGCATGTTACAATTTGGATAAAAACAAAAGGAAATTTTGTGTGATTGGTTGAAAAGTCCAAAATTTCCCGATGGTTATGTTTCGAACTTGACGGCAATGTATGTGGACATGAGGAAGTACAAATTATTTGGGAAGAAAAATCATGATTGTCATATGTTTATGAAAAGGTTGATTCCAATTGCATTTCGGGAGTTGCTACTGAAAAAGGTTTGGGAAGGTATAACAGAAATAAGTTTGTTTTTTAAAAGCTTAATACCATCTGAAATAAAGTTAGTTGAAACAAAAAAACTAGAAAGGAAAATTCCAATTATCTTGTGCAAATTGGAAAGGGTTTTTCCTCTAAACTTCCCTGACTGTATGGAGTAGCTATCTGTACATTTAGCACACAAGGCTAAACTTGCTGGTCTGGTTCAATATCGATGGACGTGTTTGTTTGAGAGGTAATTATAGTTAATATTAAAATAAGAGTTAAAGCATGCTTTAATCACAAAATTGTAATAACCCTATTTGTAATGTAGGTATTTGCATCACTTGAAGAAAAACGTTAAAAACAAGGCTAGAGTTAAAGGTTCGACATGTACTGCTTATTTAGTGGAGGAAATAAGTACATTTTATTCATATTATTTTGGGTCGCATATGTACACAACAGAAAGAAAAGTTCGTTGTAATAAGGATAAGGGAGGAACGGGTGATGTTGATGGTAACTTATCCATTTTCACATATCTAGTATGAACATATAGGCGTTCAACAAGAAGAATGTTAACAACAGAAGAAATAAAGGCTTCCCATGGTTACATTTTATTGAATTGTTAAAAGGTTTAACCTTTCGTGCAGTAAGTTTAAGTTGATTTTGCAATAAATTATTTGAGTTTCCAAAGTTATTTTTGTTCATAACTAAAATACATAATAATGCTTTTAGACTATTCGAGCAATAGTTATGCGAGTTAATGCTCGAAAAAATATAGGATGATATCAATGAAAAAGTTGAAAGACACTTTTCTCTATGGTTCGAGAAATATGTGAATTTCAATTGTAATAATTAAATGGTAGAATTATCAAATCAAAGTGATTAGATGACATTATACTATTTAATATGATAAATTGTATAAGCCTTAAAAAATCTAATAGAGAACAAGTTCATATGTGATCATGGTCATAGTGGTCGTAGCATAAGTTCATATGTGATCATGGTCATAGCACAGTAAATAACAGAGTTTGCATATAGGGAGAATTCATGGATTACTATGGTAAAATGATTGAGAAACTTGAAATTGAGTATCCGGAGTGTGATATTTAAGTGTGAATGGTTTGATCCAACTCCTAATGTTGGAATAAAAGTGAACAGTCGATACAATCTTGTTGAAACCAACCAGGGAAGAAGATTAAGATAATTTAAACCTTTCGTTTTAGTGATGCAAGCGATCCAAGTGTATTATGTCCCTTTTCCTAGCTTTTGACGAGATAAATCAGATTGGCTGGTAGTATGTAAAGTAAAACCTAGAGTTGTTTTTGAATTACATGGAAAAGGAGAAAATAAGAGAATTGAAAGTGAAGTGGTTCAAGATGATTTTATGAATAAGTGCATGTGTAATATATGACAACAATGAACGTTTGAATGATCTAAATCCTGAATATGTTAACATTTCATCTAGAGAGGATGAGGAGGGTGAGAGATCTGAAGAGGAGCCTGAGTTTGATTCTAAATCTTTGGAAAGATGATATTATAATAATTTTTATTTATAATTAAGTGCTGATAGCGATTAATTTGTGATTGTTATAGAATATTATATGAATAAATCTATTATTACATCAACAACATATAGTTATATTTTGAATTTATATCGTTTTATTACTGAAAAATTTAATAAAATGTGAATTTCAGGTTAAAAATATGTCACCAAAGAGAAAACAGGATATGATATAACCAAGGTTCATGTTAAAACGATTTGGATAAGGCAGTGCATTTCCAGATGAAACATCACATTTTGCAGATGCTACTGCACATCTAGATGAGGCTTCACCTTTTATACTGCTACTATACCATCCAACAACTTTGCTACACCATTCACCAGCCCCTACACTGATAGAGATATCAGGGGTAAACGTTGCAGATGAAGGAGGCAACCTCCAACCTGGGCTAAGGGAGTTGATAAAAGAGCGTACATCACAATTATCAATAATTTGTAAGTAAAATTCTAAAAAAAATTAATACATGATAACATCAAATTTTTATATTGAAGTTATAGGTGGTTTCAATTTGAAAACGATCTAAAATAACTTATATATTAGGTTGGCTCCGTCTGGAATGTGCTCAAGAAATATCTCATCCAAGTTCAAGGAGAGGATAGATCTTGAGGATTATATATGAAAGAATGTCTCTTAGTCGACAAATGATTTTAATTAGTAGGAGTTTGAGCCACAAAAAATGTATTCTTTACTCTTTTTATTTTATATAATTTTATACATTAATTAGATAAATATTGTCATTTATAAGTACTTATTATATGTTTTTATTTTTTCTAGAAAGAATTTTTTTGGGATCCAAAATTTGATGTTGTTTATAATATATTGGTGAGGCAAGCTTGCAGATGTTATAGAGACTTTCTTGCTTCAATACACAAGAATGGTATACGACCACGATATATATAGAGTTGTTAGAAGCAATATTTGACATCACCCGAGGCAATATCAATTTTAGAGCGTAATTCTACCAACAAACATGCAAGAACAAATGGAGAGAGCCTACCCATACAAACTGGAGGATCTTTAACCCACCAGGAGCATGCACTTCAACTTGTAAGTATCAAAACTTTACACTTATATATTGATTTTTGTACTTTGATGTATTAAATTTGATTTCAATGTAATTTAATGTATGAAATTTAAATTGAAAATATATGTGCATTATGGAGAATAATAATGTTATAAATGTCTGGTGCCATTAATGGTCGTGTTGTTGAGTTAGATTTTTTTGTCTAACAGGAGATAAATATCATAAAAATAGAGGAAATTTTGTTAAAATTTTTGTAAATTATAGTTCATTTATAACAATTTATTCTGATGCAGGAAAAGTGTATGGGCAGGAAGCCTACACCACGTCAGCTCTTTTTGCACACTCATACCAAGAAGCATGATGGTGTGACCTTCGTCAACACCCGCTGCAGACAAGTTCATGTATGTAAAATCTATACTTTAATATTATTTCTTAAAAAGTATTACTTATTAACATAAACAATTATAATGATAAGATCAAATACAAGAATGCATTAATAGGTAGTAGGAATTGTCATGGAAAGATTTTTGGCTTAGGTTCATTTTGTGAATACATGTTATTCGCAATGCTCCACATCCATCACAGCTAGATCTAGTAAGTGGTCCACAATAAATGAGAGAGTCTTCTAGCTTAAGAGCACGATGGAGAGGCCGGTAACTCAGTTGTAATAGTCGATAGAGTACATAGCCCAACTTCGTAATGAGATAGACCAATTGAAGAGGAGGGATAACATCTCATTGCAGCAGTAAGAGCATCTTCCTTTATCACCTGCATAGCTTAGATGAATAAGTGAATGTATTTGATGTTTTGCTACTCTTAAGTTTTTGTATATATTCTTAATTTATAGTTATTTTCAAGGTACTTATTCGTGTACATTTTAAATTTTTTATTATATTAACAATAAGGATAATGTTTACTTTATATTTATCAGTCAATGTTATATTATTTACACAAATTAAATATAAAAAATCATAATATTATGAACAAAAAACTCAGATAGGAAGTGAAAAATGGTAGCAGAAATTTAACAAAGCCAAATTTTTAGACGGAAAAACAATGTTCCTTTGCTAATTAGCTACAAAATAAATAAATCAGTTCATAAGTTGCCGACGGAATATATCATTCTGTCGGTAAAACTTTAGTGATGGAATTCAGGTTTCCATCGGTAAATTTTGCAACGGATTGCTAAATGTCCATAGATAACTTTAGTAACGAACATATGATTTGCCGTTGGCAAATTAACTGATGGAATATTAGAATTTCTTTCCTAAAGTTGCGACACTATAAATCTATCAGTAAATTTGTTTTAACTTACCAATAGAAATCCTAAATTTCATCGCTAATGTTACCAACGGTTTCACAAACTTTGGTCACTAAATTTACCAACGACCATTGCTCTGACGTTTCTTTCTATCAGGAATTTCTGTCTCAAAAACCTATTTTTCTTATAGTGAAGGAGATCTACTAGAATAAGGAAATCAACTATTACTAATGATTATATTATATCTCTACAAGAATATGACTACAATATAGAAGCCGAGAATGATCCTGAAACCTTTCATAAGCCATAAGTTGCAAAGAATCAAATTTATGGTATAATGCCATGAATGAAGAAATGAATTCCATAAAGAGTAATGATGTTTGAGATCTTATTGAGTTGCCTAAAAAAGCAAAAACTATAGATTGCAAATGGATATTTAAAACAAAGAAAGACTCATTAGGCAATATTCAGAGATACAAGGCAAGACTTGTCACTAAAGGATTCACTTAAATTGAAGGAATTAATTATACATTTGCTCCCACGTTAAAAAAGATTCACTTTGTATATTTTTAGCATTGGTTGCTCATTTTGACATGGAATTGCATCAAATGGATGTGAAAATGACTTTCTTAAATGATGACCTATAGGAAAAGTTTACATGAAACAACCAAAAGGATTCTCATCTAATAATTGTGAGAATTTGATTTGCAATCTTAAAAGATCTATATATGGATTGAAACAAGCACCCCGCCAGTGGTATTTGAAATTCCATGATATTATCTCATCATTTCATTTGAAGAAAATATCTTAGATCAATGTATATACCAGAAGGTTAGTGGGAGTAAATTTTATTTTTTTGTATTATATATGGATGACATATTACTTGCAACCAATGATAAGGGTATGTTACATAACATCAAACAATTTATATTTAATAATTTTGAAATGAAAGATATGGGTGATGCATCTTATGCCATTGGCATAAAGATCTATTGAGACAGATTCTGTGGTATTTTGGGTTTGTCTTAAGAAACCTATATTAGTGAAGTTTTAGAGAGATTTCAGATAAAAGATTGTTCATTAAGTGTAGCTCCTATTATGAAAGGAAATAGTTTCAATTTGGACCAATGCTCGAAAAATAATTTTGAAAGGGGACAAATGAAAAACATTTCATATACTATAGTTGGATGTCTAATGTATGCTCAAGTTTGTACAAGACCTAACATTGCATTTGTTTTTGGAATGTTAGGCAAATATCAGAGTAACTTAGTATTAGATCACTAGAGAGCTGTAAAAAAGTAATGAGATACTATTAAGCGACTAAAGATTACATGCTTATATATACACGAATTGATAATTTAAAAGTAATAGGGTACTCAAATTTAGATTTGACGGGTGTGTTAATTGATGAAAATCAACATCAAGTTATATCTTCATGTTTACCCATAGAGCCATATCTTAGAGAAGTGTTAAGCAGTCTTTGACTGCTACTTCCACTATAAAGGCTGAATTTGTTTCTTGTTTTGAGGCTACATCACATGGTGTATGGCTAAATAATTTCATAAATGGGCTTAGACTTATAGATTCCATTTTTAAGCTATTAAGGATATATTGTGACAATTTAGTTACTATTTTTCTGGCTAAAAACAACAAGAGTGGTAGTTGGAATAAACACATCAATATTATGTTTTCTTCTATAAAAAAATGTGTTAAGGAAAAGAAAGTGGTCGTTGAGAACGTTAGCACTGAATTGATGATAGTTGATTGTTTAATAAAAGGCATGTCACCAATGAAGTTCAAGGATCGTGTTGTTACAATGAGATTGGGTTTCATTGTATAGTTTTCATTATATGGACAATGTTGTTTTCGTGAAACTTTTTAATATTTCTCATATGATGGTGTACATTATTGAAGTTAGAGAAATTAATTTTTTTGGACCTATAATGTTAACACCTTTGGATTGATAAATAATATTATATTGTAATACATGAAAAATAATATCAACTATTAGAAGACCTATGGCCATAATTCATATATTATATTTAGAATAGATTAACTTTTGATACCAAGTTAAACTTATGGACAACCAAGTGGAGAATGTAAGTATTTTTCATATTCTGTTATTAAATAGTCCAACGTTATGTAGTTAATAGGTATGAATGTCCTATTTATGTGGTAACTGAGAATGTGCTTAATGGGAGCAAATTGATATATGTTTTTCTTACAGACTTTTAGGGTCCCTAAGCTTCTTTTCTCATATGAAAAAATACACCATCAAATTGGAAACTAAGAGCTTAGAAGAATTCTAAAACGTAAACTCTCTAAGTAAAATCATCAATGGTTTATTTTGTTTTCTTCCGCATTTAGTTTATATGTTACTAACGTATATTATTGTGACTATATGTTTAATTGGCCAAAAAAAAATTCTTCATCCAGTGTATTTGTTTATGGAAAAATTGTATTTTCTCATATAATAGATTTTACTTATAATTAAATAATTGATTTAATAATTTGAGTCCACACTGACAATAGTAATTGAGGAAAAAATCCTTATCTATTGATTTTTTAAATGAAAAACTTATATTTCTGTCTAATAAACTTTACTTCTCAAATAAATTTTATGCTAAACCAAACAATTATATGAACATTATTTATATTTTCCAAAAATCTTGTTCGTAAAAAATAATTTTCTCATGTTTTTTAATATCATTTAGAAGTTTCATTATTTACTATTGCCAAATAAGATGGTATTCAATTATGAAATCATACTTTATTAAAAGTTTGTGAATTATTGTGATCAAATTAAAGAGAATTCAAAAAGAAGCAAAGGGAATAAAATGATTGTTAAACTAACAACAAATTAGAAGAAACAGGCAACAAACATGCACAAGAACTGACAAATTGATTAAGTGCTAAATACTGTACACACACCAATGTGAGGCATTGACTTTATAACACCAAGTCACATATGGTTTAGCAAGTTATTTTGTAATTAGACTTCAAAATTTTACCATAAACATATAGCCATGTATGGTTCTAAACATAATCATGATAGCATCTCCATGTAACTCCAAAGGATATTGGAACATGATCGATGGTCACGACCACACTTTTCCCACGTTATATTGAACTTCATGCAATAAAATTATTACTGAAAATAGTTGTACATTGTTCTTTGAGGATAGTGATGATGTTTGTATGGTTTGTAGACTTGCTATCTATTCACGTATATGTGCTAGTTTTCATCATACCTTGTTTCATCCCCAAGGATGACAAGTAAGGCAAATGAGGATCCTGTTACAAATGATATCTGCTAAGACAATGATTAGGGAGGTAGAGGCAAAGCAAGCATTAGAAAAGCAATCACAATACTTATCAGGATCACAATTCTCATTTATTCTTTGCTGCTAGCTATTATTGGTAGTTGATAATGGGAAAGGATAGTGAACTAGAAAACTAATGGTTTCCACAAAACACAAGGGAAATGCATAAAATCCTGATCACAAAACAATCTCAACAAAGAATAAGGCTAAAAGAAAAAGAACTATTTCATTTGTTTCATTCCTTTTCCTACGAAATTCAAACAAAAATGAGGTATGAAAGATAATGTACACTTAATGCAAGATTGATTATAAAATCAAAAGAGAAAGATGGAACAGAACAACAAAATTACACGATCATCCATTTTCTACCTCTAACTGCTTCCTTAACAAGTGATGACAATGTAATCTTTGCACTTTTGTAACAGCTTCCACAAATCAGTTTTATTGGAGAGTTTCGCCTTAGTTATTACAAATCCCAAACCAACCCGAATTTTTAGAGGCCTCTCACATCATTAGCACCGAAGACTAAAAAAGGTTTGTTGGTCTGGAATGTGTAGCTGATGTGTTAAAATAAGAAGTTCCCACTAATACTGGAAAAGCAAGGAAATAATATCAGAATTATTGTTTTCTGATTTTACGCATTGCCTAATTTACTTGCACAAACAACATAGAAAAATTGTGCGAAGGAAACTAAGAAGAAAAGTGATGAGATGATTAACAAGAGTGTCTAGCAGCAAAACTCAAAATCTAAGTTATATGGCTCGTTTGTTCTGCCAAAGTTTGGTGTATGCCAATAATTTTCTGCTTTGAAATAAAAATCTAACCAAAGAAATGAAAAGTTGTTCAACAATCTCAGATGGCGAGATGTCTTCTAAGTCATTTAGTAAACATTTCCTACCGAATCACAAATTACAAATAAAAAAATAAAACACATAGTTTAACATAATCCTCGCAGAATAATATGTCTGTTTAACAGCTGCAACTGGCTAGATGTTCCCAAAAGTTCAAGCACAAGTTACTTAGCATAAATGGTAAGCATTTAGTTAGCAACATTTCCACTTGCAGGTAAACTTTACCTATATAGGTCATTTTGAAGTATATTGGATTTGTGTATTTCCAGGCAAAGTCCAAACAAAGTGAAAACAAAGAGGAGTTGAGAACACCAAGCACCAATACTAAGCACAATAATAATGTAATTCACCAAAGAATGTCCAAACCTCAAGCACTACCATTTGTATAACTAAAGTAATTCAATAAATAAAGTCATACACATTAGGACTAACAACTAAATTTCTTTCAGCACATAATCAAATAAGAGCATTGCAATTTGTGTTTATATAGTATTTGGTGCTCAAGCTTGATTGTATTCTCATACAAGCCATATAAGTTGTTAATAGCAGTTGCTACCCTTAAGGGAATCATAATATGAAACCTTAGATTGAACGTTGAACTAGGCGTAAGGCTTTTAGTGAGAAACATTGCATTGCTTTCTAACTTTAAAGGTCGGGTATCATATAAATCTATGAAATATAATATTGTTTCATATCTAAGCCAAAAAGAAACAACACGTTTAGAGAGAGAAAATGCTCTATTCTTTGCTCTGCTCGTTTTATCCTCTATACTATTAGTTACCATATGTTCTTTAAAAACTAGAAGGGCAGGAGAGGTTTGCCACCTTTGCATGGCTGCGGAGACATTGAAATGTTCTGAAGCTGCACAAGGCGACATGTCATGCTCCCAAAGGCCACCTGGCTAAGAAGGTTGGATTAGGGGTGAGGAAGACCCACCCCCAGAAGGTCCCCTCTCGTATCGAGCTATAGTATTAGGCGATCAAACTGGGGACTCAGCGAAAGTGGAATTAGATTGGTCGGCTGAGGATCCCATTGAGTTCGAAGAAGGTGACATTATTACTACGCAAGCAGAAACCGGAGGGGCAATGGAATTATCCTATACTTTCCGAACGCGGCTCAACCGATAATGGACAGAGGCGGTTATAGTGAAACTCCTAGGCCGACGCATTGGCTTCAAGATGTTGAGTTCCCGACTGAAGACGTTGTGGCAACTAGTCAAACCCATGAAGGTGGTTGATCTGGACCACGATTTTTTTCAGGTCAACTTCATGGAAGAGGACGACTACCTCAAGGCATTAACTTATGGGGCATAGATCATCATGGGACATGCCCTATCTGTCCAACGGTGGTCTCCCACCTTCAGGCCATCTCAAGGTAAAGTTACAAGGGCAATCGTCTGGGTTCATTTCCCGGATCTGCCAATAGCCTAGTATCACCCTATGATCCTCATTGTGTTAGGCAATCTCATAGGTCAGACAATAAAGATTGATGAAGCCACTCCGTATGCTCAGATGGGCAAATATGCGTGCACTATAGTGGACATTGATTTGAGCATGCCTTTACATTCGAGAGTGGATCTGGACGGCGAAACCTTGCTGGTGGCTTACGAGGGGCTCCCTCAAATTTGTTTTCAATGTGAACGCATAGGGCACACATCTGAGTAGTGCCTAACCAGGATCTCTACTCATATACCGGTCCTCAATCACATCGGTCCAAAGCGGTGACAGAAGATCAGCTAAAGGTAGACGCCGCAACCACCAACTCACCAACGCCGATACCAAATGTGCCCATCACGAATTACGAGCCCTGGATCCAGATCCAACGGACAACTCCCAGATTCCTGAGAAAATAATCGGCAGCTTATAACACAAGCATCCCCAGAGACATTCATAGAGTTAGAGGGTCTATATACCTAGTATTGTCAGACCATGACACTTCGGAGGCATTTAATAGAGAGATGTTACACTCATAGTCCACTGTCCAAACATCAGGGAGCAGGAGTGACTACTCGAGGGGAGACAACACTGTTGCAAACCCAAAGGCGGGAAATGGTGATGCCTAGACATAAAATTCATTTAGGGTGACAACCAAGGGGAATGAGGAAGCCCACAAGGATAAGGTATCAGGTGGTAGTCGAGTTCCCAATATCTAAACAGTGAAGGGCTTGCTATCAGGGACAATTATCCAACATCTGCCCCTTCTCAAGGAGAAATGCACTGCAGTCACCATTAGTTCTCACCGCGAGATATTATGCAATAGCCAGACCTCACTAGTAAAAGACCAAGAGGAAGAGTCACATGACAACCCTATGGATGGAGTTGAAGGCAAGGTAGAACCTTACAACACCAGTGAACTAACCAATCTACCTCCATCCAAACCTCCCGACCCCATGGAAGGTGCGTCATGGATGGAGGAAGACCCACATGCCAAGGGCAGAGTAGTCGAACAAGTCCACCAGCTTTTGGAAAGCAACATGGGCGAGATGGCCGAAGGCAGTACTGAACTAGCATAGCCTTAAGGGTGTGTTTCTCTAATCCTGTGCTTTATTTATGTCAATATTATTATGGAATTGCCAAGAGGTTGGAAGAAATTCCTTCCAATCTATTTTGCATACTTATATCCATATGTATAAACCTGGTATACCGATGTTAGTAAAAAAAAGACTCAGTGTGGAAGCAGACGGCTTTGCAAGAGGAATTTGGCTGTTATGGCGGTTGGATTTTGATGTCGTAGTGGAGGTAGCATATAAACAATTTTTACATACCTCAATAAAGTATGGGACCTTTTCTTTTGTGCTTACTGCCGTTTATGCTAGTCCTCAAGTTCTTAAGCAAAAATGTCTTTGGACTTACTTGCTGTGGATTGGTAGTCAAGAGACTTGACCTTGGATTGTTGGTGGCAACTTTAATGCCAAATTGGAAATTACTGATAAAAGGGGTGGCTCTCCTTTCATTATGGTTGTCAATAAAGACTTTCAAGGTTGGATACATCACTGTGGATTATTAGACTTGGGTTATCTTGGACCAAAGTATACATTGCAGAGGAGGAACATTCAGGCTTGATTAGATAGAGTGGTTTGCTCATCGACATGGCTGGCAGTGTTCCCCTAAGCGACAAATCAACACCTTCCTTTTTTCAGATCTGATCATCGGCCTTTACTGCTCCAATTTTCCAAGTCAATGCAAGGAGTGATCAGACAGACAAGATTCCATTTTTAGTGAGCATGGTTAGCGCACGAAGATTTTGATCACGTGGTAGAGGAAACCTGGCACCCTGATGATACCTTTAGCACTTCCTTAGCCAAGTTCTCTGATAATCTTACTAATTGGAATAAATCAGTTTTTGGAAATATTTTCTATAGGAAAAAACGACTATTGGCACACTTGGATGACATTCAGAGGGCTATGGAATTGGAGCATTCAGACTCTCCATTGGATCTAGAGGATAAGCTTCGTGGAGATTTAATCCAAGTCCTTAGTGAGGAGGATCTTTACTGGCACCAACAATCCCGTTGTATCTGGTTATCATAGGGAACGTAATACAAAATATTATCACACAGTGACATTAGCCAAAAGAAAGCACCTAACAAGCAAGCGACTTGTTGATAATGGAGGAACAATGATTTATGAACCCCTTCAACTGCCCAATATGGTCAGGAGTCATTTT
Organism: Erythroxylum suave; assembly: GCA_027563595.1. Classification (NCBI taxonomy): domain Eukaryota; kingdom Viridiplantae; phylum Streptophyta; class Magnoliopsida; order Malpighiales; family Erythroxylaceae; genus Erythroxylum; species Erythroxylum suave. The sequence goes on from JAOSBN010000179.1 coordinate 49,830,598, forward strand.
GAAAGTCTATGCCTTAGCTGAGGCTCCGTCCTATAGGTTCCCACTTATCAGTGCATTTCCAAGGCTCTTCGAGGAAATAGTGAAAAATCTAGATAAGCCTGTTAGCGAGGTAGACATAAGGAAAGGTGTTTTTGAAATCAATCCAAATAAAGCCCTTGGAGTAGACCGGTTTAACGCGCTTTTTTTTCCAGAAACAATGGCAAAATGTCGGTCCAGATGTAGTGACGTTTATCCAGAGTATATTCAGGCACGAGATATGGGAATCAGAATTGAATCAAAACTATTCTGGTTTTGATTCCTAAAGTTCCCTCTCCTTCTTTTATCAATCACTTTCGACCTATTATGTTGGACCCCGAATTTTTGATGAAAACTAGAAATATTAAAATGAATTTAAATGAGAAAGAAATTGGTGAGAAAATTATGAATTTAAGGAAATTTGATGAAATTA
>JAOSBN010000179.1:49847717-49859537 GCA_027563595.1 Erythroxylum suave
ATATTGATGTAAGAAAATATTGAAGTATTTTTTCTTTAAGAGCTATTGGAAAGGAAATACCGTAATATATTTGATTTTAAGCATTTTGTAATTATAAATAGGGTTTATAAATTAAATATAATCAATTAAATATATTTAAAATTTGATATAAAACAAAATTTTAATAAATTTTTATTTCTCAACATTTTTAATAAACCAACCACCATCAATGGTAATAGTAATCATTCCTTCATTTTAACCAACCACTATCAATGGTAATGATTTATAAATTCTCATTCCTCACTATATTCATTCCCATTGCCATTCCTATTAGCCTCTGTGAACCAAGCGCCCCCTAACAATCTAATGTCATGTCAAAATCAGCAATATGCTATATTTGTTACATATTTTAAGATTTGGTTTAATTATAAAAATAATCTCAAACTAAACTCAACTCCACAATATTAATTTAAAATTTACAAAGTAGCATTAAAATATTTCAATTTTTGATGTTTTTAAAAAATAGATCGATGTTAAGTTTGATGTTATTGTAAATGACATTAGTATTTTTACTACATAAGTTTTTATGTCATGTATAAATTTTATTATTTAATAAATTTAAAATATCAAAACACCTAAAACAATTATACACTCTTTCATGTATTTTACTCTATAATTATTTTGAAATATTTGATATTATAATTTATCAAATATTAAAATTTATGCATGACACAAGTATAATAAAAAACAATCGTTTGACAAAAATATTAATATGACATGATTTGCAAAGTTATTCACATTAATTAAGAATTTAATGTTAGGTTATTTTTATAAAAATTTAAAAATTGAAGCATTTTAACAATAATTTTTATCGTTTAGACTAATATTGTAAAATGGAATAAAATTGGATGTTTACTTTTATAATTAACCATTAAAAATTTAGAATAAACTTTTCATCAAAAGAATCATAATCATGCTTAAATTTAACTCATTCTACAAAAATTTAAAACTAGAATAAATATGACAATAATAGTTTTATAGAAATTGATATTTGTAAAATTTCATTGGATGCAGCGTTCCAGATAAAAATTAACAAAAGAATCTTCAGTCTATATCAAAATTGTTTCTAATCCTCATATGGTAAAAACGCCTTAGTTAACAACACGATTCAAAGTACAAAAGCTATTTAATCTTAGCAAGTTATTTTCACTAGTATTAGTAGACAAAATATGCTAGAAACTATTGTCTTAGATTATGCTTGGTACACCAATTGGTATTGGTATTTGTATGTATAAGCAACAAGGATGATATTAATTTTATTTAACCATTTTTCTTAATTTCATGCACATAATAACAACGACAACAATCCAGTAGAAAATCCTGCTAATATGCAAGGTCTAGTAGTACATAGTCTTATTCCTAACTAGTAAAGATGGTTCCAACTTCAAAAGATTTGAATTATTTCATGAAAATGATTCCTTGCATATGGTGCTGTAATTTATACATATGATTCCCATCTATAAAATCAAAAGCAGACAATAAATTCGAAAATCAACAAAATGATTTCCTATACATGGTGTTGTGATTCATACAAATGATTCCATTTATAAAATCAAAAGTAGAAAATAAATTTGAAAGATCAACAAAATGATTCCCTGCATATAGTACTTATGCATGGTGTTGTAATTACATATATCAAAAGAAACAATGGTAAGTCTATACAATAGACCACACGAGTTGTCCATGAATAATTACATATGACAAAATAGTGTTCATGAGTTCCAAGAAAAAAAACGAAAGGGTATAAGTTAACTATACATATCCTTTACTCCTAGTTCTTTTTGCTATCTCTTCTTTTAACCTTATGGAAATGCCAAAATTTCCAATTTTGGTTGCCTACATTTTTTATTTAGACTCTTGAATAGGTTCCTTTCACTTTCTTTATGATCCACCAACTAAAAAAAAATTTTTGAGAAGACATCTACATGTGACCTTGCAATTAATAAATAACGCTAGTTGTTATTATCACTTGCATTCTTACTTTAACATGAAAAAAATAACTTACTATAATTTCGCTCATGGTAACTGACCTAAGTATTGACATCTTACAAGTTCTTAAATTATGTCCAACTTGTTTACAATTCTTGCAAGTTTAAAAGGCTTCAGTCCTTGTTAAAATAAGTTTGCCCTTTTTACTTTACCAATTTCCCCTTTTCTCTTCTTGTTTGGCCTTCTAACTCTTTTCTTATACGGGGGATGATTAATCTTCTCTCCACATTATTCTTTAGGAATAAGCCAAAATTGTTCACTTGATACTAGATTATTGCTCTTCCAATAACACCTTATATATGCCTCCTTCTCGTAATACGAGTGTACATAATCCTCAGGATCTCCTCTCTCCAAAAAAAAAAACAACTAAAATGGCATTTCTACAAGGAATTCTATTAAACTCCTATCTCCCATACGTGCATTCATTTATTTGAAGGTTCACACTATGATGCCTATACATATAGTGCTCAATTTCAAAATTTCCATTACTTGCCATAAATGTTTTAAGTTATTAGTAACATTTGTGTAAATAAGTATGAAATGCAAATAATGTTATTACCTGTAAAATAAGCCAAATAATTTGTAGCTTCCCTATTTTTCTGTAGCTTGGACATAATTTTAAGACATATCTTCCCATTGTAAGCATCCATTCCTTACTTCTTCTGATAAAATCTCTTCATGGTAGCCCTTCTCATCACCTTTCGGTTTGTCTCAAACATTCCTCAAATATGCATTGAAACATTTTGTTGTTGTAACACCCAACTACCATAGAGTATATATCTGAACATCTAGAGGACATTCAAGAACATACCATATGACAATGACATGTTAAAGCAGTCATGTTCACTTGTTATGGCATCGTACACTTACAAACATTGAAAGGGGTCAACTTATCCGTTTCATTCGCTAACATAATTTACGCTGTAGCCATCAAGCAAATATTTATGTCGTCAAAAGTATTTGAGAGTTTACAACTTTTACCACAAAAGTTCTACATTACATGAAAATCTACATAAACATAATCTACTATTTCTCAGATGTCAGTTGACCAAACCTTTGAGTCATATCTTAATCCAAAATGTTATTCGAAAGTGTCTTAATAACTAAGTCTCCTCTCTTGTACCTGAAAATTAATGTTACAATTTTCATGAGTTTTGCGAACTCAACGAGCGAACCATCATCGTTGAGCTCACTTATTCAGAACATCAAAGATTTCAAATATAAATCAAATGCATAATATTCATCATCTCAACAATTCATCATGAATTGCACCCATTTCATATAAACTTTTTAGAATAATTCATTCATCTATCTCGATCAATCATATTATCAAATATACACAAATATGATGTATCACAATATCATAACAATTCAGAAATGTTTTCACAATCATATATTTGCAAAGGTAAATGCATATGAGACTCCACTTTCATTTTTATTTTGTTGTAACTGAGCACGTATTACTGTCCCATATCCCTTGAGGATATCGGACTCATTTTAGATATTGTCCCGTACCTATTATAGATACCAAGCTCACTAATAATGTAGCCAGTGGATTTATAAGCTTTAAGTTATTTCAGACTGGCCACTTCGGTTCCAATGCCTTTATCTGATCATGCATATCAATGAGATACATCAAATCACAAAGTATGTCATTAATAACATTTATTCATGATGCACAATCAGATTCACATGTTCATCAGACCTAAGTCTAGCATTTAACACTTTTGCTGAGTACATGTATATCTTTAAGATTCATATTCAATCAAAACACTCTCAATACATTCTCAAATATCAAACTCCTCGAACCATTAAAATCCAGAATTATCACAATAAGATCATTAACAATTCAATAACTGGAAGTTGAACTAAAATAAAACAATGCTAGTGAGAATATCTAGGTTACTTACAGTATGCTCCAATTTTTTTATTGCCTTGATAAACTAACAATGTTTGGATGCTGACGTTCGTCTTGAGTGTTTAAATACACATAATACATACATATTTCGAATTACAAGGTTGATCAATCAGATTCAAATACATATTCAATCATGCACATATATATATATGCCATGTTCAATGCATACTCAATGAATTTCCACAGCATGTAACCTTATTCAAATTTCTTAAGCAATTATACTTCAAATCTAGACCTAATTCATCCATAAATCAACTTATAACCCACGGTTTTCATACACCAAGAGCAAGCATGGAAAACATTCAAGTTCATCTAGCATATTCCAGCACATTTCATCATCAACATCCTATACATTTCATTCCAATTCAAGCATCATTCTCATACTAATAAACATGCCATAAAAATCAGATGTCAACTTACTTATAAGCTTCCAATTTCACCTCAGAATTTCAAATAACTAGCCCTCCATTCATGCAAAATTCATCACAAACTTAAGGTGAAAATGAGCTAGTTTCAGTAAAGACACATCACAACAATCAACTGGTTTCCTTGTTATTTTATGAAGGATTAAAGTGTGAATTTTGTGTAACAATTTGACTAGGGTTAAACTACAATTCAGAGGGAAGAACTTCATGCAAGTTTCGGTGGAGAGGAAGAAAGAAGACAACAGAAATGTTGTTGTTGAAACTTGCTTCATTAAGGTGCTAGGTGTCTACAAATTACCTAGGCATGTGTCTTAAGGCATGGAATCCATTTGTTCGATAATTAAGCTACCATATGTCCCTTAAGATGCTTCCACTAATCTCCTATTAATTTGTCTACATGTCAGATATTAATTGGTTCCTTTGTCAATTAATGACTAGTTTATTTACCACTCATTTAACTATGCCAAATGTCACTCAATTATAAGCTTAGTCATTCTAATTTTTCATGTATCAATTTATCTTACCACTTAGATATTTTTCCTACTCCAAATGTACATACTAATTCATCAATCTCCCAATTAATAACATTTAATTCCAAATTACTAATTTGAATCCATTCAAACCAAAATTCAAGACATAACAACTCACAATTTACATTATAATCATTTTAAAATCTTTCATACCTCTAGACATGTCAATTGAGTGCATATGCTATCTTTGCAATGTGTACAAATTATAATTCATGTGTGTATGCTAAAGATATGCATGTGAATGCAATGCATTTTCATAAATTCCCAATAAGATAACTCATGCGTAATGATCTAGGGTTCTAACTCTAAATATATTTCGAAAACAGGATATTACAGTTATTTTGTTTAATAGTAAATTACTCTTACATCATTTGTCAAATGCATATCTACACGATCTCCTCTCAGGAATATTTGTTAACTGATCATTGGCATCTTTGTTTATGCTCTCTATCTTGCTTATTCGTCACTTATAGCCTTGTTGCATACCATCTAAAGCAATACTCCACATTTGGTCCTTGTAGATGGCTGGTAATTATACTTGTTTTATATATTGTCCCACAAATGCTTAAAGTAATAAAGATGATCAAATGTGCATAGTCATGCTCAAGTAGTTCTTGTAAATCCTGCATCATATGATAATATATGATTAGTAAGAAAACAACGGAAATATGAAATTTACATTAAGAATATTTAATTAGAGATAACATATTCAAAAGTCTCTAACCTTTTAAGATTTTTTCAATTTAGTGTCAAAGTTTTTAAATGTTTAAATTGAGCAACCAACCTTTTGAAATCTTAATAATTTATTTCAAAAGGTTATTTTTTACAATGTGGTATATCTACTATATGCCACATGGATGTCCATTTGTTAGCCACATCAATAAAAACTATTGTTAAGGTTATAAAAGGTTGACCACTCAATTGAAAAATTTAAAAGCTTGGACACTGGATTGAATAAATTCCAAAAAGTTGAGCACTTTGTGATTGATTATTCCTATTTAATTATGTCTATCACTCATGAACACCCATGATCGAGCATTGTCAATTTTATCTAATAGGCATCCTAAAAACCATATCCATCTCTTTTAATTCTCAACTTATATAATAGCCAAAGCCAATAGAAATATAATATCATTAGAATCCCTTCCAATGATTGTCAATAACTGTCAACCATAACTTGTCTTTAAATGATAGCCATCAATATATGTTATTGGTCTATATGCATTAACAAACCTAGATTTTACTTGTTCAAGACATATATAGCATGAGTCAAACATATATTTAGGAGATCTGATGTACAACAAATTGGCGCTATTACTTTCCATCACCACCAAGAAGTGCCATTATTAACTTTTCATATTGTGCCCCTTTGCCTCTAACCAATAAATACAAGGGATACCTTTTAGCTCTATATGCTTTAATGTCTATCATATCTTGTTGGTAATATCTTAAAATAACCCTTTTAACTCATTTATATGCCAACTAGGATAGTCTTTAAAGTTTGCTAAATACTTATAAGCAACCCACTTTTAATCAACATTTTTACCCTCAAATGACCTTTCACATGAATTCGAATCATAGAATATCTTAGTTTAAAATGAAGCTTTATCTTGTATAAGGCTTCCATGTATTCTCCATCCACATTTTTTCTTACACTCTATAGTAACTCTTGACCTTTCATTCTTTATAAAAACATAGTCAACTCCCATCTGAATACTTATGTTCATCAAAGCCTTCCTAAATGTGTCAATAGAATCAAATATCATTTCTTGCTTCAAAATAAGTCTCTCATCATCTAAACTATAAGAACAAAGTGCAGATATTTAGGCTTCTTCTTCCTCTCCTTATTAGAACTTCTTTTTATACTACCAATTTGTTATCTTCAACAACAACCTCATCATCACCTAAGTCAATATTCTCAACATCAGTACAACACTGACTTATGACAGGTAACTCTTCTTTTATACCACATCAATAGATACCATCATGAATATCTTCACATGAATATCCTAAGTTACTAATATCTATTGATTGGCTTTTATGGTATTATAGGCCATCTGAATCATTTAGTGCCCATGTCCATGTTCAACTTCAAATGCTACTAGAATGGGTGGAAAAAAAGGTACATTTATGGGTGTCAAAATCGGTGTATCTGTGGGTGTTGGTAAACCTTCCTCATCATCATCTCCAATTACTTCAATTGGAATATCAACCTTAGGATCAATAACTTGGCTTAATTTAGGGTACTTCTCCCTATCTATAACCACCTCTACTATCTTCATTTTCTTGCTTTAATTACAACAATAAAACTCCTTAAATCAATATCATTATGCAACGGCAACAAACCATCTTCAAAGCACTTGAGTGGGAATTTATAAGTAAAATCCCACACTTCTCTATAACCTAACCTCTTATCATTAAGCATAAAATCAATCAATGTAATCTCATCTACCTCATAACCTAAACAATCTTCCACTTTACCTTTATACACCATTTTTGGTTTAAATATGTAGCATCCTCTACAGAAGCATTCAAACTTAGTTATGGGATTTAAAGTACTTACCATTCCTCAAACATAATTTACAATAAAAACAAATGTCACATTATTTAATTGTAGCTTTAAATATATGCAATTTCTATATATTACTAAATAATTAACTTTGATTGATATTGAATATTTCAAATATATGCTATACGAATTCCTTCAATGGCTCACATTGATTGATATTGGTAGTAGTGATATGACTAATTGTTTATCATCATTAAGGTATAAAGGAATAAGATGGTGATGCAAACTGATCATGTTTTAAACATACACGCATTGTAAAAAGAATTGGAAAAAATATTGAGTGCGCTTAACCTTAGTTGAATGCAAATAGACCATCATATATTCACTGACTAATACATCATTTCTAGGTAATAATAGATCATCATTCATTTAAGCACATCATTTTAATCTCCAGGCTAGATATGTTGGTACGTAAAGACACATAGCTATAAATAGGGGTTAGCAGTTCTAGCTTTTCATAGGGATCTTTACCTTCAGGCCCTTATATACATCTATGTTTTATATACTTGCTTCTCCTTTCTTTTATCTCGTCATTACATATTGAAACCATGTTAGGAGTGGTAAAGGACTAACTTGATAAGCTTTACTAGTTCCTACAACTTGTACCATAAAATAAAAAAAGCTAGTTCTTCTAATTCGAGTACAAGCTATATTTTTCTTTAATCACATCCTATCAGGAAAAATATAAGACTTAATAATTTTAATCAGTTCTAGTATGAATTTGATTCCTCGTAATAACATATAATAGTATGGGAAGTGAGAGTTAATAGTAAACATGCATTAACTTACATAAATGGGCTTAGCTACAAGATAATACATAACCAAAGATTATATGTAGTTGTGGCCATATTCCTTTTAAAACCTAAAAAGAAGTATAAACAGGTAAGTGATTGTCTACATTATATGAACCATTTTCCAAGTAAAGTATATATATTTGTAAGGACTTTCATTGACCATTTTCTTGGTGAGTTTCAACTAGACACATACAAATTCTTTTATTATTCAAGTAACTCTGACAGCCTCACAAGATGAAAAGAAACTAGTGACAAATGTTGTGAATGGATGAAAGAAGTAATGAAAAAGTAAAAATTATCAAGTTACATCTTATATAAAAGGGGACCTTTCAATTAACTCCTAGTCAAATAGAGGAAACTGAATCGAGTGTTTTGTTAATAAAAGTTGCATTTATTTTCAAAATTTTTCTTATTTATAAAGGTTATGGTTGCTTGGTTTATAAGTATGCTTATGCCTATGTCTATATGGATTTTATTGCAGACAATATTAAATAATACAACATATACTCAAGAGTTATAGAATGTGTTATTGTTATGTTCAGTGATACAAAATACTTTATAAATTGTTTGAATACTTAGCAATGAACTGTAGAATGTTTTACTGTTTACTATTTATATAAAATACTAGTGGCAACTAATTTGACAATTACAAGCATTTCATAAACACATAGTGTCTAACGACATCACTATTAACATACTATGAAATAATTAAGGAAAAGAAAACATGGTGAAAACCATACTATAACTTCGTCAATAATTGATAATAAAAGTTGATATAAATTGAAATTCTGAAAGAATGTAATTTCACAAAATTTCTGATTCGGTCGCGGTTGATTTTAGTACAATCAAAAATAAAAATTAAATAACACAAATGTAAATTAAAGTCATAATTTTTCTTAACACAGTTCGACATATCTTGCTTACGTCTGTGGGGCCCTCACATAACTTAATACTTTCACTAACAATAATAGTTTTATACAAGGTCTTATTGAGCTGACTCACTTCACCCTCGACACTATCCCTTGTCCTCACAACCGGTGAAAGTATTTCACACCAAATAACACGATCGACTTGTGTTAACTTCAATAAAGGATTTTCTCAACAATGTTTAATGATAACGATATGAAATAAACACCTCAAGTGATTAAACAATAATCAGCACAAAGAAATACAATTGAGATAAGAAAAACAACTTCCTTAATAATTCCATGTTCTTCAATGAAAGATTGCAAAATTGTCCATCAATAAATCAGTTGTAGTCTTTCAAGATTATCACCGTAACATCACATACATAGCAGCAAGCAAATTTCCCACATGCATAAGCGTTTCTTCACCGAAGCCATGCAAGTATCAGGGTTACAACAACCACAATAGCTACTAGAATTTTCTGACACTACTTCCACTATTAGCAACCAGTCAATCAACAACCAATCAGTTCACCAAAAGCCACACATGAAAAATGGCAACACATAAGGAATACATGAATCACAAAATAAATTAGTTGCAAAACTCTCAAAGAACACCCTTAATTTTCATTGAATAATGGAAGAATACCCAACCAAGAAACAAATATGATTTCAACCAAAATACAACATATATGCCCAGATCACCAAGAAAGTATTGTATGAAGCAAGAAAAAATTCTTAATAGAAAAATTACGCAATCAACAACAAACATTAAAAAAAAAAAACACAACACCCACATAATCAACCCAAGGTGCATTATTTTCCAAAAGAAATACAGCTGAACACAAAACATGCAGTCTAGGTTACATGATCCAACCAAAACATTTGCAACATATAGAATTTTATCTCTACACAAATAGCTACTAAATATTATCGAAAATTACCCTTGAAATCCTAGCTGCCAAGTCATCCAATATCTGTCATTTTTCCTTTCCAAAGATGACAACATTTAGCCGACTATACATGTGAAACCAACTATATTACATTTGTCATAATTAATTCAAAATTCCCATAAATTTTGAATCCTTGGATAACCATTATCCCAAAAATATGATATCTATTTAAATCCCATCCAATTAGGAATAAATCTTATCAAACTTGTCTTGGAAGAGTTCCACATAAACACAACTAGGTCCAATTATCAATAATGTCCAAAATTAAATAATAAGATATATATCTTAACATAATTTAACTCATCAGAAAAACCAAAGTCAAAACCATAAAGATATAATTGCATTAAAAACTTCCCATAATGAGACAAACCTAATTCCTTTCCAAAAATGTTAGGTTCTATTTTAGGAAATGATAAAACCACAATCTTTTGAAGCTTCATGCGACATCATATGGATGTGGAAATTGACTTTGCTCGAAGCAAAGCATCTTGTAGGTTATTTAACCATATGACATTGTTTCTATAGTGTCATGTAAACTCCCACTAAGTGATACAATGTCATTTTCTTTATAGAGAATTATGGTTTTTAACAACATATAAACAGTATGAGAATGGATGATATAATATCTAAATAATAAGGTTAGTATTTGATATTTTTTAAAAGTTAGAGACTAATGTGATAGTTTATTAAACCATAAGGGGGTTCTAAGAATTTAACCCTAAATTTTATTCAATTTGACATCTATGAAAACATTCCACTTTGACTACTTTGGTGGCCAAAAAAATATTTGTAATATAGATAATGTTATAAAATTGTTTAACATAATTATATTATGACATATTTGGCATGAAAATTCAGTTAAATGAATTATTAACCCCTTGTCAAACGATATAAAATATGTGTAAAAACATATGGTCTAATTCCTATTTGAACTAAGGTGTAAACTATTAGAATTTTAATTCCATTCTCATAGTATGTTAAGAAAAATAACTTAGTATGTTTTGTTCAATGCTAAATGACCAAAACGAAAGGTTTTTAAAACTGACCATAAGCATGATAGAATTGAATTTTCTTACATTTTCTTATGTATTTACATGTGATTTCAATCCAAATTTTAAGATAAAATGTTCAATTTGTGTTGACTGTTAGGTTGGATTTATTGATATTTATTTAGACTAAAAAGTTAAAATTTCTAAAACAAATTGAAAAAAAAATTTTTGTTCTGCGTTAAACGCAGCAATGCATGCATTTAACGCATGCGTTCGCGTGCGTTAACGCATGCAGCTAGCTGCAGCGTTCACGATTTAAAAACCCTTTTGAAATAAATCTTCAAAGCGTCAACGTTTTTCTTTGGAAAAATGCTGACGCTTTGAAGATTTATTTCAAAAGGGTTTTTAAATCGTGAACTGCAGAGGATTTCAGGTAGATTTTGTTTGTGTTTTGCAGGACAGCGGCGGCGACAGAGAAGAAAGCAAAGAAGGTTTTGTGTTTTGCAGGACAGCGGCGGAGACAAAGAAGAAAGCAAAGAAGGCACAATGAAGAGCGACAGGACAGCGGCGGAGAAAAAGAAAAACGCGACGGTGAAGAGCGATAAGAAGAAAGGATCAACATAAAATAGAAAGTGGCTGGAAAGAAGCTATAAAATCATGATTTATTCCTGGGGCATGAGAATGGAGATGGAAGGCTAGTTTCCGACGC
>JAOSBN010000179.1:49859637-49883657 GCA_027563595.1 Erythroxylum suave
ATCCAAAAATCCCACATTCTTTTTCCTTGCATCAATTAATTTCATTACGAAAATTAACCGAACATTCCCTGTGGATTTGATCCCGACTTACCGTAACTACAAATTTTAGTGTGTAGAGTTAGGTAAATTTTGCAGTGCATTCGACACGTGCTGTCAAAGCATCACCTATATATCAATATGACTAGAAGAGTAGCTTTGTACTATGTTAATCATTTAACCTAGTGAAACCATTGTCACAATAAATCTTTTCAAGAGAAGAAGATAAAGGAAAACAATAACCACAACAATAACATTAAATAAATTAAGGCTTTACCATTAGAGATAAAATAAGAATCTGTAATGAAAAAAATCAAGCATTCTCAAACTAATCCCGTTGATACCATATGTTAAGATATTCTTAATTAGACAAATAAAACTCTAATTTTGTATAAACATAGTATCTAAAATCTCAAGAACTATATGATTTTTACAATTTAACTATTCATAAGCGAAAAATATACATCGATCTATGATAAATTCTTGATGATAATAAATGGTTATAAGAAGATTTCAAAAGAAAGTGTCTTTTTTTCTTTTTTGACTCATTTGAGTTTGATGATGTGCTTTTGTTGAATATTGTTATAGGCGCAGAGAATTCTAGTTTCTAATTAAGGTTTCTTTTATATTACACGTATCGTCAACATGTGCACTAATTAAAATCTCTTTTCATTGACTAATATAATTTTGACACATAATAATTATTAAATCATAATTATCTTTTAATTAAATAATAGATAACCAATAAAAATATGTCATATAAATCACAAAAAAAGTTAAAAATTTTACATATGATATGATCCCTCAACTTCAATCATGTATTAATATATAAGAAAGTTGTATTTTTGACATTAACATTTTTACCAAAATGTAAGTTAAATTATAACGGTTTTGGAGTGTTTAAATTCAATATAAATATTTTCAAAATGTTCAATTTAAGCACTAAAATAATGAACTTCTTTAGATGGTCTTGTCTCTATTGGTTATGTCTCGTGACAATTATGCAAAAGCTATATTAGTACACGTAGTCGTTATGCTAATATTAATGTGGCATATAGTTTGGAGAAAGTATAATCTCATTAAGGGATCTCCTATTTTAAGATTTAAATTAAATATTTTAAAATATCAAGATTTAATTTGAATCTTAAAGATTATCATAGTCTTACGAGTGAAAATGTTATTGTTGAAAATACTTATATATATATAGATTGATAGACCCCTTTTTTTGTATACCTTTTCATATTCTAGTGTATATACACCCCTTTTCCTGTATACCTTTTCGTATTCCAGTGTGGTTACCCAGCCCTATATCAGTGGATGCCAATGATATGCCTTTTTATTAGGTGGAACCCAATAACGTGACGTTTAGGGGTGGCAATCAAGCCTGAAGTCGGGTCCCAAACAGGCCGAACCAAGCCTAAACGGGCCCACCCTAACCCGGCCTCATCCCTAATGATAATCGTGTTAGAACTTAGATAGAGTATTTTCATACATCGTCAGCCTGCGGTAAGTGGAACAAGTATAACTACCAGCACAAAATAAAAATAATTCGTGAATTTGGGAGGTTCTCACATGCTTTGCTCGTACCCTTAGATCGTTCTACCCTCACCTTCTGCCGTTAACTCTGAATCAGACGCCCACCACATTTCAGTTTCGTGACGCGATTTGAACGGATATGATCAGGGTCCGATTGTCACCTAGAATCATGTAAGTCCGACCTACCAATTCGGTGGATTGACAAATCAAACCTTGAAAACTGTGCTTGCAAAGGCCAGATGAAGGGGTCAGTTCGGTCAAAGTCTTTTGGGGTGCACTTGTAGAATGTAGAGTCTGTACATGAACGCCAAGGGCGATGTCAGGTGGTCTCATTCTTGATTTTGGAAATTTGGTTGCAAAGCTCGTCTACTCGCTTTTGGAGCGTGCATTGATTCGACTTTCCAAATATGTTATAACATTAACAAAATAGTCAACACAGCACGCGTGGGAGTCATTAGAGGATGACAAAATATGCATCAATTCGATGAACTCGGGCACTAAGCTTAAAGTCTTCATGTAATCTTCCACAAATGATGTTTTTCTTTGGACTAGGCCATTGCAATTAGTAATGTAATATTTTTAGCTACTACTTATTGGATTTCAAAATCCTTTGTTTTACTCATATATAAAAGAAATATTATATAATAATTCAAAATTAAGTAGTAAGAAAGTATATAATCAATTTTGTAATTATCAAGTCAAGAATTGATATGTAATTACATCTTCACTTGATCCTTTAGAAAGTTTCTATTGTATCAATATAATACAATTTTCGTATTCTAATCCTTCCCGATTTTAAAATTGGACAAACTTTACAAGAAGAGTCCAACTTATTTAACTACATAAGATCATTCTTATGTAATGATATTGCTATTTAAAAATCAATTCGCGTCTGCTATAGCCAATTACTTGGGGACTACTTCAGGGACGATAGTGAGAAAATGGTAATTAAAGAGCTAAACACACTCAGCGCGTGGCAAAACGCGTCAAAGTGACGATGTGACGTAGATAAACGGGCAGCAGACAGTGGGCACGCAAAGGTTAAAGCCCACGAATTAGGGCAGCGGGCAGGAAACCATGCCGTCTTTCTCACTCCCTCAGGCAGTTTAAAAAATGGGAACAAAATCAACATTTATCACTCACTCTTTTCCGAACCTCAGCCTCGTTCTGTCTGAAAACTTAGCTGTAGAGTTACGTTCGGGTTCGGAAAGCTACTCACTGTCTCTGAAAAAGCCAAAGAAACCATCGAAGAAAACAATAGAGAGACAGCGAGATAAAATAAAAAAGAAAATTGAAAGACTTTGGTTTCTAGAGAGAGAAACAAACAGTGTGTTCGCTATAGAGAGAGACACACACAGATGGGACAGATCGTGAAGAGGAAGAAGAAGGGGAGGCCGTCGAAGGCAGATCTAGCTCGCCGGGGTACGCACAGCCCAGCAGAAAAGGCTGCAGAGCCTGACCGCCGGCGTAGTCTCCGGCGACGGAATGTGAGGTACAACAACTTCATCGACTTCGACGACTACCTAGATGAGGAGTTCGAGGGAGAGGACGAGGAGGAGGAGGACGAGGAGGAGGAGGAGGACGAGAGAAGAAGAGAGAAGAAGCTCAAGCTTGTTCTCAAGCTCAACAACAGCAGAGGGGCGCGTGGCGGTCACGCGGGCGTCGCGTCGTCTTCGTCTGCTTCTGAGGAAGACAACGGCGGCGAGGAGGATAGCGGAAGGAAGCCATTGAAGAAGCGAAGAATCAACGACAGTGAAGTGGAAGAAGAAGAAGAAGAAGAGGAGGAGAGCGAAAATGGAGAAGACCCTAAAAACAATGACAACAACATTAGCCATCAAGAGGTATATCGAATTGACCGTACGGATCTGTTGTACGTACGCAGGGAGAGAAAGTGGTTGATGAATTGGAGACGAAGAAAATGGAAAGTGTTAGAGAGAGAGAGGGAGTCCAGCTCAGCGAAATCTAATTGGTCCAGACTTCAAAATCACTGCTTTCTTACTCTGTTTCTCGCTATATGTATACATCCATCTGCGTGAGAGATTGAGTGAGAGTGTGGTTGATGTTTTTGGGGGTTCCATCCGGGGGGTGTGGGTGGGAAATTAAGGATAATAACGGTCGGGGTCAACTGTCGAGCTAATGTTCTCTCACAAACAGAATCTGATCACGCCCTCTCTATCCCTCACCTTTCTCTCTCTAAATCTAACGTCTTTCATTGTCTCTCTCTCTTGCATATGCTGGCGTCTGCTTTTAAGTTACCTGTCTTTGTCTCTGTCTGTGTCTGGTGCCCTTCTTTTGTCTCCCATTATCGGGCACTTGCTTCCCTTCGTTCGTTAATATATTCCTGTTTCTGAAGTTTCTGGTGGTTGCTGATTTTGACAGGAAAGGGAGAGGAAAAGTGAGAATAAAGGACACGACTCAGTTCCTGGTTGGTTTTGATTGCTTTGCTTTTCTTATGGTGTGGAGTCGATGTGGTGGATGTATTGATTTTTTGTTCTTGTGGCTTTCTCTGGTCAGGGACGCCAACGCACAATGGTAACGGATTTCAGTTACCGGAGAAAAGGATTCTGGAGTTGATTCTTGACAAGCTACAAAAGTGGGTTAAATTTATCATATTATCCCCTCCTGTTTAAATGTGGTGTCGCTGAGGGGGCTTTGCTGATGCTGATTGTTGTTTTGGTTCTAAATTATGACAGGAAGGACACATATGGTGTGTATGCAGAACCGGTTGATCTTGAAGAGGTATGTGAAAATGGTTACTTGAATCGTTTCAATGGTTGGCAGGTTTTTGGAATACATTACCTGTTGGAGTTTAAAGGGTTAATTTTGTTGTTTTGGCTTTTCTAGCTTCCGGATTATCTTGATGTGGTTGATCATCCAATGGACTTCGCTACTGTGAGGAAGAAGCTGGGGAATGGCTTATACTCCACTTTGGAACAATTTGAGGTGGGTTCAGTACCAATGCTCACTTTGCTTTGTTCATAGTGGCTAGGTTTTGGCTTGGAAGTTAACTTTCTTCTAGTGAATGCTTTTGATGCTCTTTGTCGTTGTTCAGGAGTGCATTCGTTTGCAGCTGTCAACACTTCTGTGTTTTTTTTTTTTAAGTTAAGGGCTTGCAGAGTCCGTCTCGTGTTTTGTCTTTAATAATTTTTGGGCCTTCATCTGAGGAAACAATCATATCCGGGAAAAGGAAATTATTATATCGCACCAAAGCTAGATAAAGGAAGGTCATTTTGTAGTCTTTTTGACTTTTTAAGTGCTATTCCACTTCCACAACAATAAGTTTTAGAGATACTAGAGTACGTTTGACAGACAGTACGGATCAGGATCTGAGATCATTGAGCGTGCACTCGCCCTGTGTTTTTCCTTTTTTATTTTCATTGGTTTCCGAAGCAAATGGGAATTTGCCAAGATTAATTGGCATTTCAAGCAGTCAACTGCTTAGTTTGAGATCTTCCATCTTAGTTATCTTCCATTTACCATACTATAAGATTTATATCATGCTTTCATTCTTAATTATTGTACTTGGAATACAGTTAGTTATGTTGGCTCGACAGATAGCATGGGTGTGAAATCCTGTGAAACTCCAATATTACTTGCCACTCCCTTTCAGCTGGAAAGAAGTGATTCTACCAATTTCTTCTTAAATTTGTAGCTTAATTGAGCTTAAGCCCTGGTTTTTATACTGTTTTTTCTGAACTATAAAGTTCTGTGATGGAAATTGTCATTTTCATTTGGCGGGTCTAGGCTAGGAGATTAGAATGACTAAGATCTAGATTGCCCTTGCACTTTTAAACTTGTTTTCAAATTTTAGTCGTTGCTTGCTGACTTGTAAAATGAGAGTTTAAGCACACCGGAAGTTCTGCTGCTGGTGTCTTCTTTTGTTTTTTGTTTTTAGCTAATGATATTCAGTCTCACCAAGTAATTGTGCATCTTTTGAAGCACCTTATGCTGTGACGGGCTGCCTTTTTTGTATGTTGACATTGTGGTGCTAATCTTTGTTACACCTCTTTGACATAATATGAATATTTCAAACCATGCTTTTTGATGCCAATAAAATATGTTGATAAATGCCATTTTGCTTTTCTTGAGTTTTAATGGTAGTTCTTTTGAATGCAGAGTGATGTATTTCTAATCTGCTCAAATGCAATGCAATACAATGCCCCAGAGACAATATACCATAAACAGGTATAATGCTGATTGCTTATTCAGTTTTTTGGACCTCCCCATATGGTTGTGTAATTTTGTTCAACAAATTTTGCTGAAAAAGGCACGTGCCATCCAAGAGCTGGCAAAAAAGAAGTTTACCAAGTTAAGAATTGACACAGAACGCATCGAGAAAGATATAAAGTCAGAACAGAAAACAAAATCAAATATCTTGGCCAAGAAGCAAACCAAGAAACCTGTAAGCCGAAGTATCCAGGAGTCCGTTGGTTCTGATTTCTCCTCTGGTGCCACTCTTGCCACTGCTGGTGATATCCAGAATGGTTCTGTCCATAACCATACTGGTGGTTATGAGAGGCCTAGCAACATTAATGGGCTTGTAGAGGCTAACTCTTTGTCAGTTGATACTATGTTTGACAAAGCAGAAGATCTATCATCAGGTATAATGGTTGTGGTGTTTGGATATGTTCAATTCTAGGAGTGAAGGGTTTCAAGTTCCATCCTTGTACTTTTAAAGCACGTTTTTAAGTAGATGAATTGTCTGAGGTTGGAACAAATCAACTACACATATTTAGTGGCTAAGCGTTTCACATCTGAATCTTCTGTTTGCGCTAATGCATATTTTCCTCAAGAGTGTGTAATCAATTGTAGATATTATATGGTCAAATGTTGTATTATAACTGTTTTGCATGCTTTATGTTTAGGGAAGGATCTGCTTTCCAGACTTGTGAGGAAGTCATCTGGGTTTGATGAAAACCGGCGAGCAACTTATAACTTGTCCAGTCAACCAGTGGTTGGGTCAGAATCTCTATTTTCAATCTTTGAAAGTGAAATCAAGCAGCTGATTGCTGTATGTATATGAGAAGCTGAATTCTCCTTTTGAATACTTTCTTTTTTTTTCTTGACTAGTACTAAAAAAAAAAAAACTCCCTTCTCTTCTGTTAGGTCGGCCTTCATGTAGAATACTCCTATGCAAGGAGTGTAGCTCGTTTTGCAGCAACTCTTGGACCTGTTGCATGGAAAATTGCCTCACAAAAGATTCAACAAGTACTGCCTCCTGGATGCAAGTTTGGTCGGGGGTGGGTTGGAGAATATGAGCCGCTTCCAACCCCAGTTTTAACGCTTGAAACTCGTGTTCAGAAAGATCCTACTAGGTTGCAACCAAACCCCTGTATTGCTAATGCATCAAAAGATAATCTACCTCCAAGAACCCAAGCTGCTGCCAAGGATCATCCTCTAAAAAGGCCTACCTTGGAAGGAAAACCATCGTTCTTTCAACCAAACAGTGCGACTTTAGTGGAGGGAAAATCTTTGTCCTTGTCTTCGACTGGAGTAAGATCCAATGTACCTTGTAATGCTACTCATAATCAGCAAAAACTGCCTTCCAGAAATTTTAGTGAGACTCGGAGTAAGTCTGTGAAGCAAGTTGAACTGAACTTACCTCCTTCAAGCTGTCAGCATGATACTGATGCTATTGCAGAAAAACAGCTTCCAAATAATTCAGCGATGACAGCTTCCAAGCCAAAGGAGTTGTCAAGGACAAGGGTTCTTCCACAATCTATGCCTCCGAAGGAGCAAGACAAGGGGCCTGGTTCAGGGTTGCCTAATGGTAAAGATACTAACAGTTCCTTGAATGGTAGGTTGGTTAGCTCATCTTCTGATAATGTTCAAATCCAAATGACCCAAGGAGCTATACATATTGCCCAGGGGCAAGATCAAGGCCTTACTGACCCTGTTGAAGCAATGAGAGTCTCTGCTGAAAAGGCTTCAAAGCAACAAAAACCTTTTAATCAATCCTCAACAGATGTTTCACCCACTGTTCCATCTGTTACCTCTGTAAAAAATGATTCTAACAATGCTGCCGCTGCTGCAGCCCGGGCATGGATGTCTGCTGGTGCTGCAGGGTTCAAACTACCAACTGAAAATCCTATAACACCAAAGAATCAGATATATGCCGAGTCATTGTATAACCCCACTCGTCAGCTCCATGGTCAACTTCCAATAGTTCAAGGGCAGTTTCCTGTTCCTGCGGGGATGCAATTTATTAATGAGAAACATTGTTTTCCATTTCAGGCATTCATGAGACCACCAACTCATGCAGCAATTGAAGGGCAGTTCCAAAATAGGCCAATGGTCTTCCCTCAATTAGTGGGGAATGATCTGAATAGGTTCCAGTTGCAATCCCCATGTCAAGGGCTCAGTTCAAATTCAAATCCGAAGAAAAAACAGGAATCATTCCCTCCTGATTTGAACATCAGTTTTCAATCTCCAGGGTCTCCTGCAAAACAGTCTTCAGGTATGATGGTTGATTCACAACAGCCAGACCTGGCATTGCAACTATGAGCATTGATGGCTTACATGATGGCAAGGCCTCATGCAAGTAAGCAGATATGATCTCAGCGTCAATCAGGGATTATAGAATTCACCTCTTAAAACACAGTTGAATTTGAGGATGCTGATATATCTTTTGAGATGTGGTTTACTGGATTTGGTGGTGTGAGGATATTAATCTTGGTCTTTGATGGGATGTTCAGCATCTGTTACTGAACTGAGATTGGTTTATATGAAGCAGAGATTTTTGCAGAGGTGATAAATGGAATATAACTTCAAAATGGTTGCAGAGATAACTTGGTGGAGCTTAATGTTTCCTTCCTTCCCAACGAGGATTAGTGCCTAGTTTACATTATCACAAGTAGTTAAGACGTTTGGAGGAGTCCAGCATATAATGATTACTACTCACTAGGATCATATTGTCTATTCACTTGAAATCTGAATCGGATGAATTATACATCAAGTGTAGTTAATGCCTTGTACATTGGATACATTCAGAATTAGTTGCTTAGTCTTTTGATTCCTAGTGTCAAGATGCATTCATAGTTCTTCCCAAAATCAATTCTCTTCTCGTGTGAAAGTGTGGACTAGCTCTAGGAAAGGAAGTTTTGTACAGGTTCTTCTTTATGACTAGTTCTGTCATTATTTGCTGATATTAGCAGCCGTCAAGAAATGGGAAAGATGCTGTAAGTTGAAAGAAGTTACGTGTTAATGTGTCTTGTAATTTATCAATTTGTGTACTTGTCATGCCCATCCCACGATTCCCCCTTTTAACTTGAAACCCTTTCTAATTGTTAATTTGTTATAGAAAGCATATACTGCCACCATAATAGCTGAAATTAACCGGAGTAATTTTTTCTTATGAGCCTTATTTGAGCGGGGTAAATGTTACAATGACTGGTATTTAACTTGTAGACAACCTTTCTTTGTTGTTAAATCGAGACTTTTCCAAATTTGTTTTGAACCCTACTTATATTTTTACGTGTGGATGCCGAATAGCAAACCTTGAAATCATGAGGTTTCTTTTTGTTTTATGCTTTGCATATATTGAAGGGAAATCAAATGCACGACCGACCATTTAATTTCGGCCTCAGGTCAGGACCACAGCATTTATATGCGTAAGTAGGATAGGATTCCATTAATCATCTGCAGGTCCAGTGCTAACATTATATGGAACGTCAGATGTGTCTCTACCACCTAGATAGATAGTAGAGTTTTGAGGGAGCTGAGGACTTTGCTGGGTGATTGTGTAAATATCATTTCAAACCAAGAATCATACTCCAATTTGAACCATTTAATGATCTAAATATTTATATGTTAATTTCATCCTACAATTGATGTTAGCAAGTTTGCTAAACCAAGAATCAGACACAAATATAAAGATTCTAGCTGTGTGAATTCTACCGCTAAAATTCATGAGCCCACGTCGCAGTGAGCGGCAACCTTTGTATGCAGAAATAATACTTAATGCTTCACGGCCAATTTACACTATAACAAAATAACAGAAACCGCACCTACTGCACTTAGTATCAACACAAGACTTTGAAACAGGCTAGGCTATAATTGATATTCAACAAAAAGAAACTAGCCTTTCACTTTGTATTCGATCTGTTCTTGCCTGATCCGCTCTTAGTTTTAAGAACGCAGATATCGCCTTCGCATACATACCTTCTGGAGGCACAAGTTTCCGTGAAGCAACTCAAAATGTTGGCGAAAAATGCCATTGCAGAAGTTGCAGTCTTGCTGATGAGAATTAATAAAGAAAAGGCTTGATATAAAAGTTTTGATCTTTGAGGAAATATATATACACAATAAAAGTAGGAGGATGCCAAAGGGTCGTTGTTGGTGGTCTCTGACTTCAACGACTACGTGGCAATGAAACACGTTTGGTGTCAGGAGTCAGGAGTCAGTAGCCATATCTTTCCGAGAAAGATCCGTGTGTTTACGTGACTGGTTGAATAATTTCGTTGAATTTTGTGATTTACTCATTAAGAAAAGTCATATTGTCTAAATGAGAAAAACGGATGTCAGCTATCCAATGTGGACAGAATCTTCTGATACTATTTTTGATTTTCAACCCTTTTTAATCCGCTTTTCTTAATCCATCTCTACCTTTCTAGATTAATTATCCCATTATTCAATTAAAAAGCAAATTAACCCCCAGAAAGTTTCTGATGCAAAGTTGAAAAGTTGCAAAAGAACAGGAAAGCATGTCTCTTCACTCAAAATCAAAACCCAAAAACCATTCTTTGGCCACTGGTTATTTGTTATGAAATTCTACTGAACTGACAGTACAGCTTTTATTGTTTCTCATGCCAAAGTGTAAAACAGAAATATATTTCAATTTCTATCTGATAACATTCCTAGTAACATACAGGTTTAGAGGAATGATATTTTTGCATTAGTTGCAGAGAATTGGTGTTCAATTCATGTCATGTCCAACCAAGCCAAAGCAACAACAGTCTGCTTCTGAGTAGGCAACCAGTTACACACCTCTTATAGCCCAATGACCCCCTACTTTGGCAATGCCCATTTTCATCCAAGCATGTACTTACTAAGCAATCCAAGTTTTTTCTTTTCCAATGGAAAAAGAAATTTCTAAAATAAAAAAATAGAGGAAAAAACAACCAGAAATGGCTGTTGAAGAGCACAAAAATAAAGGAGAGAACCCGGTATATAAAGCGCCTTCTAGGCAACACCGTTAAACAGTTGAGAAGTACACGGGGGAGCAAATCTGTATCCTTCTTTTTCTCTCAATCTCTCCCCCCCTCTCTCTCCATTTTCATCTCTAAAAATTCAATCTTGCAAGTTCTAACTTATTTGTGGGTCCAGGCTTGCACAGGACCTTCAAATCACCATCTGTCAAGAAGCCAGATCCTGGACCTCTCTCTCTCTCTCTGCAAAAATTGTCAGAAACCAAGTTACATTCATCAAGGAATTTCCTGGAAAAATCCTATTTCAAGACAGGACAAGATCAATCATTTGTAGGAGTTGGCTTTTCTGGACATAAAGATCCAAACTTTTCAATCCCAGAAAGCACATTCTCCAAGCTTTTTAGTTAACGAATCATCATTCCCTTTGGTGATTGTTTCTTGGGTTTTCCTTATTGTCGGAGAAGAGAGGAAAAAGAAAGAAAAAGAGAGAGGGGAACAGAGACAAATGTACGTAAAAGTGGTCGACGCGATAAGAGACTGAATATCTCAGGTTTTGTCCTTTTGTACCAATACCTATCAAAACTCGACCAAACCCAACTTTGTTCCGTGTGTCAGATCCTTTTGAGTAAAGAGAGACGGGACACTTTAGGAGTAAGTCTAATACGTAGATACTCTGTAGCCAAGCAATAAATAAATAAGTGTGGGCGCTTAATTATCTGCTGTTGTTGTTGTTGGGGAGTTTCTGGTGGAGAAATGTTACCCATCAACAACGACATTCCATTGAGCGAAGGTGGGTCCTCGGGATCATCTAGTTGTGGTGTTCGTAATGGTGGTGGTGATGGGACGCACTTAAAAAAGGGACCGTGGACGGCAGAGGAAGACGCGGTGTTGGTGGAATATGTGAGAAAACACGGCGAAGGAAACTGGAACGCCGTGCAGAGGCACTCCGGCTTGGCCCGTTGCGGGAAGAGCTGTAGACTCCGGTGGGCTAATCACCTGAAGCCTAATCTGAAGAAAGGTGCTTTCTCTCCTGAAGAGGAGAGGCTCATTGTTGAGTTGCACGCAAAACTAGGCAACAAATGGGCTCGGATGGCCAGTCTGGTATGGTTGCGTATCTCATTTCCAGGCATTTGGGGGGTTGGTTTCATTTTGTTTGTTCTGAAACATGTCTTTCCTTTTGTGGGCAGCTTCCTGGACGAACAGACAACGAAATCAAAAACTACTGGAACACAAGGGTGAAGAGACATCAACGGCAGGGCCTCTCTCTTTACCCTCCTGATATCCAACCTCAGTACCCACAAAGCGCCCACACTTACCAATCCCACCCTCAATCCCGCTCCACTCCCGCTAGTCCAACCTCCTCCTCCTTCACTTTCCAAACCCATAATCAAACTCAATTCCAATCCCCAACACCTCCTACAACTACTAGTACTTATATATCATCACGACCACCAACTCCTACTCCTGCCGCTTTTCCCCCTGTTGCCTCCAGTACTCCTACATTATTCCCTTCAGAACTCCACCTCCTAAACTCTCCAAGCTCCCACTCCCACTCCCACTCATCACCTACCACTCCAACCTCCTCTTTCACTTTCCAAACTCCCTATTCCTCCACTACGCCACCCTCTCCTACCCCTCACTCCGCACTTTTTGATTTCTCCGCACCAAGAACTCCCCCTATCCTACAGTCTCCTTCGTGCTTTAAACGCTTTTCTTCCCACCGCGATCTCCGCAGTCTTGAAAAATCCAATAACTTCATCTCCTCCGTCCCTAATCTCAACTCAAATTCTCAATCTTCCACGCACTTACCACTATTACTCCCCTCTGCTTCATCTTCAAATGCATCTTCTACGGCTCTCACTGGCCTCTCAAGCACCAGCAGCACTGAGTTCCACAGGGAGCTGTTGAAAGACAAGCAGAAAATGTGTGACCTTTATGCTACTGTGACTCAACCAGAGCTCCCTTCAAACCAAAATTTGTCACCAACTTCCCAAAACATGAACACGAATATTTTCATTGATGCTGATATTAATAAGTTCAATAGAAAAATGAATAAGAAGAGAAATTCTTGCAGTTGTTTGATTGGAGGGGATGGCGAATTGGAGTTGGCCTCGGATGCACATTTTTCGATGGATGATCTTTGGCTAGAGGCCAAGGAGCTAGTAGAGAGTGGTCAGAGCTTTAGGAAGCAAATTCGTTTGATTTCAGAGGAAGAAAAGCTCCAAACTGCCAACTTTGAGGGATTTAATGGGCACTCCATCCCTCTTTCATTATCTCAAGGTTTGTTGCTTACATAAAATTTGCTGAATGCAGGGGCATAGCTTTACTGTATTGTTTCTTATCCTCTATGTTCAGAATTTGTTATTGAAACGGATAGCCATTTTCCTTGATGAAAGGCATTAAAAAGAAGCAAGCAATTAGTTATTTTTCTTTGCAGATGTTGATGCTGCAACAATGCCTGAAGACTTGACATGTCTGCTGGACAACATACCTTCTCCCATGGCTGAGTTGTATGCAGATAGTGGCGATATCTCCAATGAGCCATCTTCAGTCGTAACTGATGATAACACTGGGTACAATTTGCAGCATGTAGCTTCATTTATTCCTTCTACAACAGACCATGGCAGGACCCTTGGGCCCTGCACTTGGGAGAACTCACCTAGGATTTGCTAGAACTTGGAAGAGAGAAAGCCAGAAAGCACCAAGTCAATAGGACATTTTCTTTGTCTCATTTTTTAACTGGGCTTCAGGGGGCTTACATTACTCAAATTTCTGTCCTGTGTTCTACCAAGGTTTTGAACTCCACTTATTTCACACAATTATGTGGAGGTTATACTATGCATATACATATATCTATCTATCTATATAACAATGTCGCTGAGCAGAATTGTTTCATACTCAGTGCTGTTCCTATGTAAAGAGTAAATTTTGTTATTTTGATCATGCCTCCGGTGTAAAAAGTCAGCAAAGCACGAGCAGCAGAAAATATTCACAATTCTTAGCCACTCAAAAGTATTTGATAAGAATACAAAATTACTCATTCAACGGGAAATTAAATCACTACTTAATGAGTTTGTTTCTTTAGTTAGGTGACATAAATTATCTTGTTTTCTGCATTTCAATTACATAACCGTCTTTGAGTTACAGGTGTGTACTTACTCTTTTTTTTTTTTTTTTTTTTTTGGGGTCCGGTATAACATATATTTTGCGATGAAGTACTCGTATACCATATCTTCTTAAACCAACAAGCTTTTCTTTTTACGACGTTTATTGTGATATCGACGAAGTCAAACAACCAGATATCTTATCCAAGCATTCTCCAAAGAAACCTCAACAATTAAGCTCTAGTTTCTTTTTCTTCTTTGGAAGGGACTGAAGGAGGCCCGAACATGCTGAAAGCCCTATAAGCTGAGATCACAGCTAAAGCAACAAAGCGGCACAAAACCAAGACATGAAACATTAAAGCGAGCTTCACTATGCTGCAACAAACTTCCCATAAGAACTGCAGGCTTTTACTTCCCTGTCACCTCTGTAAGCTAAGTAAAGAATCTCTAAAACTGCAGACCCTGATGTAACAGCTAAGTAAGTTAAAATCTGTTGGGATAAAATGGGCATTAAATATAAGTACAGCAAAGAAAAGAATAATAGTAGATGCTGATGATATTTGAAGTATAGAATGAGAAGAAGCAGCACTCTAGTTCATGTCAGTCGTATATATTCAAAGAACGCATCCATGCAAGTAGACAACCCAGTTGATTATGTAAACAACTTTACGCATAAATTTTTTCGGAAACTTGATAGTTTACTTAGAAGAATGAAATTTTTGTAAACTAAAGTTCATCTGAAAGAAGGAGGTGTCGTTAATTGGTACTTAGAATTTCAACTATGAGAGGAAAATATAAATCCAGTAAGGACCTGTTAAATGTTTTAAGAAGCTTAGATCATGGGGTTTTAAAGTAAGAACCTGGTCTCCGATGAAAAACAGCCAAGTTTTAGTAACTAATTATCTGATCCATTTAGATACAGCAGCAATAAAAGCACAACCACTTCAAACAAATCGAGAGAATTTCTGTTGTATTTCTCATTCTCACACATAAAAAATAATGATGTACAAGATTGGCTTATACATTACACTGGAGAATACTAATAATGGAAACTAATGCCTAATTCTATAGCTACAAATCAGGACCATAATTGGCTCCAATTCTGGAAGTAGAATATTTCCAACTTGTCAAGAATATCTCAACAATCCCTCTCAAGTTGGTGCATAGATATCATATATGCCCACCTTATCAATCCATCTCAAGAAATCAACACTGCTTTAGGTAGAATGTCTCTACTCGATCTTCAGATCGTACTTGAGGCAATTCCAGTTCTAACTTTTCCTTGATAAAGAACCTATTAACTTCAACATGTTTAGTTCAATATGTTTAATTCTATCATGCTGGATTGGCTTGTGAGCTATATCATGAATAGCTTTACTATCACAATACAACCGAATTGGGTGTTGTTGTGGATAACCCAAGTCTTTTAGTAACCATCATAACCATAAAGCTTCACATAGTCCAAGTGCAATTCCTCTGTACTTAGATTCGGCACATGAGCGAGAAATCACATTTTGTTTCTTACTTTTCCAGGTAACAAGATTACATCCTACAAAACTAAAGTAGCTAGATTTAGATTTCCGATCAACCAACGCTCCAACCCAGTCAACATTAGTATATATAACAATGTCTTCAATACTTGCATTTTTCTTAAACAAAATATCTCTTTCAGGTACAAACTTTAAATACTTCAGAATTCTCATAACTGCTTCTATATGTTTCTCTCCAAGATTGTGCATGAATTGGCTAACAATACTTAAGGCATATGCTAGATCGAGTCTTGTGTCTGCCAAGTACGTTAGTCTTTCAACAAGCATTTGATATCTTCCTTTATCAACAGGACCTGACCTTCTTCTATTCAAAGTTTCAATCCTTCCTTAACTGACATATCAATTAGTTGACAACTTGACATTCCTATTTCCTTTAATAAATCTAAGATGTATTTTCTTTGAGACAAGAAAATTGCCTCTTTTAATATGGAGACTTCTATTCTAAGGAAGTATTTCAAGCACCCCAAATCCGTCATCTCAGATTTTTTCAACAGATATTTTCTTAAGGCTTTTACTTCATCAGGATCATTTCTTGAGACAATCATATTATCTATATAGACAATAAGAGCTGTAGCCTTGTCCTTTACCCATTTTAGGAATAAGGAATGATTATAATTGCGTTGGTGGTATCCAAAAGCAATCATTGACTTCGTGAATCTTCTAAACCACATTGTAGGAGATTGTTTTAACCTATATAATGCCCTTTTTAGCTTGCACACTTTTCTAGTCACACTTTTAAATGTAATACACCTTCGTTGAAGCTCCATAAAAATACCTTAAAATAATTCGCAATGTACAAAGGGATTTTTAACATCAAACTGGTGCAATGAACAATTTAAGTTGGTTGCTAGTGATAACAATACTCGTATCGTATTGATTTTTGCCATAAGAGAACCATAGGTTTGTGTATATCCCTTGGCCACCAATCTTTCCTTAAAGCTTTGAATTGTTCCATTGACTCGATATTTGATAGTAAACACCTAGCAATATCCCATTGGTATCTTTCTTGGTGGATAGTCAATAAGTTCCCACGTTTCATTTCTTCTTAGTGACTCCATTTCTTCATTCATTGCAGCTTTCCACCTTGGATCAAATAGGGCTTCTTGTTCATTCTTAGGAATAACTATAAAAGATAATTGATTTATGAATGACTTATTTGATTATGATAGACTGAAATCAGAAACAAAGTTGTTCATAGGATATTTAACTTTGCTTGAGAGATCAGGTTCAAAAGTAGGCTTAGGAATACCTCTAGTAGTGCGCTCAGGCAACTGTCTTCGAATAGGTTCAACTTGCAAGTTATGAGCATTCTGAATGGATTATTGGTGTGGTACATTTGGGACTTCAGATTGTTTAATCACTTCTCCACTTGTGTCTTCAGGTATAATCAATTATCTATTCATGTCAAGTAACATATACATAATCAATTTCAGATATATCAACAGGTTCAAACTGATCATTACTTCCTCCATGTTCAAGGCCAATTCCATATGACTCCTCTTGAACTTCTTGAACCTCATATTCCAATGTCATGATGTCTTCTTGACATCTCTCCCCATGAAGTTTAGGTTGAGAAAAATACATTGTCTCTTCATGAAATAATGCATTTATTGTAACAAACATTTTTTTGGTTGGAGGATGAAAGCATTTGTACCCTTTTTGATTTACGACATATCCAAGAAACACACATCTCAAAGCTCGTGGAGCTAATTTATGACATTGTTGTTTGTGAAGGTGCATAAAGACTACACATCCGAATACTCTAGGAGGAAGCTTAATACTGATGGACAGGTCATAGTCTTGCACAAAGTGAGTAGTGGCGTTTGAACCTTAAGCACTCTTAAAGGGGTGTCTTTCAATTAAGTAAATTGCAACACACAAAGCCTCACCCTAGTAAGAAAATGGCGTGCGAGCTTGGATCAATAAAGCATGAATCACTTCAATTAGATGTTGATTTTTCACTCTGCTATGCTATTCTGCTGAGGTTTATCAACATATTTGGTATGATGAATGATGTCCTATATGTCTAGATAATTCTTAGTATCTAAGTTCTTATATTGTCCTGCATCAGCGCTATAGAGGACTTAGACTTTTGCATTAAATTGAGTCTTGATTATTCTGCAAAATTTCTAAAACCACATGTTCACTTTATTCTTAGATTTCATTAGCCATAGCCATGTCATTCTAGTACAATCATCAATGAATGTAAAAAACCAACGGGATTGTCCCAATGTATAAATTTTAGATGACCTCCAAACATCTGAATGAACAATCATAAATGGAGAAGGACTTTTATTCAATACTAATGAAAAAGAAGTTTTGTGACTTTTTGCTAGTTTACATACATCATAATGGAGACTAGAAATATCAACTTTCTCAAACAACGTAGGAAATAATTTATTTAAGTATCCAAAATAGGCATGTCTGAATCTTGATGTTGTAACCAAATTTTTGCTTGACTGCTTGCCATGTTACAACCCTTTACTGCAAGAGGTTAACTTAGTTTATCTGAAGTTGTTGCCTTCTAGTCCAAGTAGTATAAATTTCCTTCCTTAGAACCACAACCAATCATCTGTTTCATTTGGATGTCCTTAAAAAGACAAAATTTTAGGCCAAAAAACTACAATGCAATATAAGACCTTTATAATTTGAGACACAGACAAGAGATTATATCCTAAAGAAGGAGCAACAAAAATAGATTATAAAAAGTTTCAATAAATCTTAAGGACCCTTCACCAACAATAGAAAGTTTTTCACCATTAACAGTTGAAACAAATTTTTCTGAGGAGGGCTTGACTTTAGCAATCTGTTTAGAGTCAAACGTCATGTGATTGCTTACATTAGAATCGATTATCCATGTGTTATTACTGACAGGAGCAAAAGCATAGAGAGACTTACCACCATTACCTATAGTAACTATCATTGCTAAATGCATTTCACCAGTTTCATCTTCAGTTCTTATTTCAGCAACTGCGGCAGCAGGTTGAGTTGTCTTCATATTCTTCTTTCGAGCTTTATTGTGATCCCACAAGTCTGAATACCCTACCAATTCATAGTAGCGTCTTTTGTGTGTCCATATTCATTACAATGAGTACATTTGTACGAAGGTTTTTCAATACTTTGATTACTTTTTGGCTTATTCCTTGCAACCATTACTGCAGTTTTTGAATTTTTATATTCTCCTTTAAATGTAATTCTACAATTAGCTTCACATCAAATCAAAGCTTAACATTCTTCTAGATTTTTTCGCAAAATATCTCTACGAACTTGTTTAAAACAGTCATAAAGTCCAGCAAGGAATATATGCACTCTCAATCTTTCAATGGATTGCCTGTATGTTTTAACATCCTTAGGATCCTTCATAACAACTTTGTCTCGATGATCTAATTCTTGAAAAATCTCAACAAGTTCAACATAATATTCTGAAAGGGGTCTTTCATTCTGCTTAGCTCTAAACGCTTTCTGGTTTAGAGCAAAAGTTTGCAGTTCATCACTTCCATAATAGAAAGCTTTTGCCAATGTTGTCCAAATTGCATAAGCAGTAGGCAATCGAATGTAGTGTTTCATGATTTCAAATGTCATCAATATCAACAACATCTCTTAAATTCTTGGTTTTCAACGTACCACTTTTCATATCCCTCTTCAGATTCTTTAGGTGGTGTTGGTTTTCCACAAATATAAGAGAGTTTTTTCTTTCAGCAATGTGTATCTTCATCAACTACGACCAAACATCATAGTTTGATTCAGTAAGAGTAATACCTGCATTAAATACTCCTTCAAATTGCACTACAATAGGAACATGATTGTTCCGAGACGATTTAGATTTATTACCCATTTATTATAAATGGGATTAAAAAATACAATTTAGATCAAGAACCAAGAACCGTGCTTTAATACCAATTTGAAACAAATAGAGAGAATTTTTATTGTATTTCTCATTTACACACATAAAAAATAATGTTGTACAAGATTGGTTTATACATTATAGGGAAGAATACTAATAATGGAAACTAATGCCTAATTCTATAGCTATAAATCAAGACCATAATTGACTCCAATTTTGGAAGTAGAATATTTCCAACCTGTCAAGAATATCTTAACACAACTAGCACTTATGACACTAATGCAAATCATGCACCTGAAAGAAGAAAGTAGTCACATTTAGTTATAGATAAAGGATAATAGTGTAGAAAACACTACTTGGTTTATCTTTACTTAAGTGCTAAAAGGTTGTTGAACTTTAAGTTCCCATAGAAGCTATTTTTCTACTGATTGGTGACAGTTAACCATATGGTTGCAACACTAATAGGAGTCAAAGAGAGCCAAAGTAAACAATCAACAAGCTTAATCGTTGGAGCCATGTCTGTGTTAAGCCAAAATCTACTTGAACAATGAGTAAGTTCCAATTTCAAAGAATAAATCAAAGGAATAAAGAAAATGGTCGTTGTTGAATCAAAAATGGGAATTAGGGGTTAAGTATAAACTCTGTTTTCAAATTACAAAAATGGAAACATCCCTTTTCTCTGGCATGAAAAACAAAATTGCATAGGATAGTCTGTGGAAGCGATGCCAGTCGTTGGAGCTTTCATGTAGCTATGATTTTTTTGCCAGTCGTTGGAGCTTTCATGTAGCTATGATTTTTTTTTCATTCTTTGGGATAGCCTGTAAAAGTGCTTTGCTTTTTTAATGTAGGGGTGTCATGCACCTATCATTTGTTTCATTCTTTAGTATTATCTATTAGATCATAGTAAGTTCAGTCCATATGGTATTTTTGGTTTTTTATAAATATTTTTATTGTAGATTTCTTGGAGCTCTAAAACTTTTTCAAGCTTTATTTCCAAAGATATTCTAATTTAATAAGCATGATTGAGAAATTCAAAAGCAGAATTACTTTAATTCCTTTCATATGGCCAAGAAATAGATAGTAATCACACATTAATCCTTTTGATTTATATTCTATTTGTTACATACTTTACTGTTGAAACTTTAATTTTAGGAAATCGGGAATATTAAAACAAAAGAGGTAGAGAGAAATTTATTATTTTGTTAACATCATTTATAATCATTATGACCCTTTTAACTAACCAACTAGTTGTTACATAAAGATTAATAGAATTATTATATTTGTCATCATTTTATAATGAATAATGAAAAGTGTTGTTCTTCCCATTATTTAATAGGAAACGTATAAGGTTGTTTATGTGATATGTGAAATGGATGATGACTAATCTTGTATATAAACAATCTTCATATAGTTAAAACTGTGGAAAATCTTCAGACATTATTAACCCCTCTTAAGCTCATGAGGGTTGACAGGAGTGAGCTTATCTTGAATTTTGTAAAAGACAGATGAAATTAAGGATTTAGTCATGACATTAATAATTTAAACAGACAAAGAAAAATGTTTGACAAAGAGAGCCTTTTAGCATGAGAGGTTGAATTAGCAGTAAGAAATGTAACATCAAGATTGTCACACCACAAAGTAGGTGTAATGTGGGGAAAACTTATCTCATCGTATAGGGCATGTGATTTGACATAGTTCAGTAGCAACAAGAGAAATTCTCTGTTACTCAGCTTCAATACTGGATTTAGTGATTGTATGTTAATTCTTGGCAATCTAAGAAATAAAAATACTATTAAGAAAGATGTAGTAGCTCAAGACAAAATGATAATCATCAAGAGAATAAATCCAGTTAGTAACGCAATAAACCTATTAGGGTAGTGGTGTGGTCCTAGAAAAGTGAAGGTCATGGGAGGGAATAACTTTAAAATATTGCGAAATTTATTTGATGGTGGTCTAGTAAATGTCGATAGGACACTGTAAGAATTGAGATATCTTGTTCACTACCAATTGAATATCAGGACGAGTAAGGTAAAGATATTGGAGAGTACCTGCAATACTATGATATTCAATGAGATTAGGGGTAAGATCACCATGAGATCATATTGAAAAAAGTGAAAAGTAACAGGGCTTTGCTTTTTTATGTAGAGGTGTCATGTAATTATCATTTGTTTCATTCTTTGGTGTTATCTGGTAAATCTTAACAAGTTCAATCCAAATGGTCTTTTGAGTTCATTTTTTTTAATTTTTTAATGTACAAAACTATCATTTGCTTGGAATTCCAAAATTATTAATTTTTTTTCCAAAGATAATATTGGCTTGATACATATGATTGAGAAATTCAAAAACATAATTGCTTTTATTCCTTTCTTATTTTATGATGATTGAACAAACATTAATCTTTTTGGTTTATAATCCATCTTTTACATTCTTTAATGTTGAAACCCTAATTTTGGGGAATTGGGAATACTAAAAAAAAAGGAAAAGAAGTAGAGAAAAGTTATATTATTTTGTTAATATCATTTTAGTTGTTACACCCCTTTTAACTAATTAGCCAGTTATTACACAAAGATTAATTGAATTATTATATTTTTCATCATCTTATAATGAATAAAAAAAACTTTTGTTTATCTTATTATTTAATAGCAAAGGCATAATGCTTTCTATATACATAATGTTGTTCATTTGTTAGGATATACAAGATAGTTTTGTTACAGTGTATACATGAGAAAAGATAAATGCGACTTGTGAGATAGATGATGACCGATCTTGGATAATGAACATTCTCCATATAGTTAGGATTGTATCTTCAAAAATTATTAACTCCCTCAATCTCACGAGTGCTGAAAAGAGTGAGTTTGTCTTAAAACTTGTGAAAGGAAAATGAAGTTAAGGCTTTAGCTATGACATTAGCAATTTAAGCAGAAGAAGTAATATGATTGACAAAAAGAGAGCCTTTTTAGCAAACAATTCTTACATAAGATGGATGTCAATTTCAATATGCTTTGTTCGAGCATGAGAGACCATATTAGTAGCAAGAAATGTAGTACCAAGATTGTCACACCATAAAGTACGTATGATGTTGGACAAACTTATCTTACTAAATAGGGAGGTCTATCAAATTTCAACAAGGATAAAAGTAATTCTCTAATACTTAGCTTTCATGCTGGACCTAACGACTATCAGTTATTTCTTAGCACTCTAAAAAATAAGATTACTATTAAGCAAGATATAGTAACCCAAGGTAGAACACCGATCATGACAACTAGTCTAGTTAGTATTATAGTAAGCCTGTGAGGGTTGTGGAGTGGTTCTAGTAAAGGGAAAGCCATGGGATGGAGTGGCTTTAAGATACGATATAATTTGTTTGACAGTGGTTCAAGGAATCTTGATATGACACTATAAGAATTGAAATACCTTGTTCAATGTAAATTAGATAACGAGATGAGAAACACAAAGATGTTAGAGAGTAATAGTATTACATTATTCAATAGGATAAGAGGGAAGATGACCATGATTTCATAGTGGAAAGAGTAAGAAATAGTGAGACTTTGCTTTTTTAAATAAAGGTGTCATACATCTATCATTTATTCCATTCTTTGGTGTTATCTAATAGATCCTAACAAGTTCTGTCCGCATTGTCTTTTCAATTCTTTCTTTTATTTTTTTAATGTATAAAACTATCATTTACTTGGAACTCAATAACTTTTTCAAACTCTTTTCTAAAGATACTTCTAGCTTAAAAAGCAGAATTGAGAAATTCAAAAGTAGAATTACTTTTATTCCTTTCGTACTTCACGGCGATGAAATAGATAGTAATCACATATTAATCCTTTTGATTTATATTCTATATGTTATATTCTTCGATATTAAACCCTAATTTTAGGGAACTAGGAATATTAAATTTTTTTATAGAAGTTAGGTTATTTTGTTTATATTATTTTTAATTGTTACAGCCCCTTTTAACTAATCAAATGCTTGATATATAAGGATTAATTGAATCATTATATTTGTCATCATCTTATAATGAATAAAGAAAATCATTGTTCTTCTTATTATTTAATAAGAAAGGAATAGGGCATTTAATTACATGATGTTGTTGTTTTATAAAAAAAAAAGATAGTGTCATTATAGTGTATATATGAGAAAAGATAAATGTGATCTGTGAAATGGAAGATAACCAATCTTAGATAATAAACAATTTTCATGTAGTTAGGATTGTAACAAGAGTGAGCTTACCCTAAAGTTTATGAAAAGTAGATAAATTTAAGGCTTTAATCATGACGTTAATAATTTAAGTAGAAGAAGAAATATGTTTAAGAAAGAGAACCTTTTAATAACTAGATTTTGAATAAAGTGGACGATAGTCTTGATGTTTTTTCTCTAGCATGAGAGGCGAGATCAAAAGGAAGAAATGTAGTACTAAGATTATCAGACCATATAATAGGTATGATGTGAGACAAAGCTATCTCTTCAAATAGGGAGCTAATCTAATATAATTAAATAGGGGTAAGAGCAATACTTTGATAATCAGCTTCAATGCTATACCTAATTGTTGGACCCCGTCGCCGAGGTCCAACATTCGGACCACACAAGCACACATAAGCATAGAAGACCCATAACCGACAACATACCGACCTCAATTTGGGGGACATGAAATAGGAAATTTGGATCGGCTTCCTAAGAACATTTATTCCTCATGGTCTAACGATTCTAACACCACTGAAAATGCTCAATTCGGATTAGAAATGAAAAAGTTATGCTCAAAATACTATCTGAAGAAAACAGTCAAAACTGACACTCTACC
>JAOSBN010000179.1:49887444-49929518 GCA_027563595.1 Erythroxylum suave
CAGTCAGACCCACTGAGTTGGATTAGTCCAATTATGCCTGATATGGTTCCAAAAGAGTTAGTACGTGGACCCACCGAACAGCCTTCTTCCGTAGGACAGAACTCTCCACCAGAGCCTGCATCCCCACTGAATATCCCTGAGGTAAGTACTCCTGATTTGAACTCCAATGATGTTATTGCTCCTGATAATGTCTCCTCTAGTACTTGTGATGATGTAGAAACTGAGCAGGAGTCCAGATCCGAATTAGATAGGTACATATTGCCACCCAGGAGTACGAGAGGTGTCCCGCCAAAAAGATATGAACCAGAATATGAACCCAAGCGGTCCAGATATCCCGTAGCACATTTGGCCAGAGGGAATCTATCATCAGTAGCTCAGGCATTCTCTGGTGCTGTTTACTCTGAAATAATTCCCCAGACAGTGCAGCAGGCCTTGCGACAGGGGGAGTGGCGTGATGCGATGACAGTTGAGATGGCGGCACTTGAGAAGAATGAGACATGGGAGAAATGTATCTTGCCACCTGGAAAAAGGACTGTTGGGTGCCGTTGGGTGTTTACAGTTAAACACAAGGCGGATGGGTCTATTGAGCGATATAAGGCTAGGCTGGTAGCCAAGGGCTATACTCAGACATATGGGGTAGATTACTCTGAGACTTTCTCTCCAGTTGCTAAGATTGATACTATCCGAGTGTTGTTCTCAGTGGCAGCTAATCGGGATTGGCCTCTTCATCAGTTTGATGTGAAGAATGCTTTTCTTCATGGGGATTTGAGGGAAGAAGTATATATGGAGCCTCCACCGGGCTTCTCAGATGATTTCCGATGCAGAGAAGTATGTAAGTTGAAGAAGGCCTTATATGGTCTTAAGCAGTCACCGAGAGCATGGTTTGGCAGGTTCACCGTTGTGATGAGGAAGTATGGTTACTGCCAGAGTAACTCTGACCATACTTTGTTCATCAAAAGGAGAG
Organism: Erythroxylum suave; assembly: GCA_027563595.1. NCBI lineage: Eukaryota > Viridiplantae > Streptophyta > Magnoliopsida > Malpighiales > Erythroxylaceae > Erythroxylum > Erythroxylum suave. Next base: position 49,888,409 of record JAOSBN010000179.1, read on the forward strand.
GAGACAGAATAACATGTCTAATAATTTATGTGGATGATATGATTATCACTGGTGATGACTTTGAGGAGATAAAGCAACTTAGGGGGAATCTATTTCGAGAGTTTGAGATGAAGGATTTGGGAAGGCTCAAGTACTTTCTTGGAATTGAGGTTCTTCGGTCAAAGAGAGGGATTTTCATCTCTCAACGCAAGTATGTCTTAGACTTGCTAGCAGAGACTGGATTGTTGGACTGTAAGCCGGCAGAGACATCGATTGTCGTAAACCATGGTTTGCAGATAGTCGATGGGGCAGAGTTGGCAGATAGAGAGCGTTATCAGCATCTGGTTGGGAAGCTGATATACTTGTCCCACACAAGGCCGGATGTGGCGTATGCTGTAGGAGTTCTGAGTCAGTTTATGCACCGTCCTCAGGTAGATCATATGGATGCTGCATTAAGAGTTGTCCGATATCTGAAGGGTTCTCCAGGCAAAGGCGTTTTGTTTCAGAATCATGGACATCTAGATGTGGAGGCATATACAGATGCGGATTGGGCAGGTAATCCAGTTGACAGGAGGTCCACGTCTGGGTATTTCACTCTTGTTGGGGGTAACTTAGTGACTTGGAAGAGTAAGAAGCAGAAGGTGGTCGCACTATCTAGTGCAGAGGCAGAGTTTCGAGGGATAGCTCGAGGGTTGGCCGAGGTATTGTGGCTGAGGAAGTTGTTGGCTGAGATTGGTTTTCCAGTTCAGGGAGCCTGCAGTTTGAGGTGTGATAATCGGGCTGCGATCAGTATTTCAGAGAATCCAGTCCAGCATGATCGGACTAAGCATGTGGAGGTTGACCGGCACTTCATCAAGGAGAAGCTGGATAGTGGAATAATAGCTCTTCCGTTTGTTCGGTCCGAGGATCAACTAGCAGATATTCTCACAAAGGCAGTGACAGGCAGAAATTTTGGAAAAGCATTGAGCAAGTTGAATATTGGTGATCCCACTGTTCAACTTGAGGGGGAGTGTTAGTTTAGGAGATTATATCAATCCCTTAGTTTTAGGGATTATGATTTGATTTGATCTACATGTATAATTATCTTGTACAGATTAGTGTCTATCTCTACTCAATCTCCTAGTCTATATATGTAACATTTTACAGTGCAATACAAATATACTGAAAATTCCTTCAATCCTCTATGTTCTACATCTTTTTCCTACTACTACTTACAAATTCTACGTTTAGCAATTAGGCTGACTATGCTTTTTGGAGCAAATTGTTAGTCGATCAAATAGGTTCATAGTCATAAGTTAATAGTGACAGAGATAAGGATGCTCTATTAGATGTATAACGTTATTAAAAGAAATAAGGTTATAAATGTAGTGCTAAGAGACAAATTGAGTGTGACTAACATTGATGGTAAATTAAGGGAGACAAGACTTAGGTGGTTTAGACATATTAAGAAAAGAAATCCTAACACTCCAGTAAGAAGATGCGGGAAGATTGTACTTAAGAACTGTAAGAGAAAAAGAAGAAGACCTAAGAAGAAATAGGGAGAGGTGATTAGGAATGATATAGAGCTTGCTAAGGATTTATCTCTTAATTGGAAATGTTGCAAACTAGGATATAGGTAAAGGATCTTACATAAAGAGATCCATCTCTTTTTATAGATCTTTTGAACATTTTCCTTCGATTCTTGAGTCTTGTATTTAACCTAAACACTTATATATATAATACTGCCCCCTTTAATCATTTTAGTTAAGTATTTTTTAATTTCTTTATTCTTATTATTTTGATTATTTGTTTCTATTTTTGGTTTTTATTCTCTTCAAATAGTTCTCAAAAACTTTTTTTCTTTTCTTTTTCCTTCTTTTCATGTGAGTCTATCGAAAATATCTCTACTAATTAGGATTAAGGTTGCGTAGTTCTGAACTTCCCTAAACTCCGTGTCTCAACAGGATTTCTATTAGATTGTTGTTATTGTTGTAAAATTCGGCCATCCATAGGCAAATATACTGTTATTATTGGCATGTTCCATCAACCAAAAGGAATGTATGTTCATTCATAAAAATACTCTTGGTAGTTTGATTTATTTATCAATTTTTATGGTTTTAATATCTAAATTTTTATATTTTATTAAATGGACAAATACATTTTTATTAGTTTTTGAGGGTAACTCTTTTTATGTGTCATTTTTTCAAAAATTTTAATTAAAAATTTAATAGAAGTCTTGTATGTCCATTTAACAAAGTATCATAACGTTTTCATAGAATATTGAAGCATCAATTTTTTCATATTGAAGAGCCAGTCACAAAAGAGCATAGATGCTAGCTGAGGGCCCTTATTTGGAAGTTTGGTTAGCCATGGAATGCTTTAAAAAGGCACCTACAAGCATCTAAAGAATAAACAATTACGTCCTCTTGTACATCGCATTGCTAGTTTGGGGCTCTCCTTGCTTAAAACTGGAGAATCCTAGTAGCAAGAACTCCTCCCTCGTTTTACATTTTCACTTTCGTCTATATCCGCATCTCTCAAATCATTGCAGGTCATCCATTTGATTCCATCATCAGCTTATTCAGAATTCAGCACTCCACAAAGCATTCTCACCTTCACCACAGCGCCGATGAACCTCTTTTAACCTCTCAACAGGCTTGCAAATCCCACTACAGCTCCAGTCAAAGGAGGCAACACAGATATTGCCTGCCTGTGCCTTCCATTCACAATCTGCGTTATAGTTACGATCATGAGATTCGTATTAACAATTTGGTTGCCTTTCAATCTTTTGAATATCAGGAGTAGCCTTTCTTAATCATAAAACATGGTAGAAACAATGATAACAATGAAAAGGAAACATTGATGAAAGAACACAAGTGGGTTGGTTACACTTGCATCAATCATTTTAATTTTTATATTTGGACCATAAAACCTAATTGCATTATCATTCTTCCTGTACTACTTATTGCGAGTGTCCTTGAACACACCTATTGTGCAAGTTTCCTATCCTTATCCTTCCAAAAATAATGACCTAGTTAACTGCAGTTTTCCAGGACAAAGCTCTAAACTGGAAATTGTGATCAACTTTGCTTATACCAACAAATGATCCTCAGCCAACATCGATAGCGAGTAAATAGGCGAAGCCTTGGCAAGCCAAACCACACACCTATGCATCGACTTACACAACAAAAAAAAGAGATGTGGGTACAAGAGATTACCAGGCGGGGTACCACAACACAGTCTTCGGTCATCAATATGCTCAACATCCAGCCCAATGAACCACGAACCTAATGAAACATCCTCATTTGCATACTTGTGAAGCACATGCCTGGACGATTACAAGTTAAGGGCGACACATTGGCATAAACAGTTGAGTTTTTTTCCCCCACTTTAAGATACTGAAACTTACTGATTAATTGCGATGTAATTACCTAAATCATTTGATATAGCATATAGCTGCCCTGTAGCATGACGAAAATACTTGCTTCCTTCCTCCCCAAATTTCCAATACTCAGGCTCGTGGTATTTGACTCCCCTATTAGAGAAAACAAGGAAAAAAAATTGTAATTCTTACTAATGAGCAAAAGGTGAAACCAAAAATATCCTCTATTAAAAGAACGGGAAGCAAAAATGAGTTGAAGGATGTTTTGCTTACTTCTGAGCAAGAACTGGGCCAGATTTCATACATCCAATATACACCCTTGGTTTTGACCGATGTCTTGCCAAAGTTGCCCCAAGTGTTGCTGCAAATACAAGCAAGGATGGCCTCCGTTTAGTAATAAGATATCACCATCTAACATTGAAAAGAATATAGCAGGAATGACTTCGAATATACAATGTTCATGTTATTTGTCTGATAGAATCGTATCGGCTCCCTTTGCATGCATTGATTGTAATTAAGATACAAACCAACTTTGAAGTTGTTCACAAATCATAGAATTGAGATTAAAAAAAAGGTAATAAATGGAAATAATGTCAGAGGACGAAAAAGTTATTTTGGGAACGCAAGTCTAACAAAATCACTTGAACAATAATTTCCTCTCCATGTGTATAATTTTATCAAGTGTTATCTTTTCTCCTATGCGGAATTTGGCCAAGCACACATGCAAAAACTCGCACAAACCCAAGAGCAATGTTGGTATGAGAAAAAACCATTTTATCTAAAGAGTTTGACTACGTGCATACTGACCTATATTAACATGCACATCATCATCAACCTTGACGTAGAAATCTGCATCCCATAATGCAACAGCAGTGGCAAAGTACGCCTTTGTTTTTGCAGACAATTCAAGGTAACCCTCAACATGATCCTGCTCATGCAGATTGCTATAAGTTTTTCTTTATGCACACTTTGACGACCTTGTTGTCTCGTCCAAGTTTGGTAGCAGACTATTAAGATATATGACTCGGATAGATATATAGAGAAATCTTACCAGCCTCAGAAAGTCACCATGCTTCTGGTCTTCTGCTTCAACCGCTCTATCGAGGATACCACCAGCTGTAGCACTAGTGATTGAACAACCAGGTACAAAGAAACATAAATCAGATTCCATCTTTCATACATGACCTAATTTTCAATTTTGAGAGGTATATGTGTATGAACTATTCAGAAATGAGATAGCAGGATATCTGGTGAGTAGTCTAATAGTGAAGTAGAATCTCATAATTAAATCTTAAAGCGCATTTTCAAGGGATGGCAACAGTGGCAGCACTAGGTGGTCTCATATGCAGCAGGTTTTGAATTCCCGTTCAACAAGAATAAGGACCATATCCTGGTCCACAACTTAGCATTTTAATTTTGGTATTTGATCATTTGATGAAAAAGATTACTCGGCTAACCCATTTATATGTTCATTCCCAGGAAACAGAACCAGTAGGGCAATATATCAGCGCTTTAACAGAACATCAATATTCCGAACTCAGAAAAGTGCCCACCTATGACCTATTACAAAACGAATGATGATGCCCTTCTCTTCCTCAAGTTTCTTTCTCTTGTTTCCTACTAGTTGTGAAGGGAAAAAAGAAAAGGGGGATTAGCATATCAATATTAATCCCAAAAGGAGTTATGCATCAATTCCAAATTGATAGAGGATAATAGTCACCAACCTTGAGGCATCCAGGTAGCACGTACTGAATCTCTGCGCTTTCGGCTGTTAAAAGCAGTGTTAATGCCTACAACCATTAAATACTTTCTTTTCCTATTTGATTCGGTAATTTTCAAGTTTTCAGACACTGGAGAGCCATTAAGGATCGATTCCTGTGCAGCCCTTGCTGCAGCTAACTCCATCTCCAAATTTGAAATTGTTTTATCGAGAGTTCTGTTGCACAAGTAAAAGATCAATATCCACGGGTTAAGGGAGATTGACATATTCAGAAAAGAAAAGAAGCTTACTGTATGGCATGATGCGTTTTCGAAACTTCTCCCATGATGTCCCTCTTTTCGTGCTTTCCGTCCTTCTGACGGAACCAAAAGTTCACAAACATACTTGGTATCAGCATATAGCAAAATTTCCTTTTGCAATCAAACGGAAAGTGCTCACATCATTCAAATGTAAACTCACAGTTTCTGGAGCACAACTCTCTGGAAGTAGCTTCAGGTTTTCTTCACCTGTTACTGTCCATGATACATCTTTATCTTCGGGCACCACCCACATTCTACGATCAACAGATTCACAAGCATCTCATAATAAAAGCTCTTTGATCGGGTAAAGGATCACAATGGGAACTTTTGTAGAAACTTAGAGATACAAGCAACCTAGACCGACCAAACAAACAAATAATCCCAAAATAGAAACCAAAAGCCTAAATCACTAATAAAAAGACTAACAAGCAATTCAATTTTGGGTTACAGAGTACATTATAGAATGAAGACGCTACAAAATTGACAATTCAAATCGAAATCAAGAATTACAAGATAGAAAAATTACCTATCAGAGAATAGCATCCCAGCACAGAAGCAACCTATACAAAGAAGAAGGGTCCATTTCTTTGACACCACAGTCTTTGCAGCGGGTTCTCCACCAGCTCTATTCGTCCAACTCATTGTGGTCAAGATTCTTCAACCAATCTGCAATCTAAGTTGAACGGAAAACCATTTCAAATCCTGAGTTTCAGTTGACCCCGACCTTGATCCAAAAAGATCTCCTTTACCCCAAATTTCAATCTCCAGAGACCTTAAAACGCAAAGTTCTAGACTAAGATGGAAGAGAATGAAAATGGAGAAGCACAAGAACTAAATTCACGCACGGAGAAACCTGTGCAGAGATATATATTTGTGCATAAAGATCGATGTTTTCAGATTAAACTAAACAAAGACTGACATTTCTCTCTAAGAACAGTTTGCTCTCGCTAAATGGGGGCACTTGGACTTGCATTTTGAAGACTTCAAGTTCTGAAAGTTGTAGTTGCAGAGGCTGTGGAGTTCCCTAGAAACATGTGTACAACTCCGACGTCAACAACTTTCGAGCAATCTTTTTATCTCATAATGGCAAAATGTCCATGTGAGAAACAACTTCAAATGCTTTAGCCAACCACCCTAACCAACTTCTCTTTCTTAATGTCTCGTCCTAATTGTACGTTTACAGCCTTGTCTAACCGACACATCAACTGCCCTGTCTTAGGGACATTGTCCTTCGAATTCTAGGATCCAACAGGAACAAAACAAGTTCACTTATGCTTAAGGATCATGAGTCCACTCGATTCAAGTAAAAATATCATGTTCTCATGTCAAAAAGATACGATTTTGGAATTCGTTTGGCCGCCGTAGACCTTGAAGTTCAAATTTTTAAAAGTTAAAACACATCAACCGTTTTGAGAATCAAAATTACAGATATCAGAGAAAGATCCACAAAAAATGACACGTTTCGAGTTGCCATGAACGTAGAATTAAGTCATATGGGACCACAATTGCAATATCTTATCATCTCGACCGAACTTGCCCCTAGAATTAGCCAGCAAACAGCAAACTTGGAGCTGTATAAAGCTTAGTTATTTCCCTTTAGCGAGTGTCCACCTAATGAAGCACAATAACCAATAATGCCCACTCATAAATTATGCTAATCTTATCAAAGGATGGAGGACTGATTAAGTCGGCGGTTTATTAGATGACATGTTGTCTTCTTTGTAGCTACTGACTAAGAAAGTTGACTTGTCTAGGATTTGACGTACCAACAGTTTGATTAAAGTCGCAATCAATAATGAGTTTCCTTGTATAGTTCCCACTTAATGTTGATGTGCCACTTCTAATGTTTCTCATTATTAGTATTACTTTTAGTGGGATAAGTCGCGTTCACGACTTGATTGTTTATTACATAAATTTTAGAATGCATTCACGGCTTACTATTGTTTGTGATCATTTTTATAAGTTTGGTCTTTTTAGCATGTTTGTTGCCTATTGTACAGAGTTATTAAGGAATCTTGATGATTGGGCTTGAGTGTATAACTAAGTAGTCTAAATCTCTGTTATCATCGTATTGCCGTATGTTTAAGTAACTTATAAGAGAGTTAGGTTTACATTATTTGTAATCTATCTTAAACTACTGGGAAAGGCAAGAGAAGAATATAGGTTTTTCTCTGTTTTTTAGGTATTGCATAAAGGTGATTCTACAAGGTTTGAGAACAACATTGACGTCTTCTAATATATGTATTTCTAATATCATTCTATTATTCATGTATGATTTATTAAGGTGCATAAAATACCATTAAAAGTCCTAGAATTTGCTTCTATTAAATATATAAATTTCTACATATGATATCAAAGCATATGCCCTTATATTTGAGTAGGTTAAATTTTCAAGTTGGAACCTAAACTAAAGGTTTGAGGATTTTCAGAAAATCTTAAAACTTAATTTGCATAAAAGCTTAGAATTTTTTGTTGATTCTTTTGATTAAGTCAAAAAAGGGTGTTAATCAATTTTGTGATTTATTGATTAAATTATGTTGTTTAATAGAATAAGTCATTAGATTGGTAAATAATGGCACCAAATCGGATTGTTGAGTAATCTTGAAACTTTTTTTAGATTAAATCTTATGCTTTTCATGTCTATGGTGAGTTTTATGAATGTTTGTTGCTTCTTCTATGGGTTTTTACGCATTTAATTTTTTATGATACTCGAACAATTGATTAGACAACATTGTCTTAATGTTCAGTCAACCAAACCTCAAGTGACATAGGGTAACAAGCTACTATCCATGTTAGGAACAATTTCAATCAATCATTAGATCAACCAAATTTAATTTTTGGCTGACCATACGTCAATTGAACATGGATTATTCTAAATTTACTTTTTGCATATGTTTTTTTAATTTAGGATAATTTAATCATCTTTAATCACCTTCCAATTAGTTTATGTCTTAAATTAGTATTGCTACCTACTCAAAGAGAATAATTATGATAGTATAATGATCAACTAGCATTATAATTTTAATTTATGAATTGTTGTCTATCTAAAGGAGATAATGGTTTGTACTATTGTATCTTGCTTAATCTACTAAAAATTCTATTTGCATTATTTATTCTACCTAAAGAGGATTTTGAGTTTTGTTTTGTCTTTGATAAGACGTTATTTATTTGTTAATTTAGTGGTTTAAGTAGCCATAAACAACTAAGTATGTTCAATTGAAACTTTAGCTAATAATGACTTTGAGGATAAGAAGAGTTATGTAGAGTTAGCCTTTGGTTTAGTGGATTTGGATAAGGATGAGTATGTGCCTATAACACATAAGAGTGTGAAAGAGAAAAAGTTCCACTTCCAAAATTGAGAAAGATCAAATAAGGTGAGGATTAAAAAAAAAACCTATTTCACCATCTTTTAATGGCGGGGTAATGGCTAAAAACAATGCCAAGAGGGTCGTGGTGGTTTTAATGGAAAGGTTAATGGATTATGAGAAAGCTGAAGTTGGAAAACCTATCTATAGGTTTGACTATTAAATTATGATGAAGCATCAAAAGTTAGAGCTTATGTCCTGAGGACATAGCCAATAGGCTAAGTGGGCTTTAGGTCCCGATAATAGACTCTTTCTTAATCCATTAGGTGCTGAATTCTTTACCTTCTGACTTTATTTCCATGAAGCTAATTTACAATGCTTAAAAGGATGCTTAGATGGTGAATGAATTAATCTCAATATTTATCCAAAGAGAGGAAAAGATAAAGCATGAGAAGGGTGATACATCGAATTTGGGGTACGAATCTTTTAAACTGAAAGGAAATTATGGGAAACCAAAAAAGAAGTGGAAAAAAATATTATCTCATTTAGCTAAGTGAAGTGTCCTATATCCTAAAATAGTCAATCTCATTTAGCTACGTGAAGTGTCCTATATCCTAAAATAGTCAATAAGGGTAAGAAGGATGGATACAAAGCTAATGTCCATCTAGTGTAGTTAAGAAGAAGTACTAAGTATTGTCATTACAATAAGATGGGCACTTAAAGAAAGACTGCTGTAAGTATAAGGCTTCTTTTAAAGAGAAGGATAACAAATTACGTAAACTTAAGGTTTTAGTTTACTTTGATTCATCTTTAATATATAAAGCGTCAAATAGGTAGTGGTTGGGTAATGGTTCTTTTATTCATATTTCTAATACAGTACAAGCAATGAAGAACAAAAAAAGGCCAAGCAAAGGGGAGGTGAACATGTTTATAGTTAATGGAACCAGAGTAGAAGTAAACTATATAGGAGATATGGAACTACAGTTTAGGTAAGGTGGTACTATAGTGCTAAATAGAGTGACATATATGACTTTTATGAGATATAATTCAATTTTAATTTTTAAACTTGATGATGTTAGATACTTGCTTATCAATAACAAAAGAATTTTATTTTCCCTTAATTCTAATGTTATTGTTAAATTTTTATTAAATAATGGTTTTTTTGTTTAGTTTTGGAGGATCTTAGTGAATTGGTAATGAAGATTTAAAAATAGGGAATTAAAAGGGATTCATTATCCTTCAATTCTATTATCATTGGTGAATGTTTATTAAATAATAATCTTTGTTGTTTGAATTTGGAGGATTTTGGTGAATTGGTCGTGAATATTAAAAAAGTAGGGATTTAAAAGGAGTTTAACTGAGGGGAAGTCATTCAATTTATAGGATAAAAGATGTTCATATTTATAAAAAGAGTAATAAGATTGATCAATAATAAATTCCTTCGTAATTTAGTTAATGATGATCGTGTTTATTATATTAGAGGTAATCTCACCAAGAGTATGAAGAAAGGTTTCGTTAGTAATAGATTCTGGAGATTATTCACATAGATATTAATGGACCTTTAAAGTCATAATTGATGGAAAAAAATTTATAATTAGTTTGGTTACTTATATCTTATCAGTAATAAGTCCAAGGCCCTAGAGAAGTTTAAAATATTCAAAGAAGAGGTTAAGAAGCAACTTAATAAGCCTATTAACGTTGTTAGATCAGACAATAGTAGAGAGTACTAATGTAGACATAGAGATTTAGGTTAAGAAAAAAAAACTTTATAAAGCTTTTAGAAGGTTGTCGAATAGTTGTATAAAACACAATGTAGAGTACACGTAAGCAAAATGAAGTAGCAAAGAAGCATAATCAAACACTAAAGGATATGGTGAGGAGCATAATGATGAGTTCAAAGCTTTTTAAGTATTTATGGTCAAGGTATTAAAGAAAATAGCATTTATTTTGAACCATTCCATATAAGTCAATTATTAAATTTCTATTTGAATTGTGTACGAGTAGGAAGCCTAGTTTGAATCAGTTAAGGGTTTGAGGTTATCCGAATGAAATAAATATTTACAATCCACTAAAGGAAAAGTCAGACCCTAGGATAACCTCTAAGTTCTTTCTAGGTTATCTTAAAGTTTGAAAGGTTTCATATTTTATTATCCTAATTATAACACTAAATTTGTAGAAGCATAAACTATAAAGTTTTTAGATAATTATGTAGTCGATGTATCATTAAGAGTTAAAGCAGTTGAAGAGCCCGAGATTATAGCAGCCCATGTTCCTATAGTTTTTAAGAGAGTTGTTAAGGCATTTCTATAGGTACGTCGAGATGATTTGGAAAGAGTTTTAGCTTTTATGGTCATTAACACTAGGTTACAATAAAGAAAGTGATGCATTATATATTCAAGAATAGAGAGTATATGCTAGTTTATAGGTGTGTAGATGACTTATATATTATTAGATATATTGACGTTGATCTTCATAGTTGATACAATGACAATAAGTTTATTATAAGTTACATATTTATCTTAAATAAAGGAGCTACGTTTTGAAAAATCTTTAAGTAGTCTATTATGACAACTTTAAATATGGAACTTGAGATTATAGCATATTTTAAGGAAAAAACAGATGTTGAGTGGTTGAAGAACTTCATTGGACGACTTATGATTATTGATTTAATTTCTAAGCCAATTAAGATTTATTATGACAAGTTTATTGTCACAATACTTTGATATTCGAGGATCAATTGATTATGGTGATATATATACTATCACCACAGACATATTTAGTTGACCCACTAACTAAAGGGCTGAGATCTATAAATAATTAATAGACATGCAACCAATATGACTATTATATCATCTTATGATGTTTTGATGTTATAGGAGCTTGTGACTTTTATGTTACATTTTCATAGTACTTATGATCAATAAAGTTGCACATTTTACACTTATGTATTATACTATGGTATTTTAAATGCATGCATGCAATTATCTTATTGTACATGTGCAAATCTAATTCTTTTACCTCGAGATATGTTATGACTTCTTTATAGAAGTGGATGGTTTACATCATGATTGATCATAACGGTTAACGATATTTTATTGAGTATACCATCTTTTGGTGATCAAACTTTGTATAAGATTAATGATCTCTTTCATAGATTATGAGTCTTAATTTAAGATTAAAATGATATGGTTATGTATAATTTATAGTATTATAAGCAATAAATGTAGGCCATACTATATTAGGACTATGTCATAGAGTTTAATTGGTGAATTTTTAATTGTGATTATGAAGAGTTATATGTTGAATATGTTAGAGATATTAAATTAAATAGCTTTTAACATTTTAATATTTTTCAGTTTATTATCAAACTTTTAAATTTTGGTGACTAACCTTTTAAAACTTATATTTTTGCTTATATGGGTTATGTAGATATCCAACTATTAGTCACATCAGTAAAAATGATGGTTTGACATTATTTATACGAGTTTTAAAAGGCTAGTCACTAAATTAAAAACCTTAGAAAATTTGGCACTAAATTAAAAATATCCCATAAAGTTTACTAACCATAGCGGTTCATTATAAATGATTCATTGAATTGAATTTTTTATTTTTATGATTATGGTGACTTTTATGTTGATTATAATATACTAACTATCATGCTCCATTATGGATGGTTATTGAATTGGATTTTTTATGTTGTAATTATGGTGAGTTGTATGTTGATTATAATATATTAACTATCATGACTCATTTAACTGGATTGTTTATGCTAAGATAATTTTCAAAATTGGTTACAAAATTTTTTATTTTATTATGTGATCCAATAATGGTATTTTCAAAAAATTTTCAAAGAAATTATTAAATCCTAATTAGTTTCACCAAAATGGATGAATGTAAGAAATTTTCCATGTATGTTATAACTAATTAGTCTTTTATTTAACAACTAGGTCAAGTAGAGACGTTAATTCCCTTAGTTATACTTATGATCCTTTTTAGTGGCTTGATCATTTCAGCAAGGTTATTAGGTGCAGTATGGTTATTATATATGACTATTAGGGCACCTTGATAATAGGGTCCAAACTTATGACTAATTAGCCTGGGTCTCTTTTGCCATCTTATAATCATGTGTATAACTTATAAAGGGTTAGGTTTCCATCATCTATAATTTGTACTATACTAAAGGGAGAAGTAAGAGAAGAGTATATGCTTTTATATGTTTTGTAAGTATTGCATCAAGATTATTTTGCAAGATTGAATAACAACAATTATTTCTTCTTTTGGGTGTTCTTAATGTTGTTTTACTATTTATGTAGAGTTTACTTAATTTGAAACACAAACCCCCAACCTATAAGGATTATAGGCACTTTAAGAAACCTTCCACTACCAATTTAATCATCCTTAAAAGCTTTATCACATGGAAAGCTTTTATTGAGGTGTTAGTAGCCAAAAACTTAAATTCTTATTTATAGACTTTAAATTGGCATTGATGTTCTTAAATGAAACTAAAGTTACTAGATAAATAAATAGGTAAAAAAGACAATATAAATATTATAAGAATATAATTCGATATTTAAATCTATAAAAGTTGTTCTTATTATATCTTACTAACTTATTGGATGAACTCAGAAAACAACTTTTATTAAAAAAGAAAATCCTAACAATTAGAAATGATAATAACTGAATATATTTTCCTAGAAACTAGGAACAAATATAATCCATATAGTTAACACTGCAAATATTTATCACACCCAACTTAAATTTTGGATTATCAAAAATAGTTTGATTTAAAGCTTTAGTGAGAATATTTGATTTCTGAATTTTACTTGGCATGTATATCAGTTCAACTATAGCTTTAGTGAGAATATTTGATTTCTAAATTTTACTTGGCATATATACTAGTTCTACTATTCTTTCTTCATTTTCTCCTTAATAAAATATTGATCTATCTCTACATGTTTGGTTTTATCATTATGGATCAAATTCTTTATTGTGTTGATAGTCATTTAATTAAGATAAACCAATTTTAATGGTTTCTCAATTTGCTTCTTCATTTCATCTATAAACATTTCTAAAACATTCTTTTACATATACCATGTGCCAAAGCCTAAAATTTTGCCTCAACATTACTCCTAACAACTAATGATTGGTTCTTATTCCTCTAAATAACTAGATTCTCCCAAATGCATATATAATATCTGATGGTAGATCTTTGATTAATAATTAAGCCAACCTAATCCACATTCAAATAAATTTGAAAATCTCTTTGATTAATAATTAAGCTAACCTAATCCATATTCAAATAAATTTGAAAATCTAACTTGGTGCCCTTTTTGAAGGATAATCCTTTCTTATATTTCATTTTAAGATATCTTCTAATTTTGCATAATACTTTAAGATATTATTTATGTGGATTTTTTAGAATTAGCTAATTAAAATTTTATCAAAGATGATAGTCGGTTTAGTGTGAGATAGGTAAATAAGTTTAGTCATTAGCCTTTGATATCACCCTTTCTGAATTTGGACTCCATCTTTCTTACTCCCAAGCTTGTTTATATAGTACATGGGAACCTATAATGGTTTGAACCCAAGCATTTTGATCTCCTTTAACAAGTAAGTTTTTGAAGTTCTTGATTTCAAATTCAATAGTAAGAATCTCTTTTAGTCAAGTTATTTCTTCTTTATAATTACGTGTCAGATTATGTTAGCAACATAGACTATAAGAATAACATTTCTTCCTTTAGATAAGTTTTTGCAATCAATGTGTATTTGTTTGTCTTTTAAGAAAATTCATGCTTCTTGATGACTTTGTGAACTAGTCTAATCATGCTCTAGATGATTTTTTAAGTTTATAAAGTAATTTGCATAGTTTACACACCTTGTTATAACCTTGTTAGTTATCAAATCAAGGTAAGATCTCTATGTGCACTTCATCTTCCAATTTTCCATTTAGGAAAGCATTCTTCATATATAATTGTATGTAACTCCCAACCTAAATTCACTAATAATGATAGAAGTACCCTGAGAGACGGTTAGTTTTTAACTTAGCCATTGAAGCAAATGTTTCTTAATAATTATGTCATAGGTTTGAGTAAAACCTTCGGCAACATATTAGGCTTTCTATATTTTTTATTGCTTTCATATGCCTTACAGTTCGCATTAAAAATCCACTTACATCTTACATATTGTTTATTTTTAGGAAACTTTAAAATCTTCAAGTACCATTCTTTTTAAGTGTTTGCATTTCAGACTTCTAATTGAGGTCATACAAGGGTTCTTAAATTATTTTTGGATCTTAAATTTAGTTATAATAAAGGCAAAGGCTCTAAAGGTGGCGATAGTTTACTATAAGAGATGAAGTTGGACATATGACGTAAAGTGCATGAATAAACACCTTTCTACTAGGTTGTTGGCAAGTCTACACCATCATATAGATGGTTGTTATTTTCCATAATATTTGAATTTGTTCTGGAGTCAGATACCCTCTTTTTTGTATTATTTTCAATTGGTTTACACTCTTGGTCCTGTTTTAAATCCGTATTGTAGAATCTTGGTTTTTCTTACATATACACATAAATCTCTTTGTTTGGCAGTTTATGTAAGATAATAAGAGTTATTTCAAATATCATAGTTAAAAACTTAGATTAAGGAACTTTTATACAGGGTGGTTGGATTTAGAATACACAGAGAATCACTATTTTTCTTTATATTTTTATGAAAAAATGACTAGGACTAGATTCATAACAAAATTAATATTCTTGACCAGAATTCTCCCTTTAAATATTTGTTTTAGTGTAAAATGGTTATTCTCGAAGAACGTGTCATCCATTGAATGGTGTGTTTACTAGAAGAATAGTATGTGAATCTAGTTTAAGTTACTGAGAATCCTATAAAATACAATTTATAGATTTTGGATTAAGTTTGCTCTAATGATGTGAATGGAGATAGGCAAAGGTTATATTTCTGAAGATCATACATAGTATGAAACAAAAAGCTATGCTTTTAAGATAGTAATTTATTAGTTTTTGACATGGAACAAGATAGTTTAGAGTCTTTGACAAGTATTGATGAGCAACGTAGCTAGAAAAACTACATCTCCATAATACTTTTTAGGCATATTTAAGTTAACATAAGAGAATGGGCCATTTCTAAGAGGTGTCAATTTTCCTTCCAACTACTTCATCTTATTGTAGAGTATCTACACTTGAGTTTTGGTAAATATTATATTTTATAGAAGATAATTTTTAGGATTAGACTAAAAGTATTCTTTTTCCAATGTTGGTGCGAAGAATATAGACTTGGGTTTACAATTGAGTTTGTATCACAGAATGAACTTCTTAAAGATAAATCTAAATCAAAATTTTCTTTCTTAATAAATAATCATATGATTTTGATCTGCTTGTCGATAAAAGAAATAAATCATCAAGAACTAAAATCATATTTGACTTTAAAAGGACCTAATGTCGTTATGTATAATTGTAAATGGTTTTGATGATTTGAAATCATGAAAAGGAAATAAGTTACGAACATGTTTGGAATAGTAACAAAATTATCATCAAAATTGTGATAAATTTTATTAAATAATCAAATAAGCATATATTGTCGGTAGATGAAACTAGAATGGCCTAATGTAAAGTTCCATAATATGATTTTACTTTCTTTATTTGACTTAAATATGGGTCTAACTTAACTTGACTTGTTAGAGCTATACTATATGCAAGCCTACCAACGAGAACCTGTCTTTGAGAAATTATTATTTGTAAGAGATAAAGCCTTATATATTCCTTAGCAATTTTAACATCTTTTCCAAGTTCAAATCCTAATGACATAATTATGATCATAAGTTAATTTGCTAATAGATAATATATAATAGGCTAAATTTAGCACATATAAGATAAATCTTAAGGTTAACCCAATGTCCTACTTTTAATGAACCAATTTTGGCTACTATTGAGAGTGCTTCATCAGCTATGTAAATCTTACACTTTTTACAATGGGTCTTATAAATTTGAAAGAAAGATCCATCTCCAAGCATATAATCATATGCTCTAGAATCTACAATCCAATGATTGATTTCTAGGCTATTAAAATTTAGAGCCATAAAATATTTTTCTCTTTAAGTTAATGCTAAATTAGCAATAATTGGTGGACTAGTATATAATTGGCTAATCAATTATCGAATTAGTTTAATATGTTCTTTAAAAATTGGAATAATTTCACATATTAGAAAATCATTTTTAGCTTCGATTATTACATAAAGTTTACTTCCTCCATCATTAGTAGGATGACCCTACTTCCAATATATTTGTTTCTCATAGATTTTTCAACTTGTGGCTCATACATATCCAATTTTCCTACAATGATCATACTATAGTCTCCTTTTTTTCTTTTCAATATTTGCATGAACACTAATAAGTGGAGAAGTAACTCATTTAGCAATAACTATCAAATTCCCAATTCTAGAATTTGTATTCTAAGTTCTCAACAATACTTTTCTTCAAATTTTTTCTCTCTATATTTTTGAAAAGAATGAATATTTGGAAGAGGTTTACACTTAGAATCCTCTTTCTTATTTCATCTAAATTTTTATTTAATTGTAATAAGATTTTGAATATTCTGTTGATAACAAAACATAATTACTACTAATGTGTTTATTATTTTGATGAAAGGAAATATTAGACCAAAATATAGTCCTAAGCTCAAGAAGCTAGTGCGTGAAGTTGATAAAGAGAAGTTAAAGTTTGTAATTGATGAAATGAAGATTGAAACAAAGACAAAAAGAGATCAAGACTCATCAAGGTTATTTTACATCTTGTGTTATTATTTTTAAGTTGCCTTTTTTAATTTAACAATCCAAAAGGCTCACCATGCATAACCATTTCATCTTACTTCATTGCATGAGTTTTTACATTCATCAAGAGGCATTAAAGTTTTTGATTTTAATATAAAATCCTCTTGATCTTTTAAATTATCTTTGTGGAACGTCTTGGAAAATGTTTCATTCATATTTGGATTAAACAAATTGGTTTTGAGCATTTGAAGTTATTAAAATCATATTCTTTGAGAGATGGGTCGACCTATATAGGTTAGTGGTCAACCAATATAGGTTAAAGTTATTAATTTTGATGTGCCGAGAGTGTGTGGAAACATTGGTTAATGTATTGGTTGACTAATGTGCTATATTGGTCAAACAATATGGTGAACTAGTTGACCAGTGTCCAACACCTAGTGAATATGACGATTTAAATGCATACTAGTCAACCCTAGTCAACCAATACATCAGATATAGTCAATGTAACGTCTAGTTCTTCACTCGAACAACTATTTTGGGTTCCAAAATACTATAGATGGGCGTTTTCTCATTGATTTTAGTATCAAGAAGGTTTTGGGTGTTATATACACATATTTCAAAGAGTTTTTCAATTATTTGAGCATCATTGTGTCATATTTATAAGAGTGACCTATTTTGGAGTTATCAAGTGAACAAGTGAGATATTTTTCAGTTGTAATACTTTGTATTGAGATATTGAATATTGTACTTAGGGTTGATCCAAGTAATGTTGAAGTTCCTCTTCATCTTGAAAGAACATTATAAGAAGCGTTCCTCCTTATCGAAAAAAAATTGTGCAAAGTTTATTCTTTATCTTGAAAGAAGAATTATAGTGGACTATAAGAAGAGTCTTAGAAGTGAACATACGCAAAGGTCATTTTTCAAAACACTATAAATCAGTTTACACTCTCTCTTCCTTACAAATTGATTAGTTTATATTAAGCAATTTTCTCATCATTTTATATTGATTGTTATTAACTGAGTACATTAGCTAGAAAAGTATTAAATTTTGTAAACACCCAACTCACCCCTTTCCCTCTTGGGTGCCATTAAGGACTAACATATTCACTCTTTCTTTAAAATCTTTCTATATCTTATACTATCTTTGAAACATCCCACTTGAACTATTCAAAAAGATCTAGTTATTATCATTTAACACGTTATATTATTGTAGCATTAACTATTACGTGACAAACATTTTTCATTAACGTAGGTTACGAAGTACTCCTTTGTCTTAAACAACTATATTTTGATCTTGTTGTCTGAAGTACTCTTTTATGTCAAATAAGTCTATTATAACCTCATTGTTTGAGTTTGCCTCTTAACTGCTTCTCATATCTTCTTAGTTGTATCATAAAATATAAATTCGTTCAATTTTATTTTTCATTATATTTATTAGTCAAGACATAATT
This sequence comes from Erythroxylum suave, assembly GCA_027563595.1. NCBI lineage: Eukaryota > Viridiplantae > Streptophyta > Magnoliopsida > Malpighiales > Erythroxylaceae > Erythroxylum > Erythroxylum suave. Next base: position 49,907,312 of record JAOSBN010000179.1, read on the forward strand.
ATATTATTTTTTGTTTGCGGTATTTAAAATTTTAGGTCGTTCTTTTTTTGTGGTTAAATCGTGCTTGTGGAGTACTTGTCATTTCATTTGTTCCTTACGAACATTATTAGAGATTAGAGCTATTAAAGATAACTTTACCCAATCAACTTATAGCCTATAATTAAAATAATATAAGCTTTCAAATTGCCATTACTGATAAAGCCTACACCTTCGACCTCAAGTTAAGTTCTAATGTGAAACTTTGATCAGATGTAATCCTATGGAGACAATGGAATCAAAAGTATCTAAACTTTTGATATTTTTTAATATAGTGCTAAACTTTTAATTCGGTGACTAACCTTTCAAATTTTGTATAAACCATGTCAAAATATTGTTTTTGCTCATGTTGAAATTTTTAAAAAATTTGGCACTAAATTAAAAAAATTCTAAAAGGTTAGCACTTTTGAATTAGTTATCCTTATCTAATATTTCATTATTCACGAAAATTTTCTGTTTGGTTTTAAATGAGAGAAGCTATGATACCATTTAGAATTTAAACTAATTGAAATTTTATCTTTTTGAATGAAAAAGCTATGATACCATATGTAGAATTTAAACTGGTAATTGAAATTTTATTTTTTAATGAAAAATGAAATTTACAGTGAAATAAATAGGCATAAAAGAAAATATAAATATGATGCAAATATAATCTTAGATAAATTTCTAGAATTTGTTTTTCTTGGATCCAAATAATGGGACAAACTTGGAAAAGAATTTTAATTAAAAAAAGAAATCCTAACAAACAAAATGATAACAACTAAATTTATTTTCCTAAAAGTTAGGGACAATTATAATCAACTTCATCCATGTTCTTGAATTGCTGGAATGATTAAGAACCAGAAGAGAGAGTTATTGTCCATCATTAATTCCAACTGTCAATGTAATCTATCACACCGCTGATCTGAATCATCTGAGGACAGAATGGTTTCTCCACATGCAACACGTGCGTCGAACATGGTCCGAATCATATTAGTCACGGGAGATCGGCAGATCATCGATGAATGAAGGGAAAAATAAAGGCAGACTTCGATTGGATAGATGAGCGGGAGTCGGTTCATTCAAACAACACAATAGGCCTATGCAAAACTACTGTCTTGGATGCTGATGATAATTGGGTTCTCTCAAACTAGAAATTACAAACTTAAAATGTTCATTGACATGTCTCTTTTCTTATTCGTTTAAACTTCATCAATCCAACCTAATCTAGTGAATTTCAAATTATTTCACAGCTAATAATTATTCAGTAACTATCATACCTGCTCATGGATGTATGCTGTTAAATACATGTGTGTCACGCCAAATGTTTCAGAAAGATTTCAAAGAACAATTAAACAATTTCTTCGCTCTTTGACTTTGAACCCCCAAAATCCAACAGCTCCACATGGAGCTTGCGTGGCGGACTGAAATGGTTGGCTGGATTACATTCTCTGGCACAAAGGAGAATGCACAAGTAAGATTCTGGCTGGCTTAATTTTCAAAAAAAAGAATCGATTCTGGTGTACTTGTTGCCCGTGAATCTCAGTTACCTGTTTTCTGGTATTAGGTTTTGCTCTAGACCCTAAAGCCTACAGTCTTCTGAAATTTAAGAAAACTGAGCCCATTTACAATATAGAATATGGATTTTCGTCCTAAAATCTTCTGATTCTTAGCCTTTTCTGGTTATTAGCCTTTTTTTTTCAAAATAATAGCTGCATTTGATGCGACAGATAATGACATTACGTGATTAGGAACAAACGAGTGGTTGACAAGTATCGTATAATTTAAGATTCCTTGTGCTGAAAAATAGCTGTATGGCAAGACTTTGCCGTACTTGGTAAGTGGTCAGACTCAATTACCGTCATCAAGAATCTTCTTACTGACTTCTAGGATATAAAATTAAGATTACACGTGAAAACTTGAAGGTACATTTTGGTGATTGAGATACCCTTTGAGTCCCCTTTTTCAAGGCTACAACTTTTGTGTCCAACTCTAAATATAGAGAGGAAGGAAGCTACTATAAATGAGAATAACTTTCTCCGTCACCGCATAGCACGCGAGCCGGCATTCTGGACAAAGGGTTGTGAATTCGTCGGTGGCCAGCGGGACATATGGCTGCAGGCCTGCAGCATCTGTTGTTTTACGTCTCATAGTCATGCATGCAGCTACCTTTGTGGCTTAATGAGATGCGAAAATAGTTGCAATTCGTAAGCATATTATGTACAAGTGGTTGTGAAAAAGACAAAAACTTGAAAATTCGAATAATACCTCCAAGTTACAATCTTGTAAATTGTCAAAGAAGAAAATGGAATATTTTAATGGATATATATTGGGGTTGAAAATTGATGTCTCTAGTTGCGTTCAAGTTTCCGAGTCTTTTGCAAAAAAGAGCATCCGAATGTTGGCATATGTGCGTGCGAGACTTTATATCGGCGTCTGACCGTTTGGGCAATAATGCAATATAGACGCTGGTGGGATTCTCGGAGGACGCATAGAATAGGCGGCAAGGTGCCTAAAAACTCATAGATGTACTGAAATTGTTATACGGTGCTAACGAGTTGTCGAGTACCGAAAGTGCATGGAAAAGAAAATTTACATAGGTACGGCTATGAATTGTTCCCCAGATAATCTATCTTAGAGACACATGTTAGTCCCAGATAATCTATCTTAGAGACACATGTTAGTGAATCTTTTAGTTGTAAAATTAAGATTAAAAAACAATTGATCTGGATTAAAGATAATAAAAAAGTCCAATAAAAAATATGATTAAATGAGCTGAAGTTCAGTGAAAACATGAGTCCTAATCAATGTAGGCTAGTTATGTATTGAGCCTATAATGGAGAGACTCAATAAGGCTATTATAAATAGTTGTTAAGGTCTTTTGCTACCTACTTAAGAAAATTTGTAAACATTCAGTTTCTCTGACCTGTAAAGGCGAATGCATTATAAAAGGTGTAGAAAGATATTAACGGCGTAAAGATATACAACTTCCATAAACGTTAACCGAAAATTTGAGGAGCTTGTTAGTCGTACAATGGATAACAAAACAAGTATTTTTTTTTCTCATTTTCTCCGCTAATACAAGTTCATAGTTGATCTTAAGTTTATTATTAAAGTTTGTGCTATAACTAACACATAGTATTAGAGTAGTTCCATGATTGTATGAGATTGAACAAAGATTTTTTAATTTCTTCATAAAGAAATCAAAGAAATTAATCTATTTTTGCTTATATAAACTATATATTTGTTGTTTGAATTGATGTTTAATAAGCATTGCATGGAAAATGGGTTTAAAATGGACTTCAACATGATTTTTTTGGTAAAATATTATCTGAATTTGGTGAAAAATCTTCGAAAAAATCATCAAAATTTTCCTTCTTTTTGGTGATAAGAGGAACAGGCATTGAAAAAGCACGTTACTGCTTCTAAGATGAGCTTGGTGTGCTAACACCTGATGCATCCAGAGGCATGTCAGGCTGACAATGTGTAGTATACACACTTAAGGCTATTGAGGTCAACACACTACAGGACAAAAAAACTCAAAAATTTCAAATTTCATAAAATGGTCCCCCAAGTTATTTTGGGTCAATTTTTAAGGTCTTATGAATTTAAAAAGTGATTTTTTATAATTTTCTTAATTTATTACATTGGTAATAAATAAGATTTATCTCTAAAACTTAAATAAAGTTATTAAAGCCATCATTAAGTGAATTTTCATGTATTAGACTTGAAATAAAAAAGATACGTGAGATTTTGTTATCTTTTATGGTGTATTTATTATTCGTTGTTAGGGATGGCAATTGGTCATAGACCCAGCCAACCTGAGGCCTATCTCTTATAAGCAAAACGAGGTCATTTTGTTCAAAATGACATTATTTTGCATTTTAATTTGAAAAATAAAATTTTCAGGGCTACTCGAGCACGGACCTGCTTCGACCCAATCAAGCCTTGGGTTAGCCCAGACCTTAGTTGTAGGGGGTCGAGTAGAGCTCACAAGGCCTGGTCTAACCTATTGTCACCTTTATTCGATATCAAATGATTATCACTTTGATTGAGTTTTTTTGGTGATAAATTCTCAAATACAGTTTGTTAATAATGTGTTCAGCACTGATATGTGATAATGAGTATATGCTTAAGGATTTTGCATTTATGAATGGTAAATTGTCACATATTTTATGCTCATAAAGAAGAATGTGAGGAACACATACAAGATTGTCCCTTACACTTATGGTTTCATTTGGATACCAATGAGAATACAATCACCACAATGGCCTTTCAAGTTAATATTTGCATTGTTTAGGTTGTATATTTAGGGATGTCTCTAGCCTTGTGGTTGGTTATTCTACACATAAGTGTTGGCACTATAAAGGATTTTGAGATGTGCATAAAGGCATAAACGAAGGAAAGTCATTACTTAAGCAATTTATTCGCTTCTAAATGGTATAGTTATAAAAGCTAATGGTTCGTGCTTTGATCACTTTTATGTGGAGGTCTTATTCATATGTATTATATATTCAACCCAAAAATGCTTCATAATATGTGTGATAAGATGATCGATAAAAATGTTGTTTTGTGACTTTGAGTATCATTGTTGTCCTACATTTGTGATGCTCATTATTATCAATTTTGCAGTTACCTTCTTTATAAATAATAACAGTGTCATAATTGAAGCCCTCACTAGTTTCAATTTTAAGAATGGAAGCAAAATGTGGAATCTACATTGGAGATGTTAGATATCAATATGACTATGGTCTAAGGATAGGCCATTTACACCTACATCTATCAATTCAAAGGCTGAGAGAGGAACATATGTAGCCTAGGAATGGTCAAATAGGATGGGTTATTTGACTATAAGGAGATCCATATGAAGCTATCTCCTAAATGGACTTTTAAAAACAAACATAGAAGGAATTTCATTAATAACGACTCACAGAGATATAAGGTATCTTATAATGCTAAAATAGGTATGTTAGTAAAGGACTTGTACTCAATAAGATATACAAGAGTAAGGGGAGTAAGGGAGTACATAATTATAATAGTCCATCTTTAGACTATGTTAAGGGCGTTAAATATTTATATTCCTATATAGTTCACCAAGCTCTAAAGACACTTCCATCAAAGTTTGTATTCTAGTTATCAAATACAATTCTCAGGATGAAAGTTTGGGAAATAAATGCATTAATCATCCATTGTGTTAATGAAGAAGAAAAGATAAATAACACAACTCATGCAACCTCAGTAGCAATTAAGGGCAAGGCAAGGCAAAGGTAAATCCTATTAAATTTAAAGGTAAGAAACCTAAATTTTTTATATATGTAGATGTTGGTCAATCTAGTGTTGCTTGAGGTCCTAGGCATGTTGTAAAAACTATTGTGTGTTTCTTCTATAAGACGAAGAGATATAAGTAGCTAGAATGCTAAAAGTATAAAACCTGGAAAGAAAGACAAGATCTATCAAGTCACCCCTTAGCTTATACGATATATTTGGCTGATCTTGTTATAGCCACATCAAGTTCTTGGTGGCTAGATAGTGGAGCCTTTAATCATGTTGCTTCCATAATGCATGGATTCATATAAAAGAGAAAGTCGAATAGGGAGGAGGAAAACTGATGCTATAGCCACGTCAAGTTCTATAGGGGATGTTTGTTTAAACCTTGTTTCAAGATTCAATCTTGTATAAAATGGCACATTTTATATACCATCATTTAAATAGAATTTGATCTCTATATCTGTTTTGAATAAAGAAGGTTACAGTTTTGTCATTGAAACTTATGTTGTAAAGTTATCTTTCAATGCACAATATGTTAGTACTCCCTTCTAGTTATATGGATTATATAAAATGTGTATTGCCTCTAATGAGATGTGTGCTTCTCTATATATTGTCAAAAAAGTCACTATAAAGAGAACCTTAATAAAAGAAAAATCAGAAATGTTATGGCATAAAAGGTTGGGTCACATATCTGGAGATACAATTGAGAGATTAGATAAGGATAACATTCTTCCAACTACAAATTACGATGATCAGGAAACATTTATCAATTATTGCAGGAGTAATTTGACCAAAATAAAGAAAACGGGTTAACTCGTGCTTCTGGCTTATTAGAACTCATACATACGGATATATATGAACCTTATAAAGTTATATTGTGAAATTCAAGATATTTTATAAAATTGTTTAATGACTCTCCCCATAATAGATAAATGTTTTTGCTTAAAATAAGCATGAAGCGCCTGAGAAATTCAAGAATTTTCAAGTAGAAGTTGGGAACCAATTGGGAAGGTATATTAAGATTGTTATATCAAATCGTGGAGATAAATATTATCGCAAATATAATGTTTCAGGACAAGAAAAGGGTCTAATAACTAAATATGTAGAATTGCATGGAACAGTAACTCAATCCATTATGCCAGATAGTCTTGAGCAAAACGAAGTGGTCAAAAGGTCGAATTGCACCTTAAAGGACTTGATGAGGTCAATGCAAAGTAAGACTAATTTAATTGATTACCTTTAGGGTGATGCCATTAAAATAGCCTTATATATACTTAATAAAGCCCCAAGCAAATCAGTTTCAAAGACGCCTTTTAAAATGTAAAAGGGGTGGAAGCCCAACCTGATTCATATTTGTGTATAGGCTACCCTACTGAGGTACATTTATATAATCCTTATGAAGAGAAGTTGCATTCTTGTTCGACTCATCATTATTATTTTGGATATCTTGACCACTCTAAGAGATATAGATTTTACTATAGAGATGGAAGATTTAGGATAGTGGAATCATATACAACAAAGTTTCTAGAGAATGTCTATGATGAGGGTGGTCCTTCTCACCCTTCATATGATAAAAGGCTGGATACTATAGTTATTTTATATCCATCACTCATACAATTAGAATTAGTGAATCAAGTTCTCAATACAATACCGGTATAGATAAGAACACATACATGTGCAAACTGAAGTTCTAGAGGTATAAGAGCATATTGAACCAATTCAATTAAACGGATTCAATAGAGTGAGAAGACCTACTATCTCATCTGATTACATAGTCGATTTAGGTGAACAAGACTATAATATTGGATATGTAGTAGATCCAGTTACTTTTCAATAAGTTGTTTCTAGACCTTATACAGATTTTTATAAGATACAATAAAGGTTGAGATTCAATCCATGAAGCATAATAAAGTATAGGAGCATATGGATTTACCTTTACAAAACCAAAAAGGACTCTTAGGTTAAAGTAAAGTGGTTCAAAGTTGGGTTAATTGCCATAGGGTTCACTCAGAGAGAAGAGATTGAATTTAATATTACCTTTTCTTTTGTATCCTCTAAAAATGCATTTAAAGTGACTATAGCAATAGTGACTCATTATGATATAGAGCTAAATCAGATGGATGTCAAAGCCACTTTTCTGAATGAAGATCTTTGTGATGAAATCTATATATAACAACCTAAAGGATTTTAGGATCAAGACAAAGTTGACATCGTTTGTAACCTGAGAAAATCCATTTATGGTTTGAAACAAGCCTCTAGAAAATGGTACCTAAATTGATGAGGTTGTTACCTCATTTGGCTTTATGAAATTGAAGGTTATAAGATACTTGTGTTACAAAGTTAGGGGAAGTAAGGTTATCTTTTTACTTTTGTATGTGGATGATATCTTGCTCACATCAAATGACTTACCTATATTGCATAAGGTTAAACAGCTTTTGGATAAGCATTTTTGACATGAAAGACCTTGGTGAGGCATCTTTTGTCTTGGTTATTCATATTTATAGGGATAGGTCTCAACATATGAGTCTCTCATAGAGCGCATACATTGAGTGAGTACTACAAAAGTTTAATATAATTGATTGTAAAACTGTTGTAGCACTTATCTCTAATGGCGAGAGATTATCTTTGGCACAATATCCAAAGAATGATACAGAAAGAGAGACTATGAAGAATGTTCCTTATTCTAGAGCAGCTGGTAGCTTGATGTATGCTCAGGTGTGCACTAAACTGAGTATTGCATTTGTTATTGAACCACTGGGTAGGTATTTGGTTGACCTAGGAATAGACTGCTGGAATATAGTACAATAAGTTTTGAGATATCTAAAGGAAATTAAAGATTATATTTTGACCTTCAGGAAAGAAAATAGTTTAAACATGATTGGTTATACGAATTTAGATTTTCTATGTGCATAGATGATAGAAAGTCCACATTAAGGCACATTTTTATGTTAGCAGATAGTTCAATATCATGGAAGAGCGTCAAGCAGCCATTGGTAACTTCTTATCCTATGCGAGTAAAGTTTGTAGCATGCTTTAGGGTTGTTTTATAGGCAGTTTGGCTCATGAACTAAATTTATGAGTTGTTTGTGGCTAATTTAATGGTTATACATATTCAGTAGTAATGTGATAATCTTTTGTGTTTATTATTCCGTAACAATAATAAGAACATCATAGGATCTAAGCATTTGGAAGTCAAATATTTGACCACAAAGGAATCAATACATAAAGGTGACATTGAGGTAGAACATTTGCAAACTAAGGGCATATTTGTTGATCCTCTGACTAAAAGACTTTGCCCAGTTATTTTTGAAAGACATGTGTCTGGTATGGGTTTGCTAAAGTCCTTAGATAGTGTTAGTTATGGTTCACTATGTTAGCTATTGATTCATTTGTACAAATTTCATGTATATGATAAGTTTATGTATGTTGATGATCATCATTTTGTTTTTAGACATATAACTTGTTGTACATTGTCATACCTGTGAAAGTCATATGATCACTTTCAATCTTAAGCATTTTAAAGGTTATTGGGTATATATATACAGATTGGCCTAAGCTTATGTCTTCAAGACACTTACAAAAACATTTATGAATTTATGGATTTGATAAGATATAGGGGGATGTAAATATTTAATCCCACAAGGGTTTTCTCTAATGTAGTTTTGCATTCTGTGAGAGAAAACAAATTTCTCTAATGTGATTTAGCATAAAGTTAAGAGAAATTGAGACTAAAAATAGATAGATGATACATTTTAGATCATATGGTTATCATCATAGTTTGTTACACTCCATTTTCTCATTCAAATAGTGAGTTATTAGATATAAATAATTGTACTGGATTTGTTTCTCATATGGCACTGCATTTGATATAATGTAAGTATTTAATCTCATAAGAGTTTTCTTTAACACCTTTTTGCATTTAGTAAGAGATAACAAATTTCTCTAATGCAATTAGCATAAAGTTCTGAGAGATTAAGACTGACAAATAGATAAATGATATGTTTCAAATCACACTTTATTTTCTCATTCATGTTAGTAAGGTATTAGATATGCGTAATTATATCACATCTGTGACGCATATGACACATGCATTTGCTATTTTTCGGTATTGAAAGCCTTATGGGACCAAATGATAGTCTTTCATTATCTTTGGATCAAATTTCTTGATTTGTTTGACCTTTAAATTAATTTTTCTTAACCATTTTTACTATTTTTATTGCTGTTATAACTACTATAATTAATATTTGTCCGAGGGGAAGAATGTTAGTAATTTTGTTAGTTGGACGATTATTAATTACAAGTTTTATAAAATTAAATGGGCTAAAGTCTAGTGAGAAAAATAAGTTATAATAAGTGTGGGCCAGTTATGTATTGGGCTTGTAATGAGGAGACCCAATAAGGTTACTATAAATAGTTGCTAAGGTCTACTATTGTCTGCTTAAATAAGTTCATGAATGTTCGGTTTCTTTGACCTGTTAAGAGGCACAAGCATTAAAAAAGATATAGAAAGACGTTAACAACATAAAGACATACAACTTTTATAAAGGTTAGTCAAATGTTTTAAGAGCTTATTCAAAAATTGATGAGATTGTTTAAGCAATTCAACAATTTGTTTATTGTACAATGAATAACAAAACAGGTATTTTTTCACAATTTTTCCATTAATACAAGTTCATAGTTGACCCTGGTCTATTATTATAGTTCATGTATAATAACAACATGCATTGTTTGGAAAAGAATGTCTGACAGTCAAGTGATATCTTCTTTTTATTTTTCCTCTTCAGTTAGAGTCCCTTACCTGGCCTTTGTCCGAAGTGTGAAAGGCTTCAGGTTATTGGTTAGCAATGGAATTTTAGGTCCAACTCATTTACATTCTCACCCCAAAATGCCCTCGTTTATTTTTTTGAATGAATTTAAGATAATTTATATCAAATTCTTAATCTTTTAATATTATAAAAATAATATATTATTAACTTTTAATTAACAATGCAGAACATCACTAAAAATTGGTCATTTTATAAATCTAACGTAGGACAAGTCATAACCACCATGAGAAGTGAAAACAGAAAAACTAGAGAGGAACGGGTTGAGGTATTAGTTCCTGATTCTGGTGTTCCCTTTTTATTGGTTATCGAAATGGATCTCTCTCCTACATTGCGATCTATCTTAGTTGCTCCATCTTTGGCTTGGTTTGGGGGAGCGATGGCGGTTGATAACCTACTAAATTTAACCTGTTGAAATGAATAAGTATTTATATGTTTGAGATTGTTATTTTGGTAACTGCTAAAACGTGAAAATAGGTGTTTGGTAAGTGCAGCTGCGGTTTCTGAAAAGAGAAAAAATGACTAAAAAGTCCAGTGATTTAATAAACTATTAATTGTTGTATAAATAATTAAAAATATATTATTAGTCATATAAATTTAATATTATGAATAATAAAATATTAAAATAAAATATTAATATAATAAAATAAATTTAGTAAATAATATATTTCATAAAAAATATTATTAGTCATATAAATAAGAAGAAAACTATATGTTGGACTTATTTCCTATTAGTTGAGGGTATAATGAAAAATAATAATTATCAGAAAGTTATTCATGGAAAGTAAAATTTTTACCGTAAAAATACTTTCCTACTGCAACCCTCTTTTTACTTATTAATTTCTACGGTAGCACCGCACTTTCTTCTAATCTTCGATTGTTCACTCACAGATCCAAACTTATGACTGCGTTTAGAAAATTACAGTAGATAAGTACTTATCCTTATCATACCGCATATCCAAACGCAACCTTTATCACATCATAGTCATCCCTGGACGCCGTTCTTCTTGTTTCAGAGCTGGTGATCCTTCATCTACCATTGAATCTCTTCGTTGCTACCTATTTCACCTCAGAACTATCACCGAATACTCATTATCGTTGACAATCAGCTAATATCTTGGCAATCACCGACAATAGTGAGAATCAGCTTGAGAATGAAAGAAGAGAGATAATAAAAGAGAAAGGAGGACAAGCAAAGGAGAAGATAGAAAGAAAGACAAAAAATAAGGAGCTAGCTGAAAATAACAGAGATTTGGAAGGAAACAAAAAATGATCTTGTTGAAAAAACGAGGAAGAAGTAAACAAAAAAATAAGGAGACCAAGCATGACAAAGAAAGGAAAAGAAAAACAATACACCACGCAATTCTATGTAACCATTGGAGAAACATAAGAGCCAATGATTGGTGCTACAACATAGAAGATGCTTTATCTGATGGATCATTCAAGTTGGTATGTGATCTAAATCTATTCTTCTTAGTGAAAACCCAAGCTATTTGATGAAATGCGGATGAAGCGTCCTATTTTAGATGCTGAAATTTCATGACAAATAATCTGATGTTTTGAATATTTGTTCTACTTTGGTTGGAGGACTGATTCTGTTGGGATTTTAAAGTTAAAATTAAAAAAATAAAATTGATCTGCTATAAAAATAATTAGGTACTCCAGTAAAAGATTCATTTAAAGAAATTGAAGTTCAGTAAGTAAAATGACACCTCATTAGTGTTGGATTAAGAATGTATTAGGCCTGTAATAAAGAGTCTAATAAAATTATTATCAATAGCAACTACGTTTGCTACTGCCTGCTTAAGTAAGTTCAGAGAAATCAAGAATTCTCTGACATGTTAGGTGTTCCATGCAATTACAAATTAAGGTGTAGAAAGGCTTTGTTAGTATCGTTTCAGGCGACTTTCATTAAAGATGATCGAAAGTTTCAAATGCTTCCTAAAAGGTCAAGGAACTTGAACTTGCTCGAAGACCTAAGTAGCTTTCTTTTGTACATATATTGATACTAAAGCATGTATATTTCTATATTATCTCTATTTATACAAGTCTATAGTTGATCTTGGGTTGATCAATAAAGTTCATACTATGCCTAACATGTGGTATTAAAGTGGTTTCAAGGCTGTAAAAATTTGAATAATTTTTTAATTTCTCCAATTTTTTTACTTGAATATATATATATATATATATTGCTTTTTGTACGGGTATTGTAGAAAACAAGAGAAAATGTACATTTTTTTGGTGATTCTTCAATGAAAAGTCCCTATAATTTGGTGATAACTTACCAAATTCAATCATCAAAATTCACCTACTTGAAGGGTAAACTCCAATGTGCAAGACTCTCTATTTTGCAAGGGTCAGGAGAGAATCACCAATTGTACGCAACCTTCACTTTGTGTTTTACAAAGAAGTTATTTATGTTACTCAAATCCTGGACCTTTGAGTCACAAAGGAGTAATATTACCAGTTGCTCAAATGCTCGCCTCAAAAGTTGCGTATTTGAGCCTATAAAAAAATGCACAACATATGGTTAGGATGCTTCAGTATAAGTCCCATGCATTAGAAAACAGGTGCATGAAAACACGAAACATGTGGCACATGTTAGGCATATATCGTGCACGCATCATAAAGTTGGGACGCACATGTGTGCATTTGGCATGTGCTTTGTATGCACCATATGTGCTATAGGTACGTTAGGCATGCTACATGCATTTGGTTTATGCATGTGGCTATCATGTGCAATGCACACTTGCACAACTTCACCCAATACTTACATTAGTATGCTAACGTCTATGTGTTACTAAATAAAAATAATGATAATTTAAAATTTGCAAAAAGTATGTTACTTTAAATTGTTTTAATTCATTGTTGTGGTCATATGGATGCCTACGATATACAAACCCACATGGTATAATTACAAAAGTCAATGAAGTGTACTCTTACCACTTTTATATAGAGATCTTGACTTTATATATTATGTATTCTGCCCCTGCTATTTGATAATATATTGGATAAGATGCTCATAAGTTATTGTTTATGACTTATGATAATAATATACATTATTTATTTTAAAGTCACCCTTTCGTAAATAACAATAGTGTCACAATTGAAATTTTGACTGGTTTTAATTTAAAGAAATATAAGTAAGATGTGGAGTTCTCTCTAGAGATGGTTGACATCAATATAGCCATAATTAGGGATAAGTTATCTATTCCACATTTATTAGTACACAATCTAATAAGGCAGCTTATTCAGCCTAAGAGTAGTCAAATAGGAAATCTTATGTAGCAATAAAGAGGTCCATTCTAAATCATCTATTTAATGGACTTTTTGATACCAATATATTCAAGGATTTCATCAATAATGTGTCTTAGTATAAAGTATCATCTAATGCTAAGATTAAACCTATTTTGAAAGAATTATATTATATGATATACACAATGGTAGGATGAGTGAGGGAAGTTATGATTCGAATAGTCGACCTCTAAAGTAAGCTAAAAACCTTAAACGGTGTTATTTTATGATAGTATTGTGTAATAAGCTCTTAACACTCTTCCTTCATATTTGACATTCTTGCTACTATTTACAATTCTCAAGATGAAGATTGGGACATAAATTCCTTGATCCCTAGTTGTGTTCTAGAAGAGGAAAAGTCTAAAAAACCTCCACATAGAAAATAAGGTCATGCTAGTACTATGAGAGGCCTTACAAATGTCATGAGTAGTATGTACTATTTATTATATATAAACAAGGGATGTTAGAAAACATGATTGGATGAAATACAAAACCTAGAAAGACAAACAAGAACTATTAGGTAACTCATTGTCTTACGTTATTCGTGAAAAATATTATTATAGCCATATACAGTTCTTCTTCGCTTAATAGTGGAGCTTCTAATCATGTTACCTATATAATGGAAGGATCATATTAAGGAGATAACTAACTAAAAATGAGTTTAAAATGATGGTTGGCAGTAATAAAGAAGTGGATATTGTCGTTGTTGGAGTTGTTTGTTTGAGTTTGTATACTAGTTTCATACTTGGTTTACATGACATATTTTATATAATATATTTTAGACAAAATTTAATTTCTGAATCAATTTTGGAATTTTGTAATTAAAAACTAATACACAATTATCTTTTAATACAAAATATATTAGTATAGCTTTCTTGGCATATGGATTATGTAAAATCTGTCTGAATCCTAATAAGATTTATGCTTATTCATATATTATTAAATAAGATAGTAATAAAATAATAATGGCCTCTGTTATACGAAATATTGACATGGATAGAAAAGGAATTGTTTGAATAGCATCTACTAACATACCAAAAATCTTATCAAAATGCTTTTACGAGAAGATTTTATTGAAAATGTGAGAAAACATAGGGAAGGCATATATATATGTTGTGACATAAAAGATCAGGTAACTTCTCTACTTTAGAGATAGAGTTGAAAGACTAATTAAGGATACCACTTTTTAATTTTGGATTATAATGATAAAGAGACCTGTTGATTTTCACATGAGTAAGTTTACTAGAAATTATTCATATTGATATATATGATCCTTGTCTATTTACTATTTGTAAGTCTAGATATCTTTTGGCTTCCATAAATGATTATTTCCATTATGGTTATGTATTCTTGATTAACAAAAAGTATGAAGTTATTGGTAAATTCAAGATCCTTTAAACTAAGGTTGAGAACCAAGTAGAAAAATCAATTAAGATTGTTAGATTTGATCATAAATGTGAGTATTAAGGTAGACATAGAGTTTCAAAATAGGAAAACGATTCGTTTGCTAAATACCTAGAATCATTTAAATTTATGAGTCAATTTGCAATGCTAAGTAGCCATAAATAGAATGATATCGTCAAAAGGTGGAATCACACTTTAAAAAATATATTGAGGAGCATGCAAAGCATGACTAGCCTTCTAGGTCATCTTCGGGGAGAAACCATCAAGATTACTTTATACATTCTTAATAGTGTTTTTAGTAAATTAATAACAAAGACACCTTTTGAATTTTAAAAATGGTGGAAACTGAGCCTTATTCATCTTCGTGTATATAGTAGCCTTATTGAGGTACATTTGTCTAATCCTAATAAAGACAAACCACATTCTCATTCCAGTCAGTTTTATTTTGTGAGTTATGCTAACCAGTTTAAAGACTACAGATTTTATTGCAGATAGGGAGAATCTATAATTTTAGTATCACAAATAGTCAAGTTTTTGAAACATTATGTCTATGATGAAACTAGTCCTTCTCACATTTCAGATGATACCAGAGTTAATACAATTTTTATTTTGTATCCTTCACCCATTCAGTTAGGGTTAGTGGAACCTAGACCTAGTGTCATTCCAGTACAAGATAAAGAAGCAATACAGGTATAAAATATGTTTCTTGCGACATATGATCAAGCTTAACTAGTTTGGTTAAGAAGATCCACCAGGGTCAGGAGACCTATGATATCATCTGACTGTATAGTCTATCTAAGTGAAATGACAATGATATAGATCATGTTATAGATAAAGTTACTTTTTAGATGTTATTTCTAGTCCTCATATAGAGTTATGGCGGAATGTAATAAAGGATAAGATGTAGCCTATGACATACAATTATGTACAGAAGCTTAAAATTTACCTTATAACTATAAGTATATTGGTCATAAGTGGATTTATAAGATCAAGGACTCCCAAAGAAAAGTTTAGTAGTCTAAAGCTAGAATAGTTTTTATGGGTTTCACATAAAGAGAAGGAATAGACTTTAAAGTCACTCTCTCCCATATCCTCTAAGGATGTAGTCAAAGTGGTTATGGTAATAGTTTATCATTATGATATGAAGCTACATAATTTAGAAGTAAAAACTATATTTTTTTAATGAAGACACATGAGTGGGTCTATATGGAGCAACTTAAAGGGTTATAAAATGATGAAAAAGTCATACTATATGTGAATTGAGGAAATTTTTATTCAAATTGAAATAACATTTCTGATAGCGGTACTTAAAGTTTGATGAGGTAATCATCTCAATTGGCTTTGTGGAGAACTACAGTTGAAAGATACTTGTACTACAATTTAAATAGGAGTAAGATTATCTTTCTACTTTTATATATGGATGATATCTTGCTTACATCAAACAACTTAACCATATTACTTGGGGTTAATAGTTTTTGGTGAAGCATTTTAATATAAAGGACCTAAGTGAAGCATTTTTCATCCCTAGTATTCGAATTCAATGGTACAAGTCTTAAATTTTGTTATTTCTATTGTAAAAGGCACATATTGAGTGAATATTACAAATGATTAATATGGAGAATCATAAATTTGGAGTAGTACCTGTCTCTCGTAAAGGGAACATGTTTTTGATATAATGTCTAAAGAATGAAGTAGAAAGAGAGGTTATAAACAATGTTCCTTATTTTAGTGTTATTGACAGCCTATTGTATGCTTAGTTCTGGACTGGACTAAATATTACATTTGTTATTAGACTATTGAATAGATATTTATCTAATCCATGAATAAACTACTAGAATGCAATCAAAATTTTTTAAAGATATCTTTAAGGAATAAAGAATTATACGTTGAAAATGGGGAAGTTAAGAGTTTAGACCTAATCAGTTATACAGATTTTGCTATGTGTCAAAATGATAAGAAATCCATGTCAAGTTGCATTTTCATATCAACAAATCGTGTCATTTTATGTAAAAGTGGCAAACAAACACTTGTGACATTTTTAACTATACATGTGGAGTTTGTTTCATATTATAGAGCTATTGCATAGGCACTTTGGTTAAGAAATTTGCTTTAAGAATTGTTTTTGGTTGATTCAGTTTCTAGACCCCATCTAATTGTGATGTGATAATCTTTTTAATGCATTGTTAAGTAATAATAATAAAAATATCATAAAATCCAAGTAGTTGAAGGTTAAGTATTTGACCATTAAAATAACTTATACAAAATGTTGACATCATTATACAACATATTCTTATTGGGCATATATTGGTTAATTCGTTAACTAAGGCTCTCTACCCTGTCCTTTTTGGGATATATACCTACAATATGGGTTTGTTAAAGTCCTTTAACACTATTAGTTAAAGATTATTGTATTTTTTCTTTTGATACAATTATATTTTCATATACTATGAATTATATATTTTTATGATTATCATTTCACTTAGTCATATATATTGTTCTACATTGTAGTAATATAGGTGTATTTTTTAAGATTTTTGTTAATCTTAGGTATATTATATTCATTAGGCATATATATAGTCTATTAACACTTTTGGGTATTCCCCTTGATTTTGAAAATTAATAAAATTACAGGTGGTTCCGCCCACCTTTCCTATAAAAAAAAATCTATGTCCATTAACACATAAAGATATCTCAAGGTATATTTATATATAGGTTGTATCAAACATAGTAGGATAAAAAATTTTAATCTCATAAATGTTTTCTCTAATGTAAGTTAGTATCAAATGAAAGAAAACATTTATTGAACAATGAAAGAAATGCATTTTAGCATTCAATAAGATAAAACAAAGTTCTCATAAAGTTCAGAGAAATCGATGCTGACAAAAGAGACATGGTATGTTACAAATCATACATATACTATTGTTGTTTGTCACACTATGTTTCTCATTCATGTTAGTAAGATCAATACATATACGTGATTATATTAGCTTGTGCTATATATGATACATGTTTATGATTTTTTCCATTATTGAAAGCATTACAAGACTAAATGATTTAGTTTAAATATTAAAACAATATAGATTTTATTCTCTTAGACTTTATTATTTTTATTTTATTATAAATACAGTAATTAACATTTGCTCAAGAGGGAAAATGTTCAAATTTTTAATTCCTTAGACATTTATTAATTACTAGTTTTAAAGCTAACGTTAAGAAAAATTAAAATTTGATCTAGTACAAAAATATTAAAATGGCCAATAAAAGACCTAATTAAATGAGCTGAAGTTTAGTGAGAGAATCTAGTTAAATGAGCTGATGCTTAGTGAGAAAAATAACATCTTATGAATTTAGGTCAGGTATTTATTGAATCTGTGATAGGGATCCAATAAGGTTACTATAAATATTTACTAAGTCGCCTACTAGGATCTCTTTGACTTATTAGGAGCTTCTTATGATAAGAACGGTGTGAAAAGACCTTGTCATTATTATTTTAGGTAACTTTCATTAAGAACAATTGAAAGTTTCAGCTGCTTGCTCAAAGGTTGAGGAGCTTCATTGAATATTTCAATAGCTTGCTCATACAGACATAGATAGCAAAATATGTATATTTCTACATTATCTCTAGTTATACAAGTTTATGGTTAATCTTACACCGATAAATAAAGTTCATATTATGTTTAACATGTAGAACATGAAATAGAATGGAGATGATGGCAAGAGGAACTAGTATAATAAATGGAAGAGAAGGCCAAAAATATATAAGAGAAACAAAGTTGTCTTTAAAAGGGAGAACCTTAAACAAATTTCTCTTCATTTTAACTATTTCTAATTAGGATAAAAGTCATAAATCTTCCTTATAGTTTAAGAAACTTTAGAAAAGTCCATGAATTTTTCAAATTTTCAAAAAACATTCCTTTAAGTTTTTATTTTTCTAACAAAAACCTTTATCTTAGACTTTGCTAAAAACAATAACAATGAAAAATACGTGATATTAACATTAAATATAAACTAAGGTTCTGTAACGCCCCATATCAAGGTTTAGAATATTAAGGAATTTCAATGCATAGTATGTTTGGCATAATTGAGTTTTTTGCTTATTTGTACATATGCCTTTTTGGACTCATACCAATATTATGCATGCATTCATTGACATTTCCAGATACAATTGGTTTTAAAATTTCCGATTAAGATGAGATTTGTGGTTTATTAGTGATGAAAAATTATTTGGAGATTATTGGTATTACTTTGGAATTTTTAGGCAATTTTAGGAATTTTTCTGGAAATTTTGGGATATTAAGAAAATTAGACAAATGGCATATTGTCATGAAGCACTTATATATGGATGACAAATGGCCCACATACAATGGGGCCACGGGTCAATGGGTTGTTAAAGCACATGTCACAAGTTGTGTAAGGTAAAGTTACTAAAGCTCTTTGTTGTTTCTTTTCGGATTGTCTGGTCTCTACCAAAAGCTATTGAACCTTCATCACCAAAACACTAGTTTGGATTCTTATATTAGTATGGTACGTTGCAACACAAACAATTTAGTCCAGCTGTTAGATTGCTTCCCTCTAGTTTTCCTTTTCAACCATCACCAAACCTCACTGCTGGAGATTTATTATTCTTCCACTGAAGGTTACTGTTAGAGTTTTTGTTAAAACAAGGTTAGTAAAGTTTTAACTTTAAGAGTTTTGTAAATGATTCTGATGACGTGTTAGAATTGGAAATAAATACGTGCATGAGTTGGATGATGTTTTATGTGTTGGAAATGATCAAATGCATGAGTTATGTGTGATGCTAATACGGTAACAGTGATGAAAGATAGGAATTTACAGTAGAGAGAGAAAGTTGAAAATGGTTTCACATGCATGCATCGATTTGTAGTATCTAATTAAAAACTTGGTTTTGAACGGTGTTGAGAATGAGTTCAAATGATATAGAAGTAGATTCGGAGATGTGTATAATTTGGTGAAAGTTTGAAGTGAGATGGAGTTGAGATATGCAGAATTTTACTGAACATGCGTCTGTCTTTAGGGCATAACTTGATCTGTAAATATCCAAATTGGATGAAGTTTGATTTAGATAAACTAGAGACATAAAGCTAAATTTTTCATGAAGGGATTGAATTCGAATTATGTCCTTAAGAGTCTGGAAAATTGGCTTAAAGTTAAAATCTGGAAAAAGAAGTATGCTTCTGTCAAAGTTCGCCGCAGCCAACTCTCCTTGGTTCGCTGCGGTGAACTTGTAAGAGTGCAAGCGAGCTTTTCCTCTCTGGAAAAGTTCATCGTGGCGAACTTTCCAGCGTAGAACATACTTCAGTATTTTGGGCATAACTTTCTCTGTAGTTATCCAATTGGAGTGATTTTTTATTTGCATTAAACTAGAGTCATAAGGCTACAAAGTTTATGAAGAGATAAAATTCTGAAATTCCTGCCTCACAATTATGCACAATAAAGATATGCGTTTATATTAAATGTTTTAGAGGAACCCATCGAGCGACCGATTCCAGATATTACCGGGACGTCGAGGCAATAAGCAATAAGAGAGATTTTGTAAGTAATTTTAGAGGGTAAATTTTGTAAGTAATTTAGATGATCTTATCTATAAGTATTGTCTTGTTGAATAATTGTGGGTAATTCAGTAAGAAATCTAGTGAGAAATTTGGATAGATTTGCTTTGACTATTTGTTTGCTGTTTGACTTTAATCCATTGAATGATTTGCAAAGCTGTTAGATTAATATGTTGAATTTTGGCATGAAAGCAATGATTGCCTAATTATGTTGAACATGATATGAATTTGTTTGGTTTTAAAACTGTCAAATCCTAGTCATGGGTAAATAGGCGTGCCTAGAAGGATCTGCAGCTGCTTCTGTGACACTTCGGTCTCTTCTGTTGTTGACACTTTGGTGTCTTCTGTTATTGACACTTCGATGTCTTCTGTTATTGACACTTCGGTGTCTTCTGATATTGACACTTAGGTGTCGAGAGTTTGGCCTCTTCTGTGACACTTCAATGTCGAGACTTCAGTCTCTTCTGTATAAGTCCCGTTATCCACTTTTATTGATGGATTAGCAGTTATCTGGTTTTGTAATTCAGATATATATGTTTGATTATGATATAAACATTATTGTTCTGATTCAAAAGGGTTTATACCCTCTTGTGATATTCAGTTATGTTAATTATATAAAGTCTGTTCTGAAATACATTATGTCTGATTTATTGTTTAATGCATGTATATGCTGTTACATGATTCAGTATGATAAGTTGTCAGTTGATTCATAGATTAGTTATTACTCACTAAGCTATATGCTTAGCACGGTGGATTTGCCCTGTGTAGGTTCTGAAAGAGGGATGTAGGAACTGGGACAAGACAACCACGATGGCCAAAGGAGTCTAATTTTTACTTTGTTCATTTATAATTTGAGATTGTTTTTGGACTTGTATCTAATGTATATGAATCCTGAATTTTATTTTGATGGGTTGTAATAACCTTAATTCAGGCTTCTTTCGGAAATTTTGATATGCGATGTATGTTTATTGAGATTCTGGTAATGTATGTATAAAGTGTTTTGTATGTTTCGAAATGCTTCATGTTCTGTGTGTATGTGGCACTCGCAATATCCTCCCAGGGGTATTAGGGCTTCACAGGTTCAAGGTCAATCTGTATATATGCCTAATGACCTTTAAATGCTTAAGATTGACACAAATCTTAAGAACTTCATAAGTATTATGATAATATATGATAACATGTATTACTGAGGATAAAAGATGATCATCTTTATAGATGTACCATCATAGCGTCATAATACATCAAATGTATAAATGTACAAATGCACATAGAGCAAACATAACGATCCTCTAAGTAATAGTGTCTAAGGACTTCAAAACACCCATATTGTATTTCAAACATAAGTAGGTGAAATCCTTTAGTTAAAGGATAGACTTATAGTCCTCAATCCTTACATGCTCCAAACCTCAATGTCACCTTTTCTTGTCAACTCCTTTATGGTCAAGAATTTGAATTTCAAATGCATAAACCCTGTGATGTTCTTATTGTTGCTAAATAACATAGAAGCAAGATTATCATGGTACAACCAAAAGGGTCTAGTCAATGAATCAACCACAGACAACTCAGAAATTAAGTTTTTGAGCTAAACCATCTACGAAGCAGCCCTATAACATACGCTCTGCATACATGGTCGAGGAAATCACTTGTGTCTACTTGACACTCTTCCACGACACTATACCATCTGTAACATCCCATCACCGATGGGAAGGGTAAATTGGTCATTTGGGACGAGTTAGGCGTGTGTAATCATATCTCAGCATGATCATACGTCATGTAGCCTCTATATAGATATGAATTGTAATTTTTGTATATGCACGTGTTTGTACATGCATT
>JAOSBN010000179.1:49929618-49968282 GCA_027563595.1 Erythroxylum suave
AGTTTGGTTTTAAAAAGTTTCAATTTCATATTACTGTTTTATTACTGGGATGCCATGTGGAGTTTAGAGTTGTTTTTTTGTAGTTCTCTCTTATCGTAGAATATGTACCGGAATGACATGTTTTTCTGATGACTTTTTTATATGTCAACATGTAATCCTTGATTCCCTTTAATAATCTCAACACTCGCATGACTGTATTTCAATGATTTACACCTTATTTAACCATATATTGACCAAACAGCCTAATAATTAATGAAATGTCCCACCTAGTACTTACCCAAGCATATATCTAGCTATCAATCGTACTAAAATACGTAACATTCCTTACAACCTCTCTCTTTACTTTATTCTTTAGAAATGGTGCCAAATATTATCTCACACTATGAGAGATAGGTACTACAACATGTTTACAATTAACCGTATTAAACTTTAAACTTTTGTAACATAAACTCAATATATGCACTCTATGAGAGGTATGATGAGTATTAAGATATGTCCCGGTGAATCTGAATACTTAGGACAAAAGATGTTACACCAAGATCGTTTATGTCAAAACACTCAACCAAATATTGCTTAATCTTATACAACATGGTCAAGTAATTTGACGTGAGCAATAAATCATTCACATGCAATAATAGGAAGAGAACTTTGCTCCCCCTTACCTCATAATACAAGCGTCTTTTTAACTTTATTTTCAATGAAGCCAAAAGAGGTCAAACCTTATCAAATGTAAGGTATCACTTTCGGGAGGTTTGAAGTAAATTATATATTGATCTGCATAATACACAAACCACATCAGTTCCATCTGAATCCTAAAATCCTTCAAATTGTACCATATAGACCTCTTCATAAAGGTTTTTATTCAGGAAAGTGGTTTTGACAGCCATCTAATGTAACTTTATATCATCATGAGCTACAGTTGCCTTAATCACTCAAAATGAATCCTACGAGGATACAAAAGAAAGGGTAACATTAAAGTCAACCTTTCTCCTTAAGCGAATGATCAAGCAACTGCGTGAGCCCATAAACTGCTGAACTTTATCCCAAAATCCTTTAGACTTAAACTTCATTTACAACTAACGAGTTTGTAATTCCGCTGTAAAATCAATTACCTTTCAGACCTTACTATGTTTTATGGCTTGCATCGTATCAATCATTGCAACCCACCACAATTCTGTATTAGGTTCAGAAACAGCTTATGTTAAAGTAACTGGATTCGTAACATGTCTAACATCATATTCCTATTCACCTAATAGACTATGTAATTAGATGGGATAATAGGTCATTTCACTCTGTTGGATCTTCATAACTGCATTAGAACATGTACCCTCAGGAACCTCTGTATGTACATGTATGGGTTCCTATTCTTGTACAGGCACGATACATAGACCTAGATCCACCAGATCTAACTATATGAATAGTGGGTACATAATAACTATAGTGTCCACCCTGCTATCATCAGAAGGATCAAAAGGTCCACCATCATCATAGACATCGTATTCCAGAAACTCAGTTATTTGTGATTCCACTATTCTGGTCTCTCCTTCTTTACAATAAGATCTGTAGCCTTTAGAGTAATTGAAATATCTTACTAAATAACAATAAGCGGAACGAGCATGCAATTTTCCTTTATAAGGATTATACTACCCCACACATGAATATGTGTAAGACTGAGTTTAGACACTTTTAGATAATCAGGTAGATTAGTTTAGTTCTGCATTGGCTTCTTCAAGTCCCTTAGGGTGCAATTATGCCTTTCAGCAACACACCATTTCGCTCAGAACTACTCGATATAGTGAACTAAGTCACTATTTCAACTAATTCCATATATCTGGCAAATAGACCTTTTCAAATCTTGAAACACCATATTTGCCATGATATTCTCCTTCACGGTCAGATCTGACACTTTGAATGGATTTTTCCAATTGGTTCTCAACCTTCAATCTTTAAGCAATAACACATAACTATCATGGAAATAATCATCAAGAAATATTAGCATACATTTGGAATTGCACAATGCAACTGTATAAGGTCTTCTGATAACCGTAGGTATCAGACTCAACAAGTCAAAAACACAAGTTAACCCTTCTTCCTTATTAATCAACTTACTGCTGTAACAGTCAGCACATATTCTCATATCATCATAATCTACAATTGAAAGAATGCTTTCTTTGATCAACCTCTCAACCCTAATTTTGGAAATATGGCTTAAACTTTTATGCCATACTGTGTATTACTTTTCATTCCTCAGGGTTCTTCTTGCCATAACTTGCTTAGCAAGATACAAAGAAGTATATATCTAATTAGGGTAAGACATATTCTATATAAACCATATGATAAGAAAGTTGTACCATTATGTTTTGCATTAAACATAATTGTATAACAGAAGCATTAAATACAGAACATCAACTTTCTTTGTTCAAAACTAATCCAAAGATCACATATAAAATGTGTCGTGTAAAAACCAAAATGAACTTTGCAGCAAGGTTCAGCTCATACATTCCCTTACAGATATTTCATCCACTTCTTCATTGCTATCAACCATCAGTTCCTCCTTCACTTTATTTGGTTTTATCCTGGATATGAACCCTTAAATTGTGGAAGCACCTTGATCAGATACTCCACTATATAGCCCCCAAGTACTTAATGCGACTATCGCAAATCAGATTCATAAATTGATAAACTAAGGAGTTATCTGATGATCATAATTTTTCTTTTTAAGCCTCATATTGTTGGTTTCTTTATGTGATGCAGACCTTTACCGGCATTGGATTGACCAACATCAGTATATGGAGAAGATTTAGTTTTTCTACCTTTGATCTTAGCTGGCTTCATCTTTATCTTCCCTTTAGTTGCTTCGAAGGCTGTAGGAGTAGCAAGCTTGAGTTTCTCCTCCTCAGCAATGCAATAGACAATCAATACATCAAAGTCCCATTTGTCATCCTGCGAATAATATATCATCACCAAATTACTAAACTTTGGAGGGAGTCCATTCAGAGTCTGGTGAATTATGAAGACATCAGGAAGATGAATATTCAGCATTTTCATTATATTATGAAGATGAATCATTCTTGATATGTAGTTCATTACTTCCCCTTCTACTGTATACCTCATAGAGAATAATTCTTTCATCAAGGTACTTGCCTCAACATTAGGTGAGACTGTGTACCTCTGGGAGACATTATCAAGAAACTCCTTCATTATATCTGTGTCTAGAAGTCCACTAAGTAGATGGTCAATTATGGATCTCTTAATGTTAATAAGACATAATCTGTTAGATCGATCCCAGGCTTCATAAGCTACTTTATGAGCTCGCAAGCTCATGGATGTAGGTAGAGATGACTTATCATGCCATATGGCCATATCAACCTCAGCTAATCCTCTATCCACTTCTTCGTATTGAAACTATTTAGGGTTTCAATGGTAACACTGATTTTATTGACTCAAAAGGTGACTGTAAAATGATAATATTTAAATCAGTACAAAAGGTAGGATAATAGCAATACTTAAAGCCATTAAACAATATCTTTACCGAGAATCCGATCACACATATTATGAATCACTTTTGGTCTGAATGCATAATATATGCAATTAGACTTCCACATAAAAGCGATCGAAGTATAAACCATCAACTCTCATGATACTGCCACCTTTGGGTGAATAGATCACTTGAGCAATAGCTTTCCTCCATCTAATGCCTTTATGCACATCTCAAAATTTTATGTAAGGTCAACACCTTTAGGCAGAATAACTAAACATAAAACCAGAGATATCCTCAACATGTAAACAAAATAATTAAAAATGCTAACTTGAAAGGTAACTTTGGTGACTACATCCTCATCAGCACTTAGAAGCCCACAAACACAAGGGATATATCTTTATGTAATTCTCACATTCTTGACGGGCACATGGTATATGACAATGTAACATCAATAAATGCAAAAACCCGAATGCACAGTCTCATTGTCATACACTCATGCTGAAGACATTCTCTGAAAACTTTATTTGAGACTTTCGTAAAGAAAAAATCTTATTAGAGCGACTGACTATCGTCTGTCACCAAACGCTGAACTGATCGCCTGAGACATAAGAACCTCATGCATTTCCCTTATGGCAAGTTCGTTGCACGATCTCAAAAATGACTTTAAAATGTCTTAAAACCCTTTTCCGAGTGACTATCATGCGATCTCGAACACTGAACATGAGACCCGAGATACGAAAACTTGAAGTATATCCTTCATGTGATGTCCAAAGCATGAAAATTTATTAAAAATTGGATTCAAAACATCTTAATTCCTTCTCTGGAGTTAAATTTTAATTTGTTACTAATATAATAAATCCAGAAAAAAGGAAAAACTCAATTTATAAATTTTTCGGACCCGAAAACTGACCTAAAACACCCTGGGGCACCTTTACTGAAAATTAAATTTTTTATTTTTTAAAAACACTAGCAATTTTGGCCATCTATCGTCACGTCAGTGTGAGAGACTCATGTCAAACACAAGTCAGCGCAGACATGCTGGAGACATGTTTGGCGCATGTCATGCATGAGTGGTGATTGGTAAGCAAGTCCACCAAATATGACGTGTGCAACCCATGTGCCCGACAGACTTGCGGTTACCGTTGCTCCACGTGTTTGGCGCGTGCAAAGCATGCTCTATACTAACTGCCCTCGGGGCGGTACTATGTGTTGTCAGGCCCATATGTACTCGACGGTATCAGTCGTCTCTAACCATTTGGGAGATTTTCGGCCAGTTTCGAGCTGGTTTTTTGCACTTCCAGGCTTGTTTTCAACTCGTTTCTCAAGGCTAAACATATGTATACTACTTTCATGCAATAAAAAGCAAAAAAAAAAATCGAGAAATAGAAGTTAACTCTTCGAAAACCTTATGGAAAAAACTGAAATTTCTTTTTTATAACCACTCGATCACGTCACCGCTCTGATATCACGTATGATACATATCTCATATTGAATGTGAAAGGAGCAATAAACGAAGAAATGTGAAAAGACCTAATTTCAATTTCATAACTTCAAACGAGCTTTTTGAAGCCAAAACGAGCGTGAATTCATCGCCATCTTCACGAGAACTGCTTACCAGGATGTGGTCACATCTTTCTACAGTTTTTTCAAAACGTAAGCTCTCTTAATGGATCAAAGAATTATTATGCTTATGAATGACATGACCAACTGCAGGAGACCTTAACCTTTATATATAGCTTTTATATCAGATTTACCCATCACAGGCTCGATATAGGTCCGATCCATACTGATCGGACTCTATTTTTCAACCGAACTTTGACTCATTAATTTAGATCATTTATTTGGTCACTTTATTATCTTTATTTGGACCACATTACATAACTTAATTGATATGTTATTTGAAAAACCAAAAAAATACAATTAAATGTTGTCCAACTTTATGGGAAAAGTCAAAAATATCCAACAATTAAAACTTGTAACTAGTATTTAGAATAAATAGAAAATAAAAAAAATCATGGGTATGTCGACACCAACACCTGAAGCTCAAAGTGATATTTAGAAATAAGTGACAGTATTATTGCCTTCCAATATAAAGATCGAAGGATAGTTGCCACTAATTGCTAATATCAATAAGCAAAATAAATTACTCATTACACTTTAATATGTTTTAATAGCAGAAAGTTACCAAAATTCAAAGGTTTTAAAGTAGTTATTGCGTCACGTTCACACGAGGGGTGTTGTTATTTTCAAGAGAATAAAGTGCAACTTTGATGCACAAAGGATTGGAGGGTCACACTTTCATTTTTGTATTTTATAAAATGACTGTTTTTATTATTTGAGTTTGCGAACTTCCAATCATAAATAATCTTTTAAAAAATTGATTATCTTAATTCGAAAAACAGAATGTAAATAAGTTTATTAATAATTACCATAATTTTTTTACAAATATTAATAAATAATTGGGAGATTCCAAACTAAAGTATCACTTCCTTTTGAATTTGATAAAATTAGAGCGAAAAGAAGGGGTAAGATCAATGTGATTCGTGGCTTTTGCTTCATTGTGGCCCATAATTGGCGTCATGTTAGGCACTACTCCATTATGTGACTCAGACTAATGCTTTATGAATTGCTTGCGCTCCTTTTCATGGTGAAAGGTAGGTCCCTTCTTCCGTCATCTTGCAACCTCTAATTTAGGACCTTAATTAGGATCCTTACTTTTATATTTTAATTAATTTAATTTTCAAGGTAGGTCGACTGATTGTAGCTCGTTTACGTTTTGATACATGATTGTAGTTTAATTATAACGCTCTTTGTAACCAATATGGACTTTTTCATGAAACATCGTTTGTGTTTCTGGAGTCAATAATTGCATTCGGACCTCCCAATGGATTGTACTTCCATGTTTTCAACTAATGATTAACATCAAATAAATATTGTGATTGTGATATGAGTTAACTGGGCATTTGCGGAAGTAGAATCAATAGTATCTGACACCTGTGGAGCAATCAATTTCGGGACCAAGTGGAAACCAACAACTATACTCAATGGTGTGTCTACACAAAAATGATCACTGATGCCCTGCACAGAAAGAAAGCCGAAACAGAATAAACAAGACCCTGAAAGCTGAAATCCCCCATATTACATAACAGAACCTGACATTGCAGAGTTTCAAGACATTACCATTTCTTATCACGGTGATTCAAGGAAGCCAGTTTTGGTCAAAACAGCATTCCTTACTCTGCTAAGATCCCTACCTTTCAGAGTCCTACCAACACCTTCACATACAGAAAATGAAGAAATCCGAGTCCTTGCAAGCCTTGCTGCAATCAACTCATGTGGGGGCAGCTTCGATTTGAATTCACCGTCGTCGTCGTCATCTTCTTCTTCTTCACTCTCACCACCACCATCATCATTTTCACTGCCATCAGGACCGCCGTGGTTATCATCAATCCATGAATTTACGCTTTTGGAAGCTTTCTTGGATTTTCTTCCAGAAATCATAGACCAATCAGGAATGTTGACAGGTGCTGATTGTTGCTGCAGAAGATTGATTTCATGTGAAGAGGTGTTACTGCTACTGTTACTACCAGCAGTTGTTGCTCTTGGAATCATTCTTGAGGCACTTGGGAAGTTTCTTGAAACAGAAACTGAGGGTCCTATGGATTTGTTGTTAGATGCTTGAAAGGCTGAATCTTTCCTTTCTTTTAAGACATCCCAGACATCCTCTTCATCAAAGTCTCCATCTCTCAGTGATCTCCACAAGCCACTGCTCTGCCTCGATAAGCCATGCCCATAATCCATTGCCAATTGCCTGCAAATTCACAAACTGCGAAAATATTATACAGACTTGAAATTTTACGGTCTTTAAAATTCGCAATTCAAGAGAATAAGATACAAAGAAAAGAAAAGATTTTCAGAGATGACATAGCTTGGCACCAAACTAGGTCCCAAACCTGAAAAGCAGTTCATGTAAAGAAGAAGAACTGAGAAAAAGAAAAGAAAAAGGAATCCGACTTTTTGATGAATTGAGAACCTTCAAAAAACAGTCTTAGCTTTCCTCAGGATTCTAAAGGGAAATCTGCAACATGTAAAGGATATTCTGAATTAAACAAGAAAATCAAGCATTCTTTCTCTCTCTTTTTCTTTTTCTTTTTCTTCTCGCGACAGAATTCAGGGAACAAACGAAAAGAAAAGGATTGAAGAGTGAACAAGTTCCTTTCTTTTGATCATCAGATTCTTATTTCTGGCCCTCAAATCTGTTAAAAGAGTTGGTGGTGATAGCCCAAGATCTAAACACGAAGAGGCACTGTACTGAGAAAGAAGCATGAATAAGACAGACCTTACTTTTGTCCTCTGGAGATCTCCTAGTGCTAAATGATGTGCTTGTCTAATGTGCTTCACCTTGACAGTTTTTGACTCTTGGGACAATGATATAAGCAAGCAAATGAACAGTACTAATAAGTAAAATGTAAATTCAAGGTACCCTTTGGATCATTTACTTTCTTCCTTTCTAAACTTTATGACCCCAAATCTTCCCTTCTCTTTTCGATTCTTTAGGTTGGATTTGAGACCAAGCTAAATTGAATGATAAGTTTTCTTTCTATATGAATAATGATTTATATTAACATCCATTTATTAGCATGCTAAGTTCTATTGGATACTCTAAAATTTCCTTCCTTTCCTAACTATAAGAAACTTGACTGAGGTGAGAAATATTATGGAGTTAAATGTTACTTGATTTCTACATTTGTTTTCAATATTGACTAAGAAGATGTTTAACTACCCTTACCTTTAGATTAATTAACTTTTTAGATTGGTCAATTATAGGAAACTCGCACTGGAGAATGTTCATTATGTTACCAGCTATGCTATTGCATTCTCGTTTCTCAAGTTGTGGGTGCCATTTGGTTCGGTGTAAATCTTTGGCATGTTCGTAGCCCATAAAGACTAAATTTGCAGAGACAGAGGTGAATGGTAGCCACTAGCCACTGGGCAGTGGTAGATTCTCAGGATTGCTATGGAATGAGTGCAGGAATGGAAAATGTTTCCGACAATGTTGCAGTAAGTAATAGTATGATCCATTATAGCAAGATATTAGCTTGTCTTTAGTTTTGTGTTTTTCTTTGAAAAGCATTACATGCAGTTCACAAAAACCAGATTCTTCAATCCCATTATTATCTTGTATCTTCCATCGCCAAGATGCCTTCCCAATCACAATCTTTTCCAGCCACCTACAGCACTGATTTGAGCCTTTTCCACCTTCCATCCATAATCGAGACTCAAAAACATAATGCTTCAAATTCCATTAAATCAATCAAGCTTTAAATTGAATCTAAGAAAATATTAATCCTTGGAAACCGAAATTTCTATCACTTTCTTGGGGGAAAAAAATTTTTAACTTGAATTTTTTTTAATTCTCGCTTATTTCAATTAAATTTATCAACAAATACAATTTTTAAAACTAAATCGTGGTAAAAATATATAATAAATTATTATTTCATTTTTAACTTAAAAACACAGTATCCAGCAAAAACATCTTTAACGAATGTCCAATACTTTATGCAATATGAAAACTCCCATACTTTATATTCTTATTATGTTTCCTTTTCATCTAAGAAATTTATCTTCAATTGACCGGTAATATTAAAAATATTCGCTAAAAAAGTTAAAAATTTGAAACAGATGCGTTCAACTCGAAGGAAACAATCTAAAAAACTTACAAGAACGTGAATGACCTCTTTAAAAGAGACCATTTATTCGTATCTTCGTACACAAAAGTTTTATATTGCAAGCTACGTTCTTATTAAGTTTTATCTGAGTCATATCATTCTTGATAGTTTCTTCCCAGTTTTTTATAGATCTTTTTTTTTTCTCTTACAATCTTTAAGTATTTTTTTCTTGCATCTTTTTAGTAAATCGTCATGGTGTCTTCTTTTAACGTATCTGAATCACCTAAGTATTATCTCTCTCAATTTTCTCTTAATACTAGTCACTTTTTATTTTTCTTTTTCTATTAAATTCTTCACTTTATCTTTTTTGATAAGGCTGAGCATCCTCATTTTTGTCACCATAAGCTTATTATTATGTATTTGTTTGATGGACTAACACTTTCCTTCATATAGCATGATTAGATTGAAAAAAAAATGTGAAAATGAAAAGATAATAAATTTGGTTATCTCTCATTAAAATCATTCTTATAATTATAATTTGCAATTCTGATAACCATTTGGGGCTAAACATACAAGCTACCATAACAAAACCAAACTTCTAAAAAAAGGATACCCTCATCATTAATATAATTGAATTTAATTCAGAGAGATTAAAGGAAAATTAAAGGGAAGCAACTTTTAGGAGCCGCCATTTCAGAAAGGGTGGCCCGTTGCTTTGAAAGTAACGACAATTAAGTAAGACTCTGAATCAAAAGAGATGATTGAACATGAAGACAAAAGGTTTCCCTATTGAAAGCGAGATTAAAATTGGAGCAACCTGCCATCCGGCAAGAATGACCTACATGCCACATGCATCAATGTGGCAGCCGTCATTCAACGTATTTGGGCAATCAAATTGCGCATCACTAATAGACAAAAGCATTTGGGAATTTTCTCAGTAACCAAACAATACTGACCGCTATCTTTGGAGCATACTCTATGTTACATTAAGAGTCGGTTAATAATTTTTCTTTCCTCTAGGTATATTCGAGCATACTACTCGTGTACATTGAGAGTCTGTTAACAATTTTTTCTTTCCTCTAGATGGTGTTGACTATATTCATTACACTTGATTTAAGCAAAGATTATGGCGGCTGTTATGTGTGCCGTTAGGCCCCATTACTGTAGGGTCGACACTAGATTAATAAGATAATCTTAGCATATACACACAGATTGCTTATGTGGCTTTTGGTTTAGGTAACGTCTTACACATTTTAGGTTGATTAAACCAGCCTAACTTAAGACTGAGTGAACTGAATGTAAAATGATTAACTAATGTAGCTTGCCGTTTCAAAAGACTGCAATGATAAAGAAAAAGGGTCAATAACTGCGTTTATCTTGCCTGAAATTTGATTTCCTAATGTGTTGGAGCAGAGACAAAATGTGTACATTGTGTTGGAACAACAATGGATGACAGTTCTCTGTCAAATTTAAAGTGTGGCGATGATATCAAAGTGAATGAGATGTGGGATGGAAGGCTGTCAATCGAATTATGAGAAGTTGGCATCAATTGCAGATTTTTATCGTGCATAAATGGTATTCATTTTTGTTGCTGTCTAATTGAGAAACTGATGAAGAGCAAAGGCGTTCGTTTTTGTTAGTTTTTATTTTTATTTTCATGACAATGGAATAACTTCTTTACTATTCTATTCAGTTAGCAATCAGTGTATTTGGGATTGTTAAAACAGAAAAACTCAATCTGTTTAACATGAAGTTATCAAATTCTACACCTCTTCTGAAGGGTCCGTGACAAAAGAGAGGCGTAAAAGGAGCTTTCAACCTCATTAAGAGTGTCAAATGTGAGCGTAAACAGCTCGTGGATGCATCTTGCAGCTGTCGAGATGGAGAAACAGATTCTTCATTCATCAATTCGTTGCCCGTGTATAGGACATGATTCCTCGTCTAATCAGAAAGTTTGAAATTTCAGATGAAGCAATTTGGTCACATGCTTTTATGTTTGGCCTCTGTTGTCCTTTTCTCTTTCTGATAATGTATAATAGCCGTTCGTGAAGCTTTCTCTGAAAAAATGCAAGGCAATGGCCACTAGGAATGCTTGAGCTCAGCAAGTTGTGCGACAACCAAATATCACTCTGCCCTTGTACGTAAACAGTTATTGGTTGTCTTATACGGCCATCACCAAATTCCAAGTTCGGAGGGAAAAGATCCTCATAGAGGAGGAATGGCACATCACACAAAATATATAGAGGCTTCTTCGATAATCTGGTTAGGTGATTAACTAAAACGTGGTAAAAGATCATTTAACAAGAACCATAAACTCAATGGCTAAACTAAGCAATCCTCCTTTCCTTTACTTCTTCCTAAAAATGCAATCAGAAGCAACATAACTATGCAGTCAAGAAACTCGACTTCTTAAGGTTCACATGAACTTCTAAGAGGTCGTGATAGAAGTGATGGAATACAAAATGAAGCACTGGGTTAAGGAAACCTTACAAACAAACCAGATTAGCATATTTCTTTATAAGCTTTCATTTCTGCATCTCATGGTTCACTTCGAAATAAATTAACAAAAGAAGAACCTAATATCAATCAGTCAAGAGAAAATAAGCATGTGGGATTCCAATTTCCAACTGAAATGATCGTAAGGAACGCTCAAGATAAGCATATAATATAACTAACACCAAATCTTTCATTTAAGAAGTTATACCCTGAAGATCACAGTAAAGCACCACCCTGTAAGGGAATTGCTCATTTAAGAATAACTACTAGTTGAAGCACATAACAACATTAGTTATTCAAAATGTGGAAACACACTCAGTTTGCATACGTTTCAGGAATGTTATTTGAGAAAATATGATTGCAACTGGACCTTCTTCACATGTTTACTCTCTTGAGGTCCTCCTTCTACGAGAAGGCAGAAGACAATTTCTTCAAACAGCAAAGACATATTTAATTTCCTATTTTAGCTTTCAACCAAAATCAAAACATTCACATAATTGAGCTTAAGATACTATTCTGGTGAACAACAAGAAAAAATGATGACACATAGATCATCAAATGGCATTTCAAGACATCAATAGATTATCTGAAAACAGATCTACACAACACAAATAATTTTCAAGAAAAGGAGCTGTGAACAATAATTTGATAATTGATGAGTGCATATGCACAGAGGGAAAAAAAAGTACACAAACATCCATAAATGACCAAGTGCCATCTGGAAAGCTTGTTGAATACCCCTGCACAAATGCTATCCAACATTTCCTTAATCCTATAGTTAATACCACACAGAACAGCTGAATTGTCGGAGAAAATAAATTTACACAAAGTTTCTGATCTCTTGGTAATTAAATTTTGACATCCAAAGATCCAAACCAAATTCAATTTGGTTGTGAATCAGGGAACATTTACCACTAAATATTTGTTAAGGGAACATTTATCACTAAATCTTTGTTATGTCTTCTGCAGTCTCTTTTACAATGAAGCTTGGATCTGAAACTCATAACAGAAATCAGCCATAAACATTGTTTTACTGGGTCTGGGGGGAAGATACGGGAGGAAAAGAGAGTATTTGCGTGGACACAAGGTCACCAAAACAAAATTTCCAGTGGAAGTATTTTTTATTTCTCATTAATGTTTCATGCAGTTATGATTTGCGAATGAGAATGATTATCTTTATCGTAGCTTCGATGGCTACAAAATCCAGCTAATCACAGCATTCTTACCAGACAGGAGTGACATGTTAATATGAATAACAAGCATAAATCAAGAAACTTGAGGATCATAAACTGTTTATGTCAAAGCCTCAGCTCCAGCTATGATCTCTAGTATCTCTCCTGTAATCTTTGCCTGCCGCTCTCGATTATATTCAATAGAAAGATTTTTCTTCAGTTCAACAGCATTATCTGTAGCATTACTCATGGCATTCATCCTGGCTGCAAGCTCACTAGCCAAGGACTCCTGCAATGCTTTTAAAATCTGACTATTCAAATAAAGTGGCATCATAGCATCAAGAATTTGAACTGGATCTTGCTCGAATTGCAAAAGAGGTGAAAGTCCCTTACCCTTTACAGTGAAACAGCCCCTCTCCAAAGACAATTTCCCTCCCTTACTTGTCAACCTAAAGAACTCATCTTCCACAGCATCCACACATTTACCATTTACATCACAAACGCCTCCCCTTGGACACAGTGGCAATAATGTGTGAATAACTGGATCGGACTTAACTAAAGACACAAACTTAGTGTAAACAAGCTCAACTTTATCGACCTCCTCGCTAACAAACAGTGAAAAAACATCATCAGCAATCAGCTGAGCCTCTTTTGCAGTGGGAAAGCCCCCTCCCTCTATAAACTTATCGACTAAAATTTTAGGCCTCCGCTTAAAATACGACTTGCCCTTTTTTCCTACACTAATGACAGTGTACTCTAACTCAAGTTCTTTCAATTCTTTCATCCTGGTTTCCGCTTTTTTCAAAACCACATTGTTAAACCCACCACAAAGGCCTCTGTCACCTGTAATAACAATAAGCGCAACTTTTTTCACAGGCCGGATAGTCGTTAAAGGAACATCAATATCCTCCAACTGACACTCTTCGTTAATGTTACAAAGCATTTCGAGGAGGCTTTCAGTGAAGGGTCTACCATTGATAACAGCCTCTTGAGCACGCCGTATCTTCGCAGCCGCAACTAATTTCATTGCCTCCGTGATTTTCTGGGTATTTTTAACAGCACCAATTCGCTCCCTAAGCTCACGTAGTCCGCAACGAGTCGGCGTAAAAGCCGTACATTGTGATACAGAATCACGTAATGGTGAAATTTTTGTCAAAGGGCGAAATGGGCATGGCTGAAACTGATAAGAAAGCAGACTAGAATTTGGAGGTTTTAGCGACACCAACATGATCAAAAACAAGTTTGGATTTTGCGCAAAACTGGAGAGAACAAGACGGTGAAAACAATAAGGGGTTTAAAGGAGGGTTCAGGATTTCAAAAAGAAGAGGCAGAATTTTTCATAGAGATTACCAGGAAGGAGTTAAGAAGATGCAGGGACTTTGATTCCCGTACCACCCCCGACCACCAAACAACGGTCGGGGTGAACGCCGTTTGGTTCCTGAGAAAACGGCGAGAGATTTTGATCTAGATTACTGATTAGAGCAAATGAAGTGAAAAATTATGGGCTAGATAGGACAAATAAAATGGTTTAATATTGTACTAAAGCAAAACAATGGATCCAAACATATTGCTTTTACTCTAATCGAGGCCAAATGCTAAAAAACAAAATAATCAATCTCCCTAAGATGCATATTCTTGAATTTTAAGTTGGGTTGAGAATAACGTTAATCCAAAAGACTTAATCCAAAAGATAATTGCTCATTTTCAACCTTATTTATTATTGTTAGATATTATAATTTTTTTATGTGAAATTTATTATCCAACACTCTCCCTCATTTGCAACATCTTTTTGGAATTTGTCAAGTGAATTATTTGAGATTTTTTAGCTCTAAGATTTTTACTGGGTTGTTGGGTCTTATAGGCTCTGATACCATCTTAAAATTTAAATTAGGTTAAGAATAAGATCGATTCAAAAGATTTAAGTCTTAAGGAGAATTATTCATTCTTAACTCATATACTATTGTTAGATGTTGTATCTTTTCGATGTGGGATTTATTATCTCAACACATAGACCCCCGGTATATCTTAAACAAAATCTTGTCTAGTTGTCTTAACCAATAAAAAAGGATTATGCTTTTCTTGTAATTTTAAGCACTTTCTTCCTCTTCTTTTCGCAGACAAAAATTATTTTTTATTATATGTTAATGTAATACATATTTTTATTTTTATTAATTACAGGATTTTAATTTTATCCCATTTATGTTATGCGATATGTATTTATTATAATTAAATTAAATTTATTATTAATAATTTAATTCTAATTAACTTAATAATTATAGTTTAACTAAAAGATTTTATCTTATCTCTAATTAATATCATTTCCCAATCTTCCCACACATCGTTGCACCTATCGTTGGACGTTGCCACACCTGTGACCACCAATGTTGAAGGTTCTAGATGTCTGGGGTTTTGTAGAACACTACAAGTTAGCAACAAAAAACATAAGGTCTTGTTTGGTAACTAGAAATAAAGGAATTGGAATTAATGAATGAGAATGAGAATGAAAAGTAGGAATCGGAATATAAAGGAAATTACTAATTATGCATATTTGGCATGTAAGCATTAGAAATTGATGACTATATCCTCATATCTTGAATGATGTAGCAGAGAAGATCATAGTAGATATACATTAGCTCTAAAAAATAAAGACTATGTGGAAGGATCATCTAAACATAGTAAAGTTTTTCATTGATGAAGATGTATCATTCAAATGTAATCTCTTTTTTTGATAGTTGGGATGTAGCTAAATTCTATCTAATAGAGTCCTATTTAGACAATGATATCATCTTATTAGATAATGTGATATAATTTGATTCGAACAAGATGTAATCTAGCTAGTTGAGTTCAGTTAAGATTTTGACTTAGTTATCAAGCCAGAGGTGCCTATAAATAGCTCATTTGAGCCTTGGTTCACACATGAGATAAGAAGTGCAATCACAACGTCCAACAATGAGGGAAAAAGAGAGAGAGGGCAAAGAGGATTAGATTCTCATCCTTGTTTGATTGTTTTTTGAATTGGTTTATGGTTTTGTTGATTGTGATATCAACTTTGATTTCAATCCTGAAACTTTGTGAGACAATTTGTTATTTATAAGGGGAGGGGTGAGAGATCAACTAATCTGTAAATCTTTATTAAGTTTAGTGGATTTATTTGTAGGTTTATCCCGTGATTGTTTTCCTCTTATTGGAGGGTCTTCCACGTTAAATATTGGTGTTTATTTTATCATTAGTTTCTCATTCTCATATTTTTCTATTGGTGCAACTTAAAAAGTTATTTCTTATCGTTAATATTTGGTTGATCTTTTAAGGATTATGTATTTATCTCCTAACAAGTGATATCAAAGTGGGTGGGCTGTCGAAGCCCCCAAAATAATTCTGATTCTTCAAACTTTTATAATAGCCATGGAACCAAGTCGAATCCTTAGAGAATTAAACACTAGCTTCTTAATTTCAATTAATAAAATTAAATGATGGGTTTGATTAAATAGTTGATTAACTAAAATTAATACGAAAACAAATAAAATCAACTGAATTAAAAAATGAGAAAGTCAATATTACCAAACTCTGATTCAATGGAAAGATCTAATCTAATTATAATATTGATCATTAGTTTTAAAAAATATTTTTCACAATTTAAGTAGTTAGTCTAAAACATATTAAGATAGTTGTAATAAATCTCATAAAAACTTATGACCCATTGACTGGGTGTAATAGCATTCCATATCAAATAAATGATAGCATAAGCTTAGTGAAAAAAACTAACCATAAATTAAATAATCAAGATAGTTGTAATTATTCAACTTAGTTTTCTTGTTTATCATAAATTAAATATGTAATTTCATAAATAACATATTTGCTATTTATACCAATTTTTCATAACAATTATAGATCATTGAATTCATGAATAGCGTTAGAATAATCAATATTAAATTAAATTATTAGATTAATCAATATTAATCATTTATAAAATATGAGAACTCAAAACAAGAAATAATTGAATTAAAACATGAATAAAAGTTAAGATCACAAAATCTCATAAGGTTACAACTAGAATATCGAACTCCCTTGAATTAGAAAAATTGAGTTTAGCCACACATGACTTTTTCTCCAATAACAAAAATAGAAGAAAAATAAAGAATTGCAAAAAAATAAGAAGAAAGAGCCTTTTTGTGTTGTGAGAAACATCCATTCTATAGGGCGTTTTTTGGTCTAATCCTCATCTAATTCTAATTTACAAAGATGTCTATTTAAAACAAATTCAAATTCCTATATAATAAGGATAGAAGGAAGTTTCCCAGTTAAACTCTAACTCTTAAAATGATCAGCTTATCCACTGTGACAATCTCTTCACTTTATCCAAATTTTGTTATTATCATCAATAGTGTCCCAATTTGATGCAATCTTTACTTTTCATCTCCTAAAACAAAACAAACATTAATTTTCATATTTAAGCACCAAAATAATTCCAAATGAAAGGAGATAATATCAAATAATATATCAAGATAAGATCTTATCACAAAGCCATCATAATGGAAGGCGGAAAAAGATCTATTATCAAGTTAACATCATCAAATTACTCGATTTGGAGGCCCATGATGGAGGATCTCTTTGGTCTTATTGGTGTGGACAGAGGTGTGAAGGATAATGTTCCTTCAAAACCTAAAAAGATGTCAAATAAAGAATGGGAAAATATGAAGCAGAAAACCTTGGGCACTATTAGACGATAGATTAATATCAACATATTCAATCATGTCTCTCAAGGAACAAATCTTTTTGAGCTACTGAAGAAGCTAGGAGGTCTATATGAAAGGAAGATTGCTCATAACAATGCCCTCTAATTATGAGGCTTGTGAATATGAAGTTGAAGCTTAGGAAATTAGTTTCAGAGCATCTAACAAATTTTTAGGACATAATGAACAAGCTTACAACAATAAAGTTCATGCTTGATGATGAGCTTCAAGCTCTATTCCTATTGAGTTTGTTACCAGATAGCTGAGAAATGTTGGTGGTGAAGATTAGCAATTTAGTTCTTGAAGGTGTGCTCTCTTTGGATGTAATCAAAGAGAGTATGTTCAATGAAGAAATCAGAAAAAAAATGGAGATTGGAGTTGACAACGTGCAGACTTTCATGACAGGAAGTAGGGGAAGGAATAAGAGTAAAGGTCCCAAAAGTTATGGCAAGTCTAATAACTGTTCTAAGTCCAAAAGTGATAATGAAGACATGCCACTATTGTGATTAGCCATGACATATTAAGAGGTTATGTTATAAGTGGAAGAGGGATCAAAAAAAGGAAGCTCATCATGCTAATAATGATGATAAAAGGACAATTGCAATTGCTCCAAGCATAGATGATGAGGTGTCATTAGTTTGTATAACTAGTGTATGCTCCGATGTCAAAAATGTTGGCTCGGAATAGTTGATCGATATAGGAGCATCTTATCATTGTATTCTAAAGAAGGAGTACTTCTTAAGCTACAAGAGCGGAAATTTTGAGAGAGTCAAGATGGGAAACCAAAGTTTCACCAAGATAATCGGTATGGTAATATTCGAGTTTAGATAAACGTTGGATGCTTACTAACCTTAAGGATTTAAACACACTTTTGGGGATAGGAAATGGAAATTTTCCAAAGGCGAAATGATGTAGCTCTAGGAGAGTTATGTTCCTCATAGTACAAAATATACTTAAAGGTATGTAGTGGTGGAGAATTATATGCAGTTGAAGAGGTATCTTCACCAAATATATGGCATCAAGGATTAGGATACATGAGCGAGAAGGGATTAAAGTTTCCATATAGAAAATACCTTATCCTAGTTAAAAACTCACAATCACTTAATCATTGCGATCATTATTTAGCTGGAAAAAAGTATAAAGTCTCTTTCAAGAGAAGACCTATAAGGAAGTCAAAGTTATTAGAGTTGGTGCATTCAGATTTCTATGAATCTATTAACGATAATGAGCTGAGGGAGTAATAGGATATAACAGTTTGAAACATAACTTTGAAGGTTGATAAGGGATAAAACGTCTTTTAGAAGGTATCTAAGTTTTGAATACTTGTTACTTATTATTAAGGGGGAGCCTAAGAATGTTTGCAGTTTGTAAAAAGTTAGATATCATTGGATGAAGTCTGTGATATAATTGCAACAATTAATATTGAAGAAGACTTATACAAATTTGAATGGTGCTAACATGTTGACTAAAGTGATTTCCGGAAACAAGCATGAGCTTTGTAGTAAACGTGTCGAGACGTATCTCAACTAGATGAACAAGAATAATGTGTCTTCCCCGTATTTGGGTTGGAGGGGAGATCATTGAGTACCTAACCCTATTTTGAGATCTTAAATGCGGCAGATAAGATCACAGTAGATATACATCATCTCTAAAAGATAAAGGCTATGTGAAAAGATCATCTAAAGATAGTAGATTTCTTCATGGATGTGGATGCATCATTCCTAGTTAAATGTAATCTCTTTTCTTATTAATTGGGAAGTAGATAAATCATGAAAGATAAAGTCCTATTTAGATGAGGATATCATCTTATCAGACAATGTGATGTAATTTGATTAAGATAAGAAGTGATGTAGCTAGTTAAGTTCAATTAGGATTCTGATTTAGCTATCAAGCTAGAGGTGCCTATAAATAGCTCATTTGAACTTTGCTCAACATATGAGATAGAGAGTGTAGTCACAACATCCAAAAGTGAGAAAAAACTGAGAGAGGGCAAAGAGAGTTAAATTCTCATCCTTGTTTGATTTTTTTTGGGATTGATTTGAGGGTTTGTTGATTGTGATATCAACTTTGGTTTCAATACTGAAACTTTGTGAAACAATTTGTTGTTGTTGGAGGGTGAGAGATTAACTTTTTTTGTAAATCTTTATTAAGTTTAGTGGATTATTTGTCGGTTTGTCCCCTGGGTTTTTCTTTTTATACTAGAGGATTTTTCACATTAAATCTTAGTATTTGTTTCATCGGTAGTTCCTATTTTTTTGTTGCTACAACTTGAAGTGTTATTTCTTGTCGTTAATATTTGATTGTCCTGTGGGTTTTTCTTTTTATACTAGAGGATTTTTTCGCATTAAATCTTAATATTTGTTTCGTCGATAATTCCTCATTCTCATTATTTTTCTGCTGCTACAATTTGAAGAGTATTTCTTGTCGTTAATATTTGATAGGTCTTTTAAAG
Organism: Erythroxylum suave; assembly: GCA_027563595.1. NCBI lineage: Eukaryota > Viridiplantae > Streptophyta > Magnoliopsida > Malpighiales > Erythroxylaceae > Erythroxylum > Erythroxylum suave. The sequence continues at coordinate 49,949,619 of JAOSBN010000179.1, forward strand.
AGTTGTGTATTTATCTTCTGATAGAAATGAGATTATAGAAGTTAATAGTTACACCAATGTTTGGTGTCAAAATATTAAGAATGGTAATGACAATTTTTTTTACTTATGTTTGATTATTATGATTGATTTTGTAAATAATTAATTAATATCTTGTATTATTACTAATTAATAAAAATTTTGTATTTAATAAATAAAGAATTAAAATTATTTTTAATAATTCAATAAATTATTAATTTTTAAATAATTGTGTATGATTTTTCTTATAAGAATAAAATTTAAAAAACCGTAATTACTAATTTTATGATACAAAATTATTGAAATAAAATAAATTAATTATTAAATAAATTAAATAAAGCAATGTGCAATGTTGATAATAATATCCTATAAGAATAAATCAAAATGCTGTCTTATCTAAATAAATAAACTAATCTTAAATTTTTAAATAGAGTTTCCAAATCACAAAGAAAAGTAAAAAGAAATTATATTTACCCATCGCTTTTTATTTGTTATTTCTGATATTATTTTTAAACCCATATCTACTTGGAAATAAAAATTCAAGATTATTTAAATTATTCTAAATTTATCAATCACTAACAACCAAACAAGTAAAAATTAAAGAATATAAGTTACATGTCCTTTCTCATTTCTTCATTCTTACTTACCAAACTTACTGAAAATGAAAATGTTTTGACTTTCTTATTCTATGGCAGATTTGTTAGTCCGGGATTTCATTTTAATCCTTCTTTTTAGTTCCAATTTTGATTTAATGTAGGTCAGCCTCATCTTTAGAACTTGATTTGAAGAAACTTATTGTTTCAGCTTTCAACAAAATGAAGAACCGAATGGTTCAGAGACGATGGAGCCACATTCAGTTTTACAACGTCTCACTGAATCCAAGAAGCAATCAAACCTTAAATCAGCTGCTATTGTCATCTCCAAAAGAGAATTTAATGATTCTTTACTGGCGATTTAGCTTTCAGACCATTGGACTACAGGAATCAGATCTCGTATTTCGGTAATGACATTCTTATTATGTTTTATTGAATTTCATCTATATAATTACATAGATCCTACATAAATATATAGTTAAGATTTAATATAACAGAGTTAGAACAAAATAACTAATACAGAAGATTTAGTTGGTAGACTATGGTACACAATTTTGCTTCACCCCCTCGATCGGTTAGTAGCGAAGCCTCTGTGTTCTTATTTCTTTCTCCTTATCCTTTCTTTTCCTCTTTGTACGAAGAAGTTGATTCTGTGGTTTTGGCTTTTGTTACGTTGCCTAGCTAATTAGCTGCAGAAAATAAGAGTCTACGTGTCGTTTCAAACCCCTATCAAGCAACCGTCATGGCTAGAGATTCTCTTAAGCAGAGAGAGGAAGCTTACAAGATGCTGGCTAAAATACAGAAGTTGGAAATTGAAGTGTGTGATATGAAATAATGTTAGACTTTTTTTGTTAAATGACATTAATTATAACGCTCTACTCAACCCATAGTTTGTCTATTTTTCTCAAAACGCTCAGCTCACTCATGGTTTGATGGGCCATGGGCCGGTCAGCCTACTGACATGCAGGATTGCGGACCGGCTCATCCCTACCTACGAGCCACCATGACCCGGGCGGGGCCGGGCTTATTGACATGCATACTTATTATAGCAATCTGGTCTAACCCAGAACAAAAACCGCGAAAAACAGGGTCATCTTTGTATACGCCAAACCACGAAAGAGGGGCAAACCAGAACTTTACGATGATATCTCCGACGTTTATTTGCCCATTTGATTATGACTAATGGGTTATGCTTGTTGGAATCAGGAGAAGATGTCAAAGTCGTTCGCGATAAGAACATTTAGACATTGGTACCTTTAAATGCTAAAATTATTGCAACTTTGTATTGAATGGAATATAGATTTCATCATTTGGTTAGTGTCTTAGTATTCCAAGCTACAATCTAATTGTGCTTAAAGCATGCAAAGCTATTCGTTTTTATTGGTGACAAAATGTATAGAGCTACAATAAATTGGTGCTTGTGAGTGCCAAAATTAATGAAAAATTGTACCAAATAGTATAAAATTTTAATCTTTTGGTTTATGTCATATTAATCAAAATAAGTTTTTTTGAAAAAGAATATATATAAGTCAATAATTGGTTAATGTGATCGAAACAATTTTTAATGAAATAGGATATTTTAGATGCATTTTAATTATGAGTATAATTTTAAATAATTATAATTTAAAATAAATTATTATAACTAATCTAATTTTTATTATTGTAGTATTTATACTCTTCTTTTTGCTTTAAATATAATTTGATTTTAATTGTTACTGAAATTTATCTTCAGTTAGTTGCCATGACATATGATGTATAGAGCAATGAGAACATTCAATGCCAAGTGAAACTATTTTTTTAAATTAGATAAAATCTAAAATTCAAAAGATTGATACATTAACTTTTAATTTGAAACAATTTTGAATTTCATAAGATTAAAATGAAACTTGGATCATCATCTAATGATAGCTAACTTGTAAGCAATCTAATAAAGAAGTGTATTGAAAGTGGTACGGTCTTGATAGGTATAAAAATTCATAATAAGTATGAAGATTCAACAAATTGAAAATATTTAAATTTCAGTTTTGGGGTTAAAGATTTAAATGGAATATTGTTTATTTTCCAAAGGTTCTCTTTAAAATTTGTAAATTCAAGCTTAGAATGTTTTTATAGCGTAGATATGTCATATATATATCAAAATTTTACACCTCCTGGCTTATCTACAATAGATATGTAAGCCTAGACATCTAGTGGCTAATTCAATAGTTTGATAAGGCCAAAAAAAAGATATAAATTCTATAAAAAGCATCCGATCATTGTATATTTAGATTAAAGGTTAATTAAGAGGAGGAAATTGAGAAATTAAAGGACCTTCTATAATCAGTAAGCTTATTTTATTTTAGGTTGGATATTTTTCATGCTTTCACAAGGAATTGAATCAAGAAAAATATAAGTATAGAAATTAAGGTTTTAGAAGAATTCCATATGTAGATATTATTTATTTATCAATTACTTCAATCTTTTAATCTGTAAAATTATGAAAATATTTTATTACTTCAACTAGTATTGATCCAAAAAATTATTGACTAACGTGAAACCATACTTCCAAAAGATTGTCAGATGTCATTAATATAACCGGCCACCTTAAAAACCCACATACGTCACGGTCTACTTCAAAATCCTCACGTAAAACCCACAACTTACGAGAGTCTTCCTTCGTAGTTACGCTTCTAAGCTTCGCTCTACTCTTTCTCTGGTGAGCTTCGAAGCGCGAGAGTATACTATGTACATGCCAAATTCTCCTTCTTCTTCGCTGCTCAGGTCTCGTTTGGCTTATCGGTCATCTTCATCATTTGTAAGAGGTTTAGATTCTTCTTCTTCTTATACTTCTTGTTCGTTTGCTGCTTGTTCTCCTCCTTCGTTGTCGTTTTCTTGCCACGAGTCTCGTTCTTTGAGCTTCTCTGCGGCGCTACATTCGCTACGGTGCTCGGCGCCACGGTGGAGCCATGGAGTTGATTGGTGCTTCCTCATGAGTCCCCGTTCTCAGTCAGTTCGAACTTCGGCTCCAGTCATTAAGCGCCTTCAACGTGGTGTCTCCACTACGGGTATGTGCTTACAAGACTCAGCTTTTGATTTCAGAAAGAGGTACCCTTTTCGTATGATTAATATGAAATTAGTAACAAATGTTGGAAATTAGTTTTGAATCATGAGTTTGCTTGGATGATCTTTTTTTTTTTTTGATGAAGCTCAAAATGGTTAGGGTGTTGGGTTGTCAATGTCGATGCTTTCTCTTAGTGTTTGATTTATTACGAGTTAGTTTGAAAATGGGTTGGTGTGAATTGCAGAATAATTTTTCAAATGCTAGTCGGTCAGATGATCATGCAAATGTGTCCTTATATCCTCCGTTTGCTTACCAATCTTGAGAAACGAATGGAGTTATCTTCTGCATGGTTATTTCTTACTAAACTTGGTTGGTGAAGAGTGAAAAGGAGAAAATTTTGTAGACCTTCATGGTATTGTTAACTTGTTATACTTCTGGCTCGATCTTGTATCTTTTCTGAACAGGAGATTTCAACGTTATATTCAAATATATTTTTTAATTATTCAGAAAGGGTTGGAAAATCTTTTGTTGTATTTTTGTTTAGTCATCTAATTGTTATTGCTTAAAAGGTTTGTTTATTCTCTCTATCATTTACACAGCTCCTGAAAATCCTTTCAAGGAATTATTGACGAGCCTTCCCAAGCCTGGAGGTGGAGAGTTTGGAAAATTCTACAGCTTGCCTGCTTTGAATGATCCGAGATTTGGTACTATAGTCTTGAAATTGATGTTCATTAGTTTAATAATTTCTTTTCTTTACCTTATGTGGCTATTCAAAAGCTTGCAAAGCTATTACAATTAGTTATCACCTGGGTTATGGAGTAAAACCATGTCTCGTATTTGCAGACAGACTGCCTTATTCTATAAGAATACTTTTGGAATCAGCAATTCGCAATTGTGATAACTTTCAAGTTAAGAAGGGGGATGTTGAGAAAATCATTGATTGGGAAAATACTTCACCCTTCGTGTTCTCCTGCAGGTCTGTAGCATCAATTTAGCAAAGAACAAAGTTTATTTCAGTCATTAGGGGAATAATCCATCTTTTATGTTTCATTTTACAAATTTCACTAGGATTTTACTGGAGTTCCAGCTGTGGTTGACCTTGCTTGTATGCGAGACTCTATAAAGAATCTTGGCAGTGATCCTCAAAAGATCAACCCATTGGTTTGTAAAGAATTACCAACTCCTGGCTTTACACATACTTGCTTTGTGTTGGTTATTTCAACTGGATTTTCTACCAGAAAAGATCTAATACCTTTTTGTGATTCTATTTCTCACTGGTGGTTACTTGGCATTGATTTTTTAGTTGTGATGCAAACGAATTGCTAATGTCTTTTTATGTTGAGACATTATGTTATTTTTCATTCAGGTCCCAGTAGACCTTGTTGTGGATCACTCAGTCCAAGTTGATGTGGCAAGATCTGAACACGCAGTTCAAGCGAATATGGAACTTGAATTTCAAAGGAATAAGGAGAGATTTGCCTTTCTCAAATGGGGTGCTTCTGCTTTCCGTAACATGCTTGTTGTACCCCCTGGTTCTGGAATTGTCCATCAGGTATTTAGAGTCACTTATGCAAGTTTGATTTTCCATCTATTTGCAACCCTTCTTCATTAGATTTATCTCAAAACCAAAAGAATAAGGTGTATGAGACAGTCATGGGTTTCATTGATAGTTGTTTATGAATGACATCGAGGGTTACTACTTGTGAATTTCTAAGGTAAATCTGGAGTATCTTGGAAGGGTTGTCTTTAACTCTGATGGTATGCTCTACGCTGATAGCGTGGTTGGTACTGATTCAAATACAACTATGATTGATGGGTTAGGGGTTGCTGGTTGGGGTGTTGGAGGAATTGAAGCAGAGGCAGCAATGCTTGGTCAGGTAAAGTGTGCTTGTCTTTTTGAGGATGGGCCTTCTTTTGTTCTTTTCTGATTCTTGTAATTCTTCTATTCAGCTTGAATTGTGGAGCCAGAAATAACTTGATTTTTAGAGTGCTCGATGACATGTTCATAATGATATAATATTCTGGAGATGTTAGGCTTATATTAAATATTTAATCTTTATTAAAAGGTTTGTTTGGATGAAGAAGACAGCCTTTATGACATGCCACAATGTTTACAATAGGAATGGTTTTATGGCAGTTTTCTCTTCATCAGGGCTTCTGATAAATTGCTTTGCATGATCGACAGCCCATGAGTATGGTGTTGCCCGGTGTTGTTGGATTCAAATTGTCTGGAAAGTTGCATGATGGTGTAACTGCTACTGACTTGGTTCTGACTGTCACTCAAATGCTGAGGAAACATGGTGTTGTTAGCAAATTTGTGGAGTTTTATGGTAAGACCAGATTGTCTAGTTCATCTCCAGACATAATTAGAATCCTTGATTACTAGAGATCGGTATACTGTATGTCAATTTAAATTTAGTTGCATCTGAATGCAGGTGATGGCATGGGTGAACCGTCATTGGCTGATAGAGCCACCATTGCGAATATGTCTCCCGAGTATGGAGCAACCATGGGTTTCTTCCCTGTAGATCATGTTACATTGCAATATCTCAAATTAACTGGAAGAAGTGATGAAACTGTGGGGTCTTTCTCTCCTATTGATTCCACTGGTTCTTAATATTTGGGTGATAGCTAATACTTATTGGTTGACTGCATGATTCTATTTGCTAGGTAGCAATGGTAGAAGCATACTTACGTGCAAACAAAATGTTTGTCGATTATTCTGAGGAAAATATTTTCATAATCAGCCAGCTTAATTATAAACTAGTTTTATATTTAATATTGCTTTCCTAATTTAAGGTCTTCTAATTTGCTTCTGAGGCAGCCTCAGCAAGAGAGAGTCTACAGTTCTTACTTGCAACTGGACCTATCAGAAGTTGAACCCTGCATTTCAGGACCGAAGAGGTGAGCATTATATGTCTTAAAACTCTGCCTTGTTCTTTCCTTCTACCTACTATTCTTGCGAAGTGGTCATTAGTTTTTCTATTTCTAATAGGCCTCATGATCGAGTTCCCTTGAAAGAGATGAAAGTTGACTGGCACGCATGCCTTGATAACTAAGTTGGGTTTAAGGTGAAGTGTAAACAGTATCAATGGTTACCTAATCACGTCTTTTCTCTACTCTTTGGGCCATTGTTTCAAGATGGCTACATTAAAAAGAAAAAAATAAAATGACCTGTAGGGGATGAATATTGCTTTACTTTTCTGGCGAATAATGCTTTTGCCAATTTATATTTTATATCTCTAAACTTTATTTATTATTATGCATCAATTAATCTGAAGGTTAGGAATTAGTTACCCTCTATATTTAGAGTATGGTATCAGGTTTGAAAGTTTTCCTGTTTGGACTGCCTTGACTAGTGTCAAGACATGTGAGCTCTTGCTTTCTGTCCAGGGTTTTGGTGTACCGAAAGAAGAGCAGAATAAAGAGGTTAAGTTCTCATTCTGTGGACAACCTGCAGAAATTAGACATGGAAGTGTTGTCATTGCGGCCATCACAAGTTGTACAAACACATCGAACCCAAATGTCATGCTTGGGGCTGCTCTTGTTGCAAAAAAGGCTTGTGAGTTAGGCTTGCAGGTTAGCTTCCTATGCTTCTAAATCTGATTCCATTAGCTTTTGGGGATGTATGTGTAATTTCAGCTTGACGAATTCTACTAATAAAGCAATTTGTGAACCATTGTGATAATTCCTACAAAGTGACGAATTTTCTAACATCACTCTTGTTTAACGAGCTTCAGGTTTACATATTTTCTTGTTTGGATTTATGATAGGTTAAGCCATGGATTAAAACAAGTCTCGCTCCAGGTTCTGGAGTGGTTACGAAATATTAGCGCCAGAGGTTTGCAATTTAGATAGGGCTTCTGCTTTCCATTTGTCTCCGTAAGGATCTGATATTTGTTTCTGGTGATGGTGTTCAGTGGCCTGCAACAATACTTGAATCAGCAAGGCTTTCACATTGTTGGTTATGGCTGCACAACTTGTATTGGAAATTCTGGGGAACTTGATGAGTCGGTTGCATCTGCCATTTCAGAAAATGGTATCTATAACAGTCATATTGCTTTTATCCTTCCATCTTTAGGAAACCATACATTCATCCTAGTCCGCACGTTATTGAACATCAAAAACTTGTAATTTTTCACTTAGGGAACTCAAACTTTTATATGCTACCCCAATCATTTGCCAGTCTTTTGGAACTGACAACTGTTTGTGGATTATTCAGGACTGCTGACCTATTATCTGATTGCTATTTTCATAATTCTTTATATTCGACATTAACATTAGGGGAAGCTAGCTCTACATGGGGTCAATTTTTCATTTTTTGCTTTGTTTTGTTTTTTTAAACCTATCTTGCTAGATTCTGTTCCTTAAGACATCTGGTTTTCTTGTGTGATGAGTTTTGGCTCATGCATCTTCTAATTGAAGTTGTACTTAACTGTGATAGCTGTCAAATCTTTGTTTATTGACATTCTTCCTCAAATGATCTCCTTGTTACCTTGCAGACATAATTGCTGCGGCCGTGCTTTCTGGGAATAGGAACTTTGAAGGTCGTGTTCATCCGCTGACAAGGGCTAACTATCTTGCTTCACCTCCATTAGTTGTTGCCTATGCTCTTTTTGGGACGGTTTGCGTGTCATTCTGGGGTACTATCTTTATATGTGTTCACCATTTTCTAATGGGGATGCCTCTTTGAAGTCTTTGAACATTTGATCATCTAAATCAGCACACTATTTTGCATATTTGAATGTCATATTTATCTGTCCGTTTATTATCCAGCTAACTTGAATTTAGAGATAATAATACATTGGTTGTCAACTTACCTTCAAAATTAATAACCAATATTGATAGATACTGTGCTTCACTATAATAGTCAGCTCAATCGATGGCTCAGAACATTTTCAGTTTGTCTTGACTAGTCCTAGAAGAAAACATTATGGAGAGAAGCTGCAAAGCTGACTTCCTTCCTTCCAACCTGGAGAGTTTAAATCAAGTTTTGTTGTATATTCTATTTGATTTCAGGTTGACATTGATTTTGAGAAGGAGCCAATTGGAGTGGGAAAGGATGGGAATGATGTGTACTTCAGAGATATCTGGCCTACCACTGAAGAAATAGAAGAGGTAAATGAATTACAAGTGCGAATATTTAATAGTTGTATGTAAAATTGTGATGATGTAATGAACAATCTTTAACAGGTTGTGCAATCTAGCGTGCTGCCTAGTATGTTTAAAAGTACATATGAGGCTATCACAAAGGGGAACCCTATGTGGAATCAGCTTGCAGTCACTGCTTCCACTCTTTATGCATGGGACCCTAAATCTACCTACATTCATGAGCCACCATATTTCAAGAACATGAGCACGGAACCACCAGGTCCCCATGGTGTGAGGGATGCCTATTGCTTGTTAAATTTTGGTGACAGCATAACTACCGATCATATCTCCCCAGCAGGCAGTATCCACAAAGATAGCCCTGCCGCAAGGTATCTCGTTGAGCGTGGGGTTAGTCCAAGAGATTTTAATTCATATGGCAGCCGTCGAGGAAATGATGAAGTGATGACAAGGGGCACATTTGCTAATATTCGTCTGGTCAACAAGCCTTTGAATGGAGAAGTGGGCCCAAAGACAATCCACATACCAACAGGAGACAAACTTCATGTGTTTGATGCAGCAATGGTGCGTGCTTTCATCTCATCATTGCCATTGTTGTCATCATTTCCTCAATAATTGAGTAGGTTATGTAATGTGGCTGCAGAGGTACAAAGAAGCTGGGCAGGACACTATTGTTCTTGCTGGAGCAGAGTACGGAAGTGGCAGCTCCCGAGATTGGGCTGCCAAGGGTCCAATGCTACTAGTAAGAAGATCTTTGATGTTCTAGCTTCTTTGCAGTGCTTTCATCTAAAGATTATTCCTTGTTGTCTATCCAGGGAGTCAAAGCAGTAATTGCTAAGAGCTTTGAGAGAATTCACCGTAGCAATCTTGTTGGAATGGGGATCATTCCCTTGAATTTCAAGCCTGGTGAGGACGCAGAGACATTAGGATTAACAGGTCATGAACGCTACACCATTGACCTTCCAAATAAAATCAGTGACATAAAGCCTGGTCAAGAAGTTACCGTCACAACTGACACTGGCAAATCTTTCACTTGTAAAGTGCGTTTTGACACGGAGGTATGTTTCTGCATAGTGCTTTCCAAGTGCAGGTAGTTTATTACCTTACAATATGACTCGTATTCCCAAGCTCTGAACAAACTTAACTCATGCAGGTTGAGTTGGCATATTTTGATCATGGCGGCATTCTTCCATACGTCATCAGGAACCTCATTTAAGGGTAGCATTCCCTCGTTTTTAAGGTTTCTGGTTCCTTTCGAATATTGCTTTGTTATGATACAAGCTGCAACCTGCATAACCATCGGTTCTCACATATTTCAAGTTGAGCATGGCCATGAAGACAACAGAAGAGACCGCAGTTTTAAATTGATGTTCAAACCACCGAGTATTTTTCTTCTTTGTGTGGCCTCCTGGTTGTGTTCTTGTGACTTAAAAGCAATATGAAGTTTAACGAGCTCGAATCCTATAGCTGTCATTTGAGTGGTAAAAAGCTTGGTGGTGTGCTCCACTCATTGTGGCACCTTGTTGTTGATAGAAGCAAAGTTTCTACTTCAGTTTTCATAAAACTCTTTTTTTAAAAATCATTTTCTACTGAAAATGGACTCGCATAATAAACATCAGATCTTTAGGATAGTGGCTATCAACAGCGACATTTGAAATTCTCTTTAATGGAAAATCCCAATAACAAAGTACCATCAGACAATCAAGAACATCCGTACAAGTTTTTCTTCTCCCATGCGGCAATAGCTTGCATGGTCCACTTCTGTTGACATTCTTAGCTTTGTAAAAGTGCTAGACTTTTATAATTCACATTTTAAGAGCTGCAATCTGGAAAGACCTGAAGAGAACGTGAGATGTAACATAAATGTTGGATGGACGAGCCGTATAGCTGGTTTCAGCGTAACTGTGTGTCCAGTGTTTCAACTGAGATGTTAAATCTCACACCCATTGATGCTCAAGCCCCCAACGTACTGAAAAAGTAACTTGTGCTTAACGCTTGCCTCACAAACCATTTTTAATGCTCTTCCGAGATAACTTCACAATCTGTAACTTGTTCTAAAAACTTGCTGTTTTTATTAAAATTGATAAACTTTACAAAATAAGAACTGGGCATTTGGAGGCACGTAACCCATCACCAACTTGAAACATCACATGAGGAAATCACAAGTTCCTGTTCTTACAGCGCAAGGATTTGGTGGCTCCAGAGGCTAGAGCTATGGCCTTGCCTTCTGTATTTGTCGTCATCCAATCCCTCTCTGCACGACGCTGATGTTGCCTGGCGTTCTTGGCTCTTTTTGGTGCTAAGCGAGTGTCTCGTTCCAGAAAGGCAAGTCTAAACTTTTCAGCCATAGACAACTCATTGGGATTTGACGGAGATGAAGCTACAGGCCTTGGTGCAAATCCACGAACTGCCCATGTCTTTGGATCAATATCCTTAACAAAAAGGTAATCAAGTGCAATATCCGGAAATGCTTCAATGGGCACTGTCATCCCTCTAAATCCAAATGGTGACGGCTTTGGATTCACTGTTATGCGTGGGCATTCAGTAACTAAGAAATTCAATGATTCTGTATTGACCTTGGGCTGCAACATTAACACAAGACACCAGATGAAAATTAGCAGAGGATGCACAATACCTAGATTCTGGGAAGCCAAGAGGAGCTAAAGCAGGATGGGCTGTCAATCCTACGAGAAAAACGAAAGCACTGCCTGTAACATGAACAGTTTCTCTAACATATAGGTTTCCCTTTCACAATCAAACACCCACAGCTCCCTTCATTTTTCCAGCACCGCCAAGCAATCTTTTAATAATTTACTAATGTAAATGGCACTTAAGCATAAGAAAATCGTTCATACTTGTGCAAACAAAATGCACAAATGAATATGATGAGACATGATTTGTCAAGTGATGCATGTGTGTAAGTATTAATGAAAAGTCAAGAATTGTAGGGGGTATATATACTACATGTCCATACCCAAACAAGCCAACGAAGAGATTCGGCACCATGACTGATTTCAGCCACATCAAGTTCCTCCCAGGAATCTCCATCAACATGCTTTAGCTCTAATTTCAATAAACCCAAGCAGCTGCGAGCAGTGTAGTCGCTCTTCGGACACCCACTGCAACATTAACTTCAGATCAAGCCTGTTAGATTTATAGTCTAGTCATATTTTGTGCCTACTTAATTCAGAAGACAAATTGACCAATAATACCAAAAAGAAATCTTATTATTCAGAAAAGAGAAAATTTGACTGTTAGTAACATTACCAAACAACATAAGCATTTTAACCATGGATCAATGGTTAAAAAATAAACAGTTTGAATAGTCAACAAGCAGATTGATGCAACAGTCAAGAACAAAAGCTACACAACAGATCAATTATTAGTTCTCCCTTGCATTCATAAAATCCTAGCGTAGTGCAGCGATTTGACAAGAGACCTTACCCACATCTCAATGTGTGCAATGACCTGCAGTTCTGCAAAACCACAGAAACACCTGCGGCAGTAATGTTGTTGCACTGACTGGACAAGACCAAGCAAATGGTTAAAAGTTCTAGAAAATTAAATAAAAATCCAAAGCCAAAATCCTGCAATCAGCGATTCACTGCTTAAGAAAGTATAGTTAGGTTTGAATTATGTTGATGTGCGTGGGGCACAAAAAATAAAAACAAAAGTCAGTCAGTCAAATCTTGATGGAGTGCAACACAGTTTATAACAAGTGTGATAGCAAGATCCAGCAAGCTATGCTCAATGATGTTCAGATTCAGAATATCATGAGATTGACTAGTAATTTCCTATTTAATTAAACTGCATTGGAAGCAGCATAAACGATGAAGTAGCCCAATGTGAAGCCACAGCACAAATTTCCTGTGTCAACTATAACTGGTGATCAAAATAATTTCCAAATATGACCAACAATTACTTAATCTCCAGATGACCTTAAACATCAATCTATTCATCCACAACTCTCTCACTCCATGGCCTTTGTACATTAAGATATTCTTACCACTAATAACAGAAAAGCAATAGAATCAATTCCCAATTAATGCCAGCTCATTTTCTACTTGGATCACTGAGCGATAAAGTTCAAACTTCAGTACCTGATATCTAGAGCTCGAAGAAATTTGCATATTTCAGCTATTCTGATTAAACCTGAATCAGTAACTTTTGAACCAGAAATGTCAAGAATTTCCCAGGAACTATCAGCCAAAGAAATAAGGACTTCATCATTCAGCAATTTTCTCCTTCTCGCAATTGCTGAAATTGCCATCTTCCAAACAGAAAGATAACCTTGATAAGCTCAATTAACATTCAAGCAACATAGAAATGGTAATGCATAGAATAGAATACTTATGACCCTGCATTGCATATAAGCAAAGTTCCATAGGCTTGCAGCTCTAAATCAAGCAAGATCTCCTTAGCCCCATTTTCAACAAGTATCATATAAACCCTTATATCCAACAGGATGTATCTCAGAAATTTTTCATTAAATTACCCATTCTCTCTTCTATTCACCTTTTTACTAACAAATCTCACATCTGTCATTTCTTTTTAGCATATTCAACTAAATCATTAACAAACCAAAAGCAAATACAGAAGCAGACGTACACACACTGTGAGAAATCACTAAAATAACCAATGTGGGAAAGCTTCCAAGATTCCCACCTTAAGATGAGAAGGGAAGCCAATGGCAATCTCCGCCAAGTCTGCAATAACATCATCCAAATGCTTGCCAAGAACTCCAAGGCACAAGCTCACCAAACTTAGCGGCTTGGTCTTCTCACCATTTAATCCTACATCAACTTCACATAATCAATAATCAAGTAATCGATAACTAAAATCAATCATTACATGAAATCGCCCAAACCCAGTTGCAGTCAGAAACAGGCAATTCTACGACAGAAACAACAAAAGATTTAGTAACTAATTGGTGCTAAATCACTACTTTTTTTCAAAATCAAAGAGAAAAGTAACAAGCTTTTGATAAAATGGGCTGAAGTTTGCTTCATTATTACAAAGCTCAATTACAACATTGAAAATTCTTTGAATAAAATTGAATAAGGGTATACTCAATCCAAATCATATAACAAATATATATACGTATGTATAAACAGTAAGAGGGGGAGAGAAAGAGTACTGACTGGAGGAAGGAAGAGGAGGTGCAAAATTGAAAGCCGAAAGACTAGGATTGAAATCAAGCTTCTTGTTGCATGAGGATATTACATGATCTGTTGCAGCGTTTTCTTTTTCCATTTATTTCCAGAACAGAGACTCACCAAAGCGGACGACAGGATGGAGAAGACGAAGAAGAAACCGACTTTTTCACTAAACTAATATTAAAAATATTAAACTTCTGCTTCTCTATAGAGATTAAGCAAAATAACGAGTGGAGGGTATTTTGGTAATTGGAGCGAGAATCTCCACTTAGCCGGTTTGCTTGTGAATCAAACGTTTTTGAATTTAGAGTTACCAAACACCCCAAACGACAGCCTCTGGAACGATGGTGAAGGGAGGCCAAAACCTGCCGGCCGACGTAGTTCAGTTGATCGACCAGCTAGAGCGCCACTGCTTGGCTGCCGATGGATCTCTCATCTCCAAATCCACCTTCCACGATCTCCAACTCGTACTCCCTTTCTGTCTCTAACCATTTCTATCTAATTATTCAGTCACTAATTACTTACTATCGCAGGCCAGAGAGGAAATGTGCAGAGAGCAATTGCGTTATTTGGAAGCTATGGTATTGTTGGTTCTCCCTCCTTTTAATTACTTAATGCTCATACTTTGATCCGATGTTTCTTTTTCTTTCGTAGGCGATATACTGCGAAGCAATGGCTATGATAGAAGAGCACCAACAGGCGGTTTCGGGGGCTAATATTGGCGCCAGCATTCGAGATGTCCATGGAAGTTTGAAGAATCTCGCTCAGGTGATTGCATTCCTAACTCACATTTCTTTTTTTTTTCTTTTTGTGTGTGTATAAGTTTTTTATGACTAGAGAAGATTTTGTATTTTTAAGCAAATGCAAAGTTTAGACATTTCATGTTGTTTTGTGTTAGTTGAGGTTATTGGGCAAACCAGAGAATTTTGTAGTTGAGGTTATAGGATGAATTTAGTATGTTTGGTGTCTAAAACAGAAGGTTTCGTTTGGATTTCGGTTTATTTTAGGTTTATGAGACTCTAGAGCATAGATTGGTGGTAGCTGAAGCAGCTCAGAAATTGAGACTTCCTCTTATATCAAAAGATGGTGAGATCCATGAGGATGAGATTGAAAAATGGAGTGTCATGTCAAGAAGCTCGCTTGATAGTACAAGTACCAGTGTTACTATTAGCTCGAGCTCAAATTCTATGAATCATACAAATAGTTCTGGGACCAGTGGTGGAAACAATACTCTATTTGTCAATGCTATTGAATCGGTGGAACCTGGGGTTGGTGGTGCGCCTAATCGTTTTCTTGGCATAACACCTGCCTACTTATGGCATTCTCAGCTTCAACAAGCACCATTAACAATGGTAATTTATGCATGTGGTAGTGTCTTGTCCATCGTACTGCTTGTGCTGGTGGTTGGATTAATTTTTGGCTTACTTTTGTATCAACAATTTTAGGACATTGCAGATTACCAAATGGCCCTTTGCCTTGAGATTGAAGCTCGTTTGAAAGATAAATGTGATAAGTTGGCTGAAGCTTTTATTGATGATACTGGTAAGTCTGCGATACTGCTGGATGAACCCCTACTTACTTCTTCCGTTCTCCCTATCTCCAGCACCATCCACTGAGAGATTTCTGTTTTCCTCATCGTTTAAATTTCTCATCCATTTATGAAGCAACATCTGGGGACCACAAATATTCTTTTGATTCAAATGACATATATAATGACAGGTTACTCAACCAAGTCCATTGTGGAAAAACCACATATTCTTTTGATTCAAATGAAAAGTAAAAATAACACCCTGTCTATTATTGAGCATATATGTGGACTGCATGCAATGTGGAAGGTGATTTAGCAGGTAGCTACATAATTTTGAAAGCTACTTGTAAACAGACTAAGGACATATTTGACAGCAATTTGTAGGTAACCATGTTACATGCGATAGTGCATTATTTAGCTGATCAAGTTTCCTGTTTGCTTTTTTACTTCAGATTCATCCAGTTCTCAAAATTCTACTGCTCGGCTTCCAGAGAGGTTTTACATCCCATATTTGCTGTTAGGCTATGATACATTTATATACTCAACATAGAACAGAAATTGACAAAAAAGAAAAAGAGAAGATCTTACTTTTAGCTACTTTTTGACCACCTATATCAAATGAGATAGTGATCTTCTTATATTTTTCTTTTATAGGGTTAAGTTGATAATGGAGGAAATTGAAAGGGAAGAAGCAGCACTGCGCGAGGATCTATATTCGGCTGATCGAAAATTCTCAGAATATTATAATGTGTGTTTAAAACGTATTTTATTTTTGTAGTTTGTTTCTAAATTTCCAGACGGCTAAATATTTATCAAATGTCAATCTCAAGAAGCTTATGCTTTTCAGAAATATTCTGATACTTGTACAAAAAAATTTGTCCTGAGAAGGTCTTGGAGCAGATACTTGGGGTGCTGATTAAGCTTGTCAAAGATTTGAAGCTGCAGCATCAACATAAATATGTAAGCCTCTCACCACATTAGGAACGTCTCAAATTATTTATAATACCTTCCAACCTTTAAATTCAGTAATATTGCGTTAATAGTGTTCTGGATCCTTTTGCTTTAATAGTGTTCATTCTGTAGGATGAACTTCAAAAGACTTGGCTTTGCAAAAGGTGTGAGACCATGAATGCAAAATTAAGGTTTGTTCCTATCGATAGCCAGATCTAACTTTAACGTTGCAAGAGAGGACATAGGCATCAAGTGTAGTATGCAACAGTTCTGAACAGTTTGTCTCGTCACTTACAAACCTAGTTACAATTTGGTGTTCCCTTTTTTAAGTATAATATACAAAGTGTGAAGGATTGTCGTTGTCGTCGTGCCTTCCCATCATCATCAAACGGCCCTGTCACCAATTATAATAACCCAATGTCGTACCTCGCACCAAAACTCAACTCTTTGTCTTGTCACCAATTAATAACCCAGCAAATGGTGTGGTAGCTTGTTTTTAACAATGAGTTGTAACGCATATGACCAGGGTTCTAGAGAATGTCCTGCTACTTGAGACTTATACTCAGGAGTCAATACCAGCACTCCGAACAATAAGGTACATGATATTTTACTGTGTCCTTTGTGGTATGCATTTTGGTATTAACTAGTTTTCTGTTATATCCAACAATTTTCTTTTTTGCAGGAAATATCTTGTAGAGGCCACAGAAGAAGCTTCTATGGCATACAACAAAGCGGTCTGTTCCTTATTATTATGTACATATAAACATGATGATATTTCTAATTATATTTTGTTGTACATATAACTTGGTTGTACATATAAATATAATGATATTTCTAATTATATTTTGTTAGTTTACTTTCTTATTTGGATCCTGGATTTGCATTTAAACTTTTTTGCCAGGTTACACGCCTTCGTGAATATCAAGGTGTTGATCCTCACTTTGATACAATTGCAAGGCAATACCATGATATTGTAAAGGTAATCACCACCTAGTTTTCTTCCCGTGGTTGGTCTTTCGTGCATTTTATGCAGCCCCTCATATCAGAGCCTTTTTTCTTTTCTGGCAGAAATTGGAGAACATGCAATGGACTATCCATCAAGTTGAAATGGACCTGAAGCGTTTACCGGATCATCCTAGTGCTTAACTTGGGATTGTATATTCTGATGCTCAGATCTGTATATTTCTTATTGTGTTGGAAGTCCTTGCATCTTGTTTCATTTATTTTTCTCTTGATTTCCCCCTCAGGACACTCACTGTTTTTGGTTTCTGGTATAACGTAACAGCTTATTGGAAGTATCGATTTCCAGTTGGTATCATCCCCCTTGAAGTAGACAGCAATTCTTGTATCGAAAAGAACTAATAAAAACTTAAAAACATACATAATGTTGTTTTGGGGCTTTACTGGTTCAGATAACAATATAGATTTATTATATAAAATTAAAATATTTTGTGATATTAAAAATAAATTCCATCAAATTTATGATATAATATAGCTCGTTGGAGAGTGGAGACACTTGAGAAAACAGAGTCGGTAAGAAATCAAGACACGGATGGTACTTTGTTTGGGGGATAAGGTCAAAAGTTGGAATCCGGTTCTCTCCGCTCGCCCATTCGTTACTATCTCCAGATTCTTGGGTCTAGGTCCTCAAACTTCATCTTCCAGACAATGCCCTGCTGGCTATGGAACTACAACTTACAAGCTCAAGTGGGGTGGTAGGTCCCAACACGCGTATATTGTAAGCGTATTTCTCCAATGACCGACTCTGCTCTTTTACTTCTCCGAAAGGATTTCCCATTTCTATATATACCACCCCCCCGAGGACGACTTTATTTCGCACCATACTTCTATCGCTTCTGTCCTAAGGTAAGCGTCTTTGTTCTATTGGTGGCCTTGTCTTGCTTGCTACTTTCTTCTATTCTATGATCGTTAGTCTTCTGGTATTGTTTCATCAATATTTTTTCGTTCTAGTGTTCCCTATCTCTTGAGGTAACATCCATGATCCATATACTACTGTCGATCATAGTCATTAGCTCTGCATGCAACGTGCTTCGGTGTCTTTAGCTTTTGATGTTCTATGTTGTTATAATCGCACCGGGTTTTCTGGTTTCGCATCTTTCCTTTTCTTCCTTCTTTGTTGGGGGTTTACCATTCTTTCATCATGAGGCTGTTAGGAAGATCGATTGTTTTTCTAATTTCCTTTTCTTCCTTCTTTGTTGGGGGTTTACCATTCTTTCATCATGAGGCTGTTAGGAAGATCGATTGTTTTTCT
>JAOSBN010000179.1:49977811-49994702 GCA_027563595.1 Erythroxylum suave
ATGAACCAAACATAATAATGTGAATTTTAGGAAAAAGATTACTTTCCCAAGCAAGAATCCATGCCAACCAAACAAGGTCTTAGTGTACAAGCAGTGGTTAGCTTCTGCCTTGTTGAAACCTAAAGTTTTCAGTGTTGTAGTCAGCTGTTTGTGCCATTGTCTGCTTGCTTGTTTAAGCCCATAAATTGATTTTAGTGGTCTGCAGACTTCCCCTGCCTTGGCCTTTGTGTATCCTTGTGGAGGTATCATGTAGAGTTCCTCTTCTAGGTGACCATGTAGGTAGGCATCATTGATGTCACACTATATTATAGGCCACTTCCTGATTCTTGCTATAGCTAGGAAAGTTCTAATTGTTACAATTCTAGCTATAGGGGAAAACACCTCTGAGTAGTCCACACCCTCTCGTTGGTTGAAACCCTTGGCCACCAACCTTGATTTTAATTTGTCAACTGAGCCATCTGGTTTGTATTTGACTTTATACACCCACTTTGATGCTATAGCTCGCTTTCCTTTAGGCAATTCTGTCAACATCCAAGTTTGGTTGTCTTCAAGGGCTATCAATTTAATTCAAAATCAAACAAACAATCAAGGTGAGAACATCTTAGGTTACTCAAAATTGCTCCCTTTAGCTTATTGCCTCGAAGTCCCGATAATGTCTGGAAGTAGTCGCTCTACATGCTCTTCTACATGCAATCACATACATTTTCACATTATTACATTGCACATTCAGATAAATAAGCTCATTTATATATGTATCATATATTATGCATGTTCAATGACAAATTCTCGGGTATGTTTCTTTAATACAATTTATTATCAATTTACAACACCTTCCAAGCATTCTTTACTCCAAACTACACTTTACTCACCTTAATCCTTTCATTTAACATTGACTAAATTAATTTAAGCTCTTATTTAAACCTTAATACCTCATATAGAAATACCCTAGCATTGGTTAGTTCAAACTTCACTCGAAAGATAACTCTTTTTCTCCATAGGTTTGGCCACGATCATGGTGTCCCTGCCATGATCGTGACAAAAACATTTTCTAGCCAGGCCACGACCATGCTGTAAGGACCACGAGCACGATCGTGACAGAAACTTTATTTTGTCAGGTGACGATCGTGCCTTGCCTTTTTCTTCCTTCATCCATATGAATTTAACACTTATATAAACATTAACTCTACTCCAAAGTTTTTAGCATTCATACACATTAATGCAATTTCATTTCATACTAATTCAATGACCAAATTGATTGCATTACTCTCAAACGTCTACTCATTTAATTCAACATTTCTTATCTAATCTCTTCATTCAAGAAAACCTATTCTTTTTCCATAATTCCTCATTCATAAAGCATCAAACAATTTATTCACTAAGTTATGTCCTTATCTTAAGCCCATATTAAGTCCAAAAGCATCATAATTATACACTTCATTCTTAATTGATTCAATCATTGCATAATAAAAAAACTTCTATGAAAAATCGTTACCCACGATCGTGTCATCCCCTGCCATAATCGTGACAAAAACTAATCTCCTATTTATCCTGCAATTTACTAGTTTTTCTCAGGACATATTTTTAGTTCAGTTTTGTTTGAACATTATGACCTATAAAATGAGGTATTTAGGCAACATCTTCTTCTAATCAAATGTTCTTCTACATTTTAAGTTTCTAATGATATCAAATTCATGCATTTTGGTTCAGTATATGCAAGTTATAACTAAAATATTACAGACTATTCTCATATCACAATAGAATATTGTTTTCAACTTCAAGCCAAATTTCAAGACCTTAAGGACATAATTCAAATTCAATTCCTTCGTGAAAATTGTATCCATATGTCTCTAGTTTAATCTAGATCAAAATCCATCTGATTTGGATATCTATAGATTAAGAGATGGCCAAATTACAGATGCATGTGCAGTAAAAACGTTTTATATAACATACTCCAGCACACTTCATTTCCAAAATTCTATCATTTTAAGTTGATGATTTTTGGAGTTATACTTCAAGTTCAGTTCAGTATTCTCTAGTCACAATTCACAAATTCATGAATGATCACAACCTAGAAACAGAGCCTATGTCTATACTTTCCTATATCACATTTTCTGCACTTTTGTCTACTTCACTAATCTTCGTTTAACTCCATTTGGTTCAAAATCCTTCATCTTGTTAATTATATCAACAAATTTGCTTCTTCCCACACTACTCACGCATGCATCCATTCATCTTTCTATACCACTCATGCATGCATCCATTTACAAACATTAAAACAACATCAAAATGTCATTTACATTATATAACCTATAAAACTTAATGCATAACTTACTTGATATTAAGAAAAATTCTAGAAGTTGAGAGTGGACAGAAGAAATTTTTGTGGGTGGAGAAAAACAAGAATAGATAGAAACAAATCAACACATGGATTGAAGTTTTTACTTTGTAAGGGAATCAATCATGTAGACCAAAGGCATGGAATGAACAAGCTAGGTGTTTTAGTGATGGCTAAACAAGAAGAAAGAGTAGATGATTTCAGTGAAGACAAACAAAAGAGTTGGATAAATTTTCCTTATAAAAAACGTGATTTAGGTGTCCCAAGATACATTGCCACATGTCATTTTGCAGGTTTTGCATTTGTCCATTCGATATGCTACCATTTGTCTCTTAGCTGTTGGTCCACATGTCACACATTAATTGGTTCATTTATCCTTCACCTAAGCCACCAAATATCACACTTCCATTTGTTTCTTATTTCTACATTTTTTCTAGTCCAAAATATTCCAAATTTTTAGAAATTTTCAAAAAATCACCAAAAATGCTAAATTAATGCTAATACACACTAATTTAATTTTCAAGACAAATAATCCACAGTTTACATTTTAATCGCATTAAAATCACTTATACTCAAAAAAATGTCAATAAATGCATGTAAAACTTTTTTTACTGAGTTTCAACATTATTCACGTGCATGAGTATGCCATATGATGCATGAAATGTACTTCTAATTTTTCAATAAACTCTTGTGTGCAATATCCTAGGGTTCTAACCCTGATCATAGAATAATGAGATGTTACAAATATGCAAGTAAGTGAAAATACCTTTGAGAAGGGCAAAATCAGTTTGAGGTACAAACCTTTGAAAGCTTTTTAATCACTAAGAGTAGTAAGCTTCTATTTGAACAAAATTAACAGTAATAATCTGGCACTTTAAAACGCGATAGTGACCAAAAATTTTCAAGAGGAATTTATTGCAGCTAGCACTTGCCTCGAAAGGAACTCTTGTTGTACCTAAAAATGTCCAGCTGGTTCAAGTTACCTACTTTAAAGGTAAGGAGATACATCTCAAAACCTAAATCCATAATAAAAGGGTTAAGTTTTAAGACTTTATCAACACCAATAATGAAAATTTTGTAATTGGTATATCTGAGAAAAAGCTTCTAGAAAATGGCTAAGTAAGCGGATTAAAAGCCTTGAAGATTCTTAGCCAATAAGGTGATGAAGACTTCAGAGACCCCAGAGGTCTTTAGGGGATTTACTGCGAAAGCTGGTGGATAATCAGAGGCCAAGATAATTAAGAAATGTAGGCTAGAAGGTAGACCTTCTTTTTTCCCAAGTTCTAAGAAATAGGCAAAAGTCCAGACAAATCACACACACGCAGGTTAAAATGTTGCAAAGGGAGATTGAAAAGGCAACTTTTTTAATTTCGTAAGAGAAACTCAAGAAAATAAAGTCTAGAGCGAAGAACTTACGAAAAGCTACTGCTTTATATATATATATAAAAGGAATCTAAATTGAGTTTGTTATTAACATAACAAAAGATAAATTGATGTAGTAAAACTCAAATAAATTTGAAGTGTTTTTTCTTTAGATAGAGGATTTCTTGAAGAAGCATATTTATTAACCCAAAATAAGATGAACATTTTAATAATTAAAATGTATTCATAAATAAATATTAAATTTATAAATAAAATTTTATTTATTGAATTATTTATTTTATTAATATATAATAAAACTTTTTATTAATATTTATTACTCATTATATAAGAGATTAAATAAAATTATCTACTTAATTAGTTCATAAAATTAATTTATTTATAAGTTTTATTTAATTTTTAATTATTATGAGTAATAAAAATAATTACATTAATATTAGTGATTAAATATAATTTTTAATTTAAATAAAATTTAAATTAGAAATATAAAACAAAAATAAAAAATCACATCATAAAAATAGAAGTGAAATCAAATTATACCTTAAATTTTTTAGCTTTTAATTTTTTACACGAGTTGGAGGTCAATGAATTAATATATTTTGAATAAAATACATACTCTTATATAAGAAATCTTAGAAAAACCTCTCGTGATCTTCAAAATTCAAAATTTTCGGAAAGTTTAGTTTTTCACAAAAAATCTTTTCTTAGACTTTCATTAAAAATAAGACGAAACACACACAGTATAAATATCTAACATAAATTAATCAAATACTATTTATATAACGATTCAATTTAACTTTTAAACTGAATCTGAATTAATTAAATCTAATTCAAACTAATGATTAATTATAACTATCTTAAATTATTAATTCAAATCAAATTTAATTGATTCTTGTTAAGTTTAGGAATTGAGTTAGATCATCATATTAATGACATAATGTCTAATATTTATTCTGTGTTTATTTCGTCATTTTCTTTTAATCGATTTAAGAGATATGAAAAACTGAAAATTAAATAGGTTTTTTGATAAATTTAGAAATTATTAAGTTTTCTAAGATTTCTCAATTTAAAGAAAAGATTTATGCATTTTACCCGTATATTTTCTAATAGAAAATGATTGTTTTAATTATTTTTAAGTTAACCAAATATTCACTTTTCAATTCTCAAAAAAAAAAAAACCACTTTTCAATTTGTCAAGTTAGGGTCTTGAGCATGATTTTAAATTTCATTCTGTACCAGTCAGCACTGAGCCGTATGTACCACACCTGCCGGAAAACGATACGAAATAGGAATGCTTATGTATCGAGTATAAATACTAGTTGATAATGGTCCGTTTCGTCTGGTACTGGTTAGTACCGACTAGTATTTATAATATTAGCCATATATCAGTATGTTTTTGCTTTATGTTTCAGTTATATTTGGTTGTTTCCTTATCACAAACTCTTGTTGTAAATTGTAATAATTTGAGAGTATAGATATTTATTATTCTTTTTATTAGATATTTTGATGTAATTATTATTTATTATATAAAAAAAATTGTAATTATAATATCTTAGATGATTTGTACTGTTCTTAATTTATATTCATATAACGATGATTGTCTTTTTAATATAAATTGTACTTATTATTTATACGTGAAATATTCAAAAATTATGATATTTTATATTAATTGTGATTATTATTTGTTATTTTGATTTGTAAAAATATAAAGTTCAACCGTAGAACATCACAATGGTTATTTTATAATTTAAAAAAATTTAAAAACTTTTTTATAAATTAAAAAAAAACACTCAAAATGATAGCCAATATCAATATACTAAATCTCAATCTAATATTAAATTCGGTGCGATATTCGAAATGTCAGTCTTGGCCTGGAGTCCAGAAAAGTACGCGTTACATAGCAAGTAACGGGGGATACTTCACTTATAGACGGCGTTAGGTATGTGTTAAAGGGTTTTTCTCAAAAAAGGAATAAATAAGAGACTGAGGGGATCCTTTATGTGGCAAGTTACTTTGTTAAGTAATCTCTTGGGCCCCAGCAAGCTTCTTATTCACTTGACCCCGCGGTGAACAATTCACTTGCATAGTAATGGCGTCTTGGTGCGCTTTGAGACCCTCTAATGTCCCAGTTGTGAAGTTGTGCACACTGCAAAGTTGCAGGTTGCTGACTGTCGGTTGTGTCTCCGCCTTCGGCTCTGCCATTTGGCGGCAGTCTTCGCTTTCTTCTAGTCGACTCATTGCTTCTCCTTTCGCTTCCCTCAGCAGCACCATGTTTCCTGGTCTCTCTCTCTCTCTCTCTCTCTGATTTTAATTCTCTAGATTGCTGAGTTTTGTTATATACATGGGCAAATAATGCTTTATGTTTGAAACTTTTTTTTTCTTTTTAATTTTCTCGGATTAGATTGTTTAAACTTTTCTTGTCTAGGGGTATCTGCAGAAATCTGTAGATGTGAGATTAGTAGATATTGTTGAAAAGTAAATAAGAATGGAACAAAAAGCAATTTGTTATCTTTGGTATTCTAGTAGGTTGGTGGGATTTGGGAGGTGAAGGAAACGGGCTGTGGTTTTGAAGAAATAAGATTTGGAAATGTAAGATGATTATATTTGTTTCTAAATGTTATTGATTTTGGATGAGTTGTTATATGCTTTCCCTTTCGAGTTCTCTGGTAAGATCGTATCAACATTGCTCGGTTTGTATGTTGTACTGCAAGGAATGATGCGATTATTTGGCAATTTGGTTCGTCTGTGATCAGGTGCTTCAAACACAGCTTGTGATTTCTTTTATTGATCGTTAAGCTATCAAGAGATAACGCTAAATAGATAAATACAAGTGGAATGAAAAGAGACAGACATGCAATAGTAGATTTATAACTATGACCAATAACGATCTAGTCAGGAGCCTGCACTGAAGAGCTTGTAGTCTTTAGACTGAGCTCTAGTATCACCCATGTGCCTTGCTGTTCAATTCACTTTGATGCTGGTTTGTGCATTAACACTGGCGATTATATTCTGGTGTTGTAGCTAAGAAAGAGGCAGTTAAGACAGACAAAGCTCCGGCAGCCTTGGGACCATATTCCCAAGCCATCAAAGCTAATAACGTTCTCTACGTTTCTGGTGTTCTAGGTCTCATTCCAGAGGTATGGATATGACTTGCTTCTGGGATATGTTTATTTATTTAATTATGTACTTGGTTAATTTTCTCACAATAATTGAGTTTTTTCTTCCCTTTTTCTGGGTGTCTTTTATTTCTTCCACATCTTTTACCTGCCTAAAATGTTATTTTTTTCCTGATTGTAAACCATTATTTGATTTTTTGCTTCTTTCAAACAACTGGGAAGTTATACTTTTGCATATGCTTAAGTGCCGAGCTAGTGGCAAGATTTTTCCCATCATTTTAATTTTCATTCTTACATTTTGGAAAACCGACTATCTGTAAAATGAGCTTTTGATTCACAGGTTTGCTTTTGGTCTTTAATGTGTATTAATAATAACACTTTGTGGTATTTTAATCCAGACGGGGAAGTTCATCTCAGATAGCATTGAGGATCAGACAGAGCAGGTAAAAAAGCAACACTGTGCTAATGTTCTAGATTGCAAGGATTTTTTAGCTTGTGATAATCAGTTGATACACTTATTTTTGGGCTTTTGTTTTAAGATGAGCTTTGGGTGTTATTTATGGACTTAACAGCTGATGAGCTATTGTTGAACACTCAAATGCTCAGCTTGTTTGCCATGCTTGATGAGCATATTAAATTTCTTCCGATATTTTTATACAGTAGTTTTATAGATGCCAATTGCAATACAATGGGATTTGGTAGACCCGTATTATTGGATTTTCAAACAAAATGATTAGAAAAGTACTATACTGCTGTGAAAATATGGAGTTTGTCACATATTTATCCAGGGGAACAATTTGCTTATTTAATATTTTCTTTGCATTTGAGCACATCTATATCCACTTGTGTGTCTTTGAGTTTAAACATTCTGTTGAACCTGAAGTTTTGAACTTTTTAATGATCAATCTACATGTTTCTTAAACTGTGGGCCAAAACTACAGCAATTAGTCATTTCAGCTGATGTTCATCCCCCTTCAAATATCAATAGGGCCGTTAGTTTTCAAAACTATTGTTAGTTTCAAGTCCAATCAAATTTTGTATATTGAGATCTGCATCTGATTTTACTTATTCCATATTCTCTTCCATATTGTGCTGAGGCCTAGTTTTTCTCTGCCATAAGATCTATGTACGGTTTCACTCAAAAGGATATCTTTTCAACTCCAAAGTTGCAAAGCATGTTGGTGATTTTGTGTCTGCGTCTATGAACTTCTCAGGTGCTTAAGAACATGGGAGAAATACTGAAAGCAAGTGGCACTGACTATTCTTCAGTAGTAAAAACAACGATTATGTGAGATAGTTTCTATTTTCTCCAAGATGATGACCATATGCAGGGACTGAAAAATAAAATCATCTACTTCTGCTTTTTCTTGGGTTTGTCGCAGGCTTGCTGACTTGAAGGATTTCAAGAAGGTCAATGAGATTTATGGAAAATGTAAGTTGTTTCACTCTTTATTGCCGTAAGAATCTCAACAAAGTACCACTTGGTTCATCTACCATTGGTGTAGCACGAGTAGAAGATATATCAAATTAGTAGATAGAACTCACTAACAGTTATAAAATTTGGCTGCTGAAATTTGAGTTTTAGTGTTCGGATTTCAGTTTAGGTTGTTGGAATTTCAAGTTTGGAATAAATAAAATTTTAGTTTTGATATGGCTAGAATTTAGGGTTTTGTTTGCTGAAAACTCAGGTTAAAAATTTTGAAATTTTAGTGAGATGAACAAACAATGAAGGATAAGGAATTAGGAATCACTCATAGAGTCCAAGAATCACTTTTAGAGAAAAAAATCACACTTGTTAATTGAAAACTCAAGTTTATAGAAAAGATTCGAGATCTTTTTTTAGTGAAGGATTGATTACACACACTCATATATAGAAGTTTTTAGAACTTTTATTCTAGTAGTAAAGAGGTTCATAACTAAAGTATTTGAAATGAAATTGGACCATATTCTAATAAGAATTATATACTCTTAAATAAGTTTAATTCCTAAACAATTAGGACAACATATCTATGACTCGGGTATCATATCTAACTTACTACTACTTTCTATTTAATAAGGAAACCTAGTATAAACTAAATTTTAGCCATTGTTGTCCCCCTTGACTCCCACTCTTCATTCTAGCAAATGAAAGCTTATGGTTGACCGATTTGCCCTCCTTTTATTTCTTTTATAAACTCTAAGGTCTTTTGCATCAATTCTCCTTGGCTTTTTTTAAGTTGTCTTCAATGTAAAATGTGATAAATACTAATCATATTAGTATGCATTCAACTTATGGAATTCACATTCTAAAATTTGAGTGTTGTTAGAAATTAATCTTTTTTGACAAGAAATTACTAAAATCCATTAGCTCTTGTGGCTATAATTTGTTCATCAATAGCATCTTCTCTATCCTCTTTAAGATCATGAATGACTAGAATTCTCACAATTACAGTAGGAGATTGTGTATCTTCATGTCCATGATAACTAGATAAGTCCACAACATTAAAGGTAGAACTAATTCTCATATCACTTTGTAAACCTAAAACATAAGCGTTAAAACTTATCTTCTTGAGGATCTTATAAGGTCCAAAGCTTCTTGAATGAAGTTTTTAAAATTTTCCCTTTGAAAAACCCTCTAGACGAATCCTTATCATCACTATATCCCCTTTATTGAATTATACCAATTGGTGATGTTTGTCAACGGGTTCTTTATAAGTCAAGTCGTTGGTTGTTATCTTTCATCGTACCTCTCATGTGTTACGCAAAACCTTCAGCTTTAACACTAACTTGTGTTATTTGTGATAAAGGAAGCAAATCAATAGGCCATTTTGGTTGAATTCCCGAAACTATCTCAAAAGAACTTTTGCCAGTTGATCTATTTATAGAATTATTATATGCAAATTCTGCTATAAGAATTAGGTCTCAGTTATTCACATTATTCCTAGCGAGCATCTTAACTAATTCCCCAAGCTTCTATTCACTACTTCTATTTGCCCATCGATCACGGAATGGAAAAAAACTGGAAATCTAAAGCTTAGTGTTTAATATTTTCCATAGAGTTCTCTAAAAGTAACTCATAAATTTTACATTGTGACTAGCAACAATAGTTAAAGTTAACCCATGGAGACGTGCGATCTCTTTGAAGAAGAGTTTATTAATGCGGACAACATCATAAGTCTTAACCATTGTATTTGCTAATAGTTTCATAACAAAATCACATGGCTTTTCTACCATATAGGCATCAAGAATATACTTATGTTGCTTGCAGTCAAATGCATTAAATTGTCATTATTGTTGAATTTTGACTTTGCAAGTGCACGCACAATTTCTCTTTTATTCATATGTTGTGTTAATTTTGCATTTTAACTAAACCCAGTTTGTTGTTTTCTCAACACTAATGATAACATCAAGTTCTAAAACCTTTACTTGCAAGTTAATCTTTTTAGCTCCATGTTCAGTTATTTTAGCCTGTTGACCTATTGTCGTTTCAGCTTGTTGTTCTTGTTTTTTAGCTTTCTGTTCAATTGTTTCAGCTTTAGGATATGCCAAAGAATCCCATTCCTCCAGCTTTTCTTCAACTTTAATGCTATGATCATCTCTGATTGTCAAACTCTCTATGTCATCAATTACCTGATCATCTTCTGCATATAGGCTCAAAAATTCTAATCAATCAGTTCGTGGAGAGGTGCCAACAATTTTACCACCCAGAACAAATATTTTATCTCAGGCAGTGTCTTTGTTAAGTTTGATTTAAATCAAAATATGATTTTCCAGGAAATATTGGCCTTTACATTGTATGTTGTTGATTAATATTAGTTCCTTCATCTTGCTTATTATCACTTTCACCTTATTCATAATTAGATATACGATGTTGGTTTGTAAAATTATTTCTTGTTGGAGTTTTGACTTTGGGGGAATGAATTTCAAGGAAAATTGGCGAACATGGTTTCTTTTAAGGGTTGTTACATGTAAGTTGGTTTTTGGAGTACTTGTAGATGAGGATCATCCACGTCCAATTATTTTTCTAATTTTTAGAAATATTTCATCTCTCTAGGTTTCTAAGTAGTCTTCTATTCGTTCTTATACTATATGTTACTATTATGAACCAAAGCTCATAACAAATTAATGTAGGACGAGTGAAAGATATATTAAACCAGTAGCTAGAACTCACAAAATTTATAAAATTTGGCTGCTGGAATTTGAGTTTTAGATTTGGGAATTTAGCTTAGGTTGTTGGAATTTCAAGCTTAGAATAGGTGGAATTTTATGGTTTGATATAACTGGAATTTTAGGTTTGATATACCTTGAATTTAGGATTTTGGTTGCTGAAAATTCAGGTCAAAGTGGTAGAATTTTAGTGAGGTGAACAATCAGTGGAGGCTCTCCTAGAATCTAAAAGAGTCACTCTTGATAGAAAACACCGCACCTTCTAACTGAAAATTCAATTTACTACTACTTATCTAATAAAGAAACTTAACATAAACTAAATTTCAGCTCTTATTCTTTTTTCTGTCACGTCAACTCCTTTTTATCCCACTAAACTAAAGCTTGTGATTTTACTGATGTGCTCTTTTATTTCTTCAATAAATTATAAACTCTTTTGCATCAACTACATTCACTCATGGAATTAGTACTCTGCATCTGATCAGAGTATAATAATTCCTCAATCTTCATGATTTATTAGTGCTCTTCATATGGAAAATTTTATAACCTGTTGATAATCAGAATTAGTTCGTTAATTATTATTTCATGTTGAATGAGTCAAATGAGTGCAGAGTTCCTTAATTCTAAAGATCAAATTTAGTCTGTTTGTTACTAGTGAGACATGGCAAAGGGCCGGATACTGTGTTTCAAACTAGAAAAATGCAGCTATTTTAAGCAAATTCTTGGTCCAAGTGAACAGGGCTGTTGCAAAATCTGAATGCTTATATTGGCTTGCAGTTCTACATCTCTGTCTGTTGTGGAAGTGTGAAAGGAACAGTAGTTCTTATCAGTAAACATAACATATCTGGTATACTTTTTGTTTCCTCCAAAACTTTATGTGTGTTTTTCTACAGACTTTCCTGCTCCATTTCCTGCTCGTTCAACATATCAGGTGGCAGCATTGCCAATGGATGCCAAGATTGAAATCGAGTGCATAGCTCAACTACCGCAAAAGATAGAGCCTATCCCTGTTTAAACAACCTGAGTTCACAATCTTCTGGATGTAGTCCAATCAATAACAAGGGGGGGAGTGTAGACATTGGACTGGTGCTCTATATATGTGCTCCAACATCCCCTGTGTTTAGTTTGATCTAATGTTAGCTCTTTGTTGTATTTAAACATTTATTAGATGGAAGTCTGGACTGGACATTATGTCCCATGGTGCTCTACATGTATGCTCCAACATCCCCTGTGTTTAGTTTGATCTAATGTTAGCTCTTTGTTGTAGTTAAACATTTATTAGATGGAAGTCCATACTGGACGGTATGTTTAAATTTAAGATAATGTTCTTTTACTTTCAGCGGGGAAATGTTTTACAAGAGAAAATGAGGGATAAAAGCTTGGCCCTTGGGGTGGAGATGGAATGATGAGCGTATCAAGCCATGCTCTTACTTTCCCATCTACTGAAAGCTCCAGTTATGATGTTCTTATTATCTCTTACTCTCTGGCCATGAACTGTATAATCCTCAGCTTGGTGGTAGATATTATTAGAATCTTTGATAAAAGTCGTAAAAACTTTTAAATGGCACGAGAAAAAGAAAGACGTTCACATTAATCTTCTTTTTCACATCGGAAAATTACAAAATTTATAGAAGCATCTTCTAATAGATTTGACAATTATTCAAATGGGGCAAACATTTATAACCAAGAATAAGCTAAAAAGGTACTTACAAATAATACAAAGTATAGAAACATTGATAAAATACAAAATCCAAACTCAGTATGTTTACTTTGTTCATACAGTAGTGTGAGAGATTCTCAAACTATCGCTTGTATTTTCCTCACACTTAAAACTAACAAAAGGTCATAAATTAAAGAATAAAAAGAGACGAAGAAAAAATAAAAGAGAAGGGACTTGGATAAATACCAAAGATCTTAGAAATCAGAGATATGCTAAAAGTGAAGCATATCTTTGACGCATTTAAGATTCGTTCCAAAACTAATATTTTTATAGCAGTACAAAGTGACGCATAATCTTGAATCTTTAAGAGTATCATATCCACTACGTACGAATACTAAAGTGACTCTTAAAAATACTAAAAGTACAAACACCCGTGTTACTGTAATTTCAGTTCTTCTTTCTAATATTACTCTATCTTATTATGTCTAATTAAAATACACAATCATTTTTATATAAATTTTAAGCGACTCATTCACTCATAACTATCACAGGCGTGACATCCGCGACTTTTTTATTTTTATTTTAATTATACTATTATTAATTTGATAAAAATTGAATTAAATATAATTATAATTATGTTATTATTAATTTTATAAA
Source organism: Erythroxylum suave (assembly GCA_027563595.1). Lineage (NCBI taxonomy): Eukaryota > Viridiplantae > Streptophyta > Magnoliopsida > Malpighiales > Erythroxylaceae > Erythroxylum > Erythroxylum suave. The sequence goes on from JAOSBN010000179.1 coordinate 49,991,103, forward strand.
AAATTAAAATTAAATGATAAGAAAACAAATTTTGCGTCACATGCGTGACACTTAAGTGAATTTCTGTTTTCTTATTTTTATTTTTAATTTTTAAATAAAATTAAAATTAAAATGATTAGAAAACAAATTTTGTGTTTGTGACAAATTTTTAATTTTAATTTTTAAATAAAAAATTTAAGATAAAAATTTAAATTTTATTAATTTATTAAAATTGTTTAATTACTTTATAAATTATAGAAAAATATTAAATTAAATTCAAATTATTATTATTATTATTGCTATTATTATTATTACCACGTATGCATATTAATGCATATTAAACATCTTGTATAGATACCAAGCGTTTAGGGGAAGAGTGAGTAATGGGGCTAGCATAAGAGCTAGGGATAGGTTGTTAAAGGATGGCGACAGGTAAGGTTCTAGGTCAAGAGCAGATTCTAGTCTCACTCGAGGAGTAGGCAATTTACTGCCCAACGAATCGGTTGAGCAAGTGTTCAACGAGTCTGCAAATATCATGGTAGAGCAGTTGCCAAAGGCACTTCCACCCAGATGGGCGGTAGACTACCGGATCAAGCTAGAGCGGATAGTCTGCCAACATTTTCGTCTCATAGAATGATTCCAAAATATCAAAACTAATAAAGCAGCTCAAGGATCTTATTGACACAGGCTACATCAGGTCATCAAAGCATTGAGGCATTGATTCCAAAGCACGATGGAAGTTGTAGCCTACACATTGATTATAGAAATCTCAACAATAGCTGATAGTTGATTATATTAGCTGATTTGACCAGCGGATAATATCAGTTGTTTATTAAAGATGTTTGGTAAATTAGTTGTTTATTAAAGATGTTTAGTAAAATTAGGTGTTTAGTGTTTAAGTATAAAATTCTATAATGTATAAATTAATTAAATAATTTTAGTAAATTAATTAATTAAAACAATTTGTTAAAATCAAAATAAATTATTCCAAATATATTGTCTAATTTATTTGGATTTTACAAGCATTCTCTATAAAAAAAACATTATCATACATCATCTTTAATATTGCATTAACATGTATGCGGGCTAATATAATAATAATAATAAAATTAATAAAAAATTAAATTAAATTTAATATTTTTCTATAGTTTATAAATTAATTAAACAATTTCTATTTTGTTTTTAATTATTTTAATTTTAATTTTTATACAATTAATAGTTTCATAATTAAAATTAAATTTACAATTTAATTTTTAAATTAATTAAATAATTTTAATAAATTAATCAGTTTTTAAAATTAAATTTTTTTATCTTAAAACTTTTTATTCAAAAACTAAAATAAAGTAAAAACAAAAAATGGAAAAATGTATCGTGTGACTTAAGTGTCACGCCTATGAGACAAAACAGTTTTTTATTTTTATCATTTTTATTATAATTTATTTATAAAATTAATACTATCATAATTAGAATTAAAATTTAATTTATTTTTATTTAACTTATATTAATATAATTAAAATGAAAATGATAAAAAATAAAAAATAAAAAAGACTTCCAGGCGTGACTAAGTGTCATGAGCTGGTGTTACTCATGGATGTCACAATTATATTTAAGTGACTGGTGGCTTAAAATATAAGTAAAAATTAGGATGTTTTATTAATTGGACAGAATTTAACGAAGAGTAATAAGAGGATCGGTCTCTACCACTTTGACTAATTACAGTTACAAGTTTATCTTTATAACACTTTGCTAAGGTCCTCTTCTATTTTTGGGAGCTGTAGCACTGCATATAGATTCCATATTCCCTTGTAGCAATCAGCACGTAAGTCGTAAGGACTTAACTGGAGCAAAGCTACCACGCAAAACTCAGAAGGCGTAGACAGGTATAACATAATTATGTCACGAATGCAGATTGATCACTTGTGTTTAAACTTCCACTGCACCATTTAAACATTAATCGACAGCAACAAAGACATTCAGATGTACGTCCTTGGCTTCGATTCAGTGATATACAGTGGAGAAGTTACTCTGCAAATGGATATGGCCACATAATTGCGACTGAACTTGAAACAATGGAAATTAAAGCAAGATTCGCAGTACTAGAATGAATTATTTAAGTGGATAAATATGCCATATTGCCATAACAAGATGCTACTTTATCTTATTCTTGCCGCTCTATTATTTCCAGAGAAGTCTCGTAGTTTAGATTGTTAGATTATTTAATGTCCCATGTAATTTATTTATTGAGTCCTATGAAATGTACCCAAGATAATGATTATTGGGTATTACTTGAATGGGTCTCAAATGAATCATAGACCCTTTTCCTCTCTCTTCCACTACCAAAGGACGTGTCCTTTGGTAATGGTATATAAGTTGCAACACTTAAGAAATGACAATGATTCTGAACCATTGAGGAATTTGCTAAAGGAAGAAGACAAGAGGAAATAAAACTCTTTCAATACGATCATTCAAATCAACATCAACAAACGATATGGATACGGGTACGCACAAAATTATTTGATCCAATAAAATGTCTACAATTGGTATCAGAGCCATGGATGTTGCCTTATTGATTTCTGCGGTACATCATGGTTGTTAAAATTTGTGATTTTAAAATTGCATGATTGTGTTGTCTGTGCGATGTTAATTTCCTCGTAAAAGACACTGCAACTTGATGATTTTCGTTTTCATGAAATGGGTTCTGCGATGAAATGGTGAAATATGATTTATTTATGTTGATTTAAAAGATGTTGCACTGCCATGAAATGGGTTCTATATTTTACTGTTGGATGAATATGGAAACCGAACGAACCATCCTCTGTGTTTATACTGCCATGTTTCATTTGTGATAAAGTTTTTGTTACATAAAAGATATTTTTATGTTTGTACGAGAAAGAATCGAGAAAATGGTTTGATTTATGTTTATGGAAATACCTTAAAGTGTTCGGTATGGAAGAGAAACTGAAAACATAGACGAACATGTCTGGTTCTTGAAACATCATACCGTGATTTTCTTGCACTGTTATAGTTCTGAAATAACCGGAAAAAGGTTGTAGATATGTTTCTGTAGTATGAACAAAACCCATGAAAGAACAACGTTAAGATGACTTGTGGTTTGAAATAAATAAACCCATGAAAGTTATTAAAAAAAACCCAGAAACGAAGAAGCGCCGAGGAAGACGATGAACAGTGTCTGGCGCGTGCACTGACGCTGCGTCGTTCTGCAAAGTCTAGCGCGTGCGCATCTCCACCAGACGCAGACGCTGGCGCGTCGCTGCCCTTTACAGTTGATGCTGGCGCGTGATAGGCTTTCAAGCCCAATGAGCGTCTTTGAGGCTGGATTTTGGACTTTTGGGCCATTAAGGGTCAATATTTTTTGATTAGTAAATTCTTATGGACTTTAAACCTAAAGAAAAGGAATTTTAGGATGGAACATGGAGGATTATTTAATTCATAATTAATTTATACATAATATAATTTTAGAAATGAGTGTCTTATTATATATTTGTTTGACACTTTGAATATTTTATATTATATTATGTACTAGTTAGAATTAAATTTTCCTAGTATATGTTAAATGTAATACATGACATTATGGAAATTTAGAATAGTTTGTTAGTCACC
>JAOSBN010000179.1:50008178-50044010 GCA_027563595.1 Erythroxylum suave
GCAATCTTTGGAATTATTATTTTTGACCGGTTTCCAAGGATCGATCATAAGGTCGAATCGACAAAGCCGCGATCACCTCGCCCTCGCAAGCTGGCAGCACTTGCCCGGCGTCGCGTGGGCGACGCCTCGCCCTCGCGAGGCTGGCCATTTTTTGCCTGTGGTCGCGATCTCTCGCGATCGCGAGCCGGCCATTCGAAATGGCTGGGTGGACTGGCGGGGTGGTCCTAGCTGGCCACCCCGCCATTGGAGCCATGTCTTCCCACCTTGCCAATCTCATTGGCGGGGTGTCCTACGTCCGACCACCCCTGTTAATTCTCCCCCATTTTACGGATCAAAATTTAATTTTATCACAGATTAAGAATTTAGCCACATTGTGACCATAAGCTATTAGCCAAATTTTAAGAAAGTGGATGCCTAGGGAGGTACAACAAGCTCATTCTTTATGTCTGAATTCTTGTTTATAGGGAAAGATTTTGTCGTTAACTATATAGTATACTTTGCGTTGTAATTAAAGAAAGCGATTCTTCATTGCATTTTAAATACATCATATTTATAGGTTAATGAGGACTCTCCACACAAATGTTCTGATGTTTAAAATTTGCATATGATTCTAAAGGGACTGCACTGATGTTTTTGTTCATTTTCACCACCTTTGCGGATAGAATAACAACAATTGCATAATATACTTCGTATTAGAATCAACGCTAAAACCATAGCTAGCTAGTTGTAAGATGCACGTCGTTGAGGTTGATAATATACATATATATATAGGCAAATTTGCGTTTTAAATATATTTAAAATAAATGAATCTTAAAAGATTTTGTTGCAGATGTGTAAGGTGAAATTAACCTATAAATTTGTGATAGATGTTTCTCAAACTACAATATTTGCTTTTGAATAATAATACGGTTGATGTCAAGATGAACATAATCAAATTCTATGTTTTGGTAACTTTAAATGAATTTGTTGGAGATGTCTAAGTAAAGCTAACCTTAAAACGTATAGTAGAATTTCCTTAACCTACAATATTTGCTTTTGAATAATAATAGGTTGATGTCAAAATGAACGGAATCAAATCATAAATTTTTTAATAACTTTAAATGAATTTGTTAGAGATATATAAAGTGAAGCTAACCTAAAAATGTATAGTAGAATTTCCTTAACAACAATATTTGCTTTTGAATAATAATGATTGATGTCAAAATGAACATAATCAAATTAACTATTTATTGGTGTCATTTTAGAATTCAAGCGTGTTAAGGGAAAATTCTCTCATAATTTGCACTTAACTTTTTTATCGATGATATAAATAAGTGTCAAAAGACTTAAAATGCAGCTATTAAGATACTAAAATGTGTTAAAATAAGAAACGATTTAATTAAGTATAAGCTACAAAGGGAATTTAAGACAATAAAGATGAATACACAATGTAAAGAAAATTGGAATATAACATCATAAAGGAGATTGGAGTTGTTTGATTGTTTTTATTAATATTTATGTGTTTAGATATTGTCCTTATGGAGATTAAGTGTATCTATCCTATCATGATGCTAGCGAATTTATGTATTCTTCTCAACTTTAGGCAGTTTTCTCTAGTTCTCATGTTCTAGCTAACTACCTAGCATTATTCTTAACTTCAGCCTGAGGCATCTCTCTTGTGACTTCCTATATCATTTCGCCACGTTTTAGCTAATTGTCTATAAAATATTCTCCTAACTTTAGCCTAAGTAGTTTTCTATAACTACTCAACATTTAAGCTCACTTGACCATGTTTTGATGAACTACCACCTAAAACTATTTTTTAAAGCACATGTCAATTTTGTATTAACTATTTGGATTTCTTGAATTTTGAACTTTTTAATTGATTCCCATATGTATAAATTTTCTATCCAAATGACTTATAGTAATTCTAACATTTGCATCTTTTCACTTTCGAGTCAAATAGGCTTAATTCATTTTAGGTTATTAATAATTCTCCCTATATATATTTGTTTGAACAAACCAAACATATATTATTTAAGATCGTTTAAACTTTCAAAGTTATCAATCTTTACAGGAGCTTATTCCAAAAATTTTTAACTGACCTTTATCCTCTATTAAGAAGTCTTCCTTCTAAAATATCCACTTGGCATTCTCACACCATTTAAGCTCTTCAAAATTCTCTATAATCTTATGCATTCAAAAATTGACTTTTGTAGCTATTTCAGCTTCTTTCTGGTAAAGGTCTATTCTTTAGGTTCCTCTTAACATCCACTAAAAGCTATAAATTAAACTCAATTGCATTAACAGTTGTAATCGATAGAAATAGATCTTCATCCATCAACATGATTTGGTTAGCAAACAATAGAATTTCCTTATTGATTTGGGGCTCGTTTGGTTATTGGCTGATCAACCAAAATATAGCTGATTGACCCAAATCAGCTTATTGACTTGTTAAAAAATTCATTTGACTTGTTTGGTTATCAGCTGGTTGGCTTGGCTTATTCAACCCAACTAGCTGATTTTGAATGAGCTACCCAACAAGAGCGTTTCACGAAATCAACTAATATTTTGGCTCCTTAATGTTGATTTTGCCATCTCCATTTTTTACTCTAATCGACTCATTTATGGTTCTCTCTAAAGTCTTCTCCCACAACATTTTAGCTCTTCTGTTCGGATGCTCCTTCTTCTCCCACAACATTGCATTTCGCATCGTCAATCATGAGGAACAAATAGTAAGCCCATTACTCAACTCTACTCTTTCTTTCTTTTTCTTCCAAGTTCATTTCTTATTTTTCTTGGGTTTGTGTAGCGATTATCTGTTCATTTCTTATAATCGAAGACTCCTCCGTTGATGAGGCTTTTCCTAATCGGTAAGTATCTTTGTCCATTTCTTCATCTAACTCACCCTGATTTATAAAAGCTCTTTGCTTTCTTTTTAGATCACTGTCTTTGCTCAAATTTCTATTCTTTTTTTTTTATGGGATGTTGTTGCATTTCTCCCTCCTTGCCTTTCTGTCGTGCCTCTGGGAGATCAAAAGCCAAGGCTATCCAGAAACAAATTTTCTGTTTTTCTTTTTGTCTAAATTCATAACTTTGTTATCTGTCATATCGGTTCGTTAAGATTTTTTGGCTTATGAAAAATTTTTAATGATCTAAAAACTCCATGATGTGTATTGTGATTTTTATGTTGCTTATTCAATGTTTTTTCTTCATAATTGTTGACAGATTGGTCTCAAAGAGTTCTGGCCTTATGTTCTTATTTATTTTGTCTTTGGTGGGCCCCATATTTGTAAGCTAATCCATTGAATGTTTTCCTATCGCAATGTTAATCTAGGACGTTTTACATGTCTATTTATGGTCAAACATTTTGAGCTCATTATAAATTATGTGCATCGCAAATTTATCTCTAATGTAACTTTTATGATGTAGCATTGTGCAAGCGTCAATTGTCTGGCTGTATTAAAGTCATATACATCTAATGGATGTGATTTCATGTTCACTAGGAGTCGTGACGGTACCTTAAAGAGATGGGAATTTTATGGAGATTTTGTTGCTTATTCCACTACATTTGAGTCATGTGTTGATTGGATAAATTTTTATTCTTTTACAAACCTTTTGTTATTTTGTAGTATGCAGTATGACCCTATTTTTGATACTCTGAAAGTTTAACTTTTGTCTTGTTTGTTGAATAATATAGCTTAGGTGATTGTTGTGGCATGTTGCTTGATTAGTATAGTAAGGGTAGGATCTAGTTCATATCAACATTGAATAGAATGTACTCTATAGTTTAATGTTAAATTTTAAGTTTCCAGGTTCACCTTTTGCACCTCCCTTTCCCACAATTCTTATGGTGCGAAAACCTTTGTGTTTTTTATTGGACAAGCTTCTGAAATGATGCTCTTAAGCTTCCTTAACTTTTTAAAAATTATTTGTGGAGCATATGGTGAATGTTTGAAATGTAGATGAATATAGGGTAACTTTTACAATTATGCAGGTAATCAAGTAAGAGCCTAAATGTAAAAAGAATAATTGTTATTGAGTAAATTGATCAAATGTATGGAAGTTGACAAATTAGTTGTCAGCATTATAGAAGTAAGATGCATGGAACTCTACTAAGCATCTTATTGAGGATATGAACCCCTAAATAAACAAATCAACCTAAATTATGGAAAAAAAAAGAAATCCCACAAAAAGCTTGTGAAATGTAACTTCTGAGTTAAGAAGGTTAAAAGCTAGATTGATTCTTGGTCACTATGAATAAACATACCTTATTTAGTTCGTGTACTGAGAACAACAACTTTCCTGCTTGCACTCACAATGGTAGCAAATTGAAGCATTTAGTTTGCAAAAACATAAACTGTTTAAATGTATCTTTGGATACTCAAAACTTGTGGGAAAATTCATCATTTTGAAGCTATTCCTTTTCCTTAACAAAATAGCCTAACTAGAGGAATTTTGTTAGCCTTATGCATTATTCTCTTATGAGAGGAAAAAAGGGAGGAAAATGTTAGGAGTTGGCCCTTGTATGCAAGAACCAAAATTATAGAATAAGGGTGTTTTGGGTTCAATTTTGGCATCTTAAGGAAAAGAACAATAAAATGTTTCTCAAAAGCTGCTAGGCAATTAGACCATACTTGTTTTGCAATTTTTGTAGGAATAACATAATTTTGATTCGGAACAAGTATCAAATTTCTCCATTGGTTGTCTTCCAGTTTAGAGTAGACTTTCCTTGTTACATGGGCATCAAATTTTATACTGGTACTTACCTTCTGGAGTTTCAGTAAAATAAGCAAATACTAACGTTGAAATCTTATATCAACTGGGATTTTTATGCTTCTCGATGCAAAATTATTTGGTACATCAGAAACTGTTTGTTTGGTGCAATAATAGCTATGGATTCTCGAGCTCAAATTTTTTTAATATTTTAAACTCAATTCTTCTTCGAATGATTCTGTTAGGCTTTGTTTGATTATTTTAGGTCAGGATCGGATACTTGCCAAGTTTATATATAGCAGTTTCATGTTTATAAACTTTTTTGTTAAACATGGGTCTGGTTGAATGCTATAGGACCTATAGAACAACTGATTATTTTCCATTGGCTTGTCAATGAGGTTCTTTAACTGCACGATTATTCTGAACTGTGTTCACTTGAACTGTGTATATGCACCTGTCTTGTCTTCACTTGAACTGTGTTCTTCAATGCTTTGAAAAATTGATGTGAGTTAAATGCATGCAGTCATGCACTAATCTGTGGATGATTCAAAATCGAAATTAGCTAGAGAAAAAGCAAAATTTTGATATATATATAGGTATAAATGATGGCCTTTATTGGTTAATGTGGCATGGATTCAAGCAATATTGCAAAGGATGGGTAGATGGACTAGCTACATAACTCAATGGTATACTGCAAGGCCAGAGCTAAGTTATGCACTATACTAGGTAAAACTGTAACTTGTTTTTCCACCCTGTCATATTCGTACTGGACAATTTGACTAGTTTTGCTTTTAGACTTTGAGGTAGCTATCCGTGCTAGTGATTGATGGTTGTAGTTGTAGTTGATTTAACAGAACATCATCAATATGAGATTTAATGAATGCAATCTGACATTTAATGAATGAAATCTGAGGTAGCTTTTGTTTCATTAAATGAAGTATGATAGTAGTTAAGGTTTATATGGATTTACTGTAGGATAATTGTTTGAACCGAAGTATATTGGACGTGTTTGTCCAAAGTAGCAACTCTGTATTTATTGCATTTAACTTCATTGATTACTCCTTACAGTTACTCAACTGTCTCTTTTCACCTTTAAAATGGAATAGCTAACACAATCTTACATTACTTGATCAGTGACTCTTCTTTACCGATTCCTTGTAGGTTCACTTGGATCTTACTTTCTGGTGAGTTGTTCGGAGTTTTCTGTAATGCCAATGTTGTCTTTCTTTGTTTTCATTTGTAAGTTTTGTTCTTTCTATGTTCTGATTATGCCTCATTTGATTGAAAGGAGGATTGTTTTGTTGTTGAGTTCTTATCGGTTTTGTGTGGGTACTTCTTGTTATTTTATTCCTTAAACTTGTTGCTGATTCGGTGTTAGTGCTTGGATAGTTATAGTAATATCATATTAAATGTGTATAGATCCATTTGTGTTGAAGCATTCAGTTCTGACTGTATTTAACTTGTATAGTCCTTAAAGACTGACGATTTAGACAATAAGAAAGGAAAATGAAATTGATTGTGTTCTTATTATGCGTAAAGATTGACTCATACGTTTTACAAAATATAAGATGCTTGTATTCTTGTTATTTTGAATAGAGTTAGGAGATTTATTTGCTTTGTTGAGCACCTAAGCTTAGAGTAAAATAATTACTAGGTCATGTGAAGATTACGAGAAATAAGTCATATTTTTTGTGTCTTTTGCTAGATACATTAACACTAGCCTTTTCTTTTAGACAATCACCGCAGCATTAATACTAACCTTTTCTTTTAACAGAACATCAACTTGAATTGAAAGTGGCCTAAGATATATTGTTAGCGTGGAATCATTTTTGGTTCTTAATTGGTGTCAAGACCATAGGGTGGAGTGGTAAGGATTAGAACTCAGGATTTGTATCTTTTTATATTGAAATGTTTGATACTAATACAAAGAGTTTAGGTACTGGTCTAGCTAGAATCAATTATTTTTATTCTTCATTTATTAATATATAAATCAATACTTGAATAAAATAGAATGTTTATATGTTTATGTATGTTTCTAAAATGCTAAAAAAATTTTGATTTTATATATTTATCATTTTGTAATATTATTTATTACTGAATTCTTTTCACAAACCTTTCTGGTATTTATAAATACTTTGCTTAATGTGCGATATGTACATGTGAGTAGATGAGGGTGGTTTGATAGAGGCTCGGAGCAATAACCAAATTAGAGTTTGAATTTGATTTAACTACAAGCATCCTAACAGATTACGAAGGTAATAACCTGAAAATTATTTTTGAATATTATTTAATTATTTAATAGTTCTTTTGTTATCAAAATGTAGCATTTGCGTAAATTATGATATATAAACAAACAGTAATTTGAAAGAAAAATATTTAATAAAATTTTTATTCACAATAAATATGCAATTTTAAAAGAAAATGTTCACATTAATATTTTTATATTTTAACGCATGCTCATGTTTTTGAAATGTTATCTTAAAAGTGAATAGAAAATTATGATTATTAAAAATAATGGCTTTGTTAATTTAGAACTATCCTATATCATTCTACGGAGGCCTAATTTGTAAATATTTTGTTTTATCCTAACTCTCTTTTTCTCTCTTTTTTATTTTTATGTTTAAGAAGGATTTTTCTATATTTTTTATTCTTTTCCAAATCTTCTTAAGGTGCTTTCGAAATCATGCATAAAAATTTGATTATTTAATATTTACAAATTTTTTGTTACTAAAAGAAGTATAATTTTCTTAAATTATTATATATAAAAAATATAATTTAATAAAAAAAATTATAATATAATATTTTAAATATCTTTCATCTTTTATGATTAGATGATATCATCTCAAAAAGGAAACAAAGAAGGAAGTCAAGGGGGAATGATATAGGTAGGATTCGTTGGCCGAAAGAAACTCTTCTTATCTTTTGTGACATTTGTAACCAACATATTGAAAGGAGTAAGGGAAAACGTAGTGAAGTTATTAGTCAAAGGTTACCATGGAAGAAGGTGGAGGAAGAGTTTCACAAAGCAACCAACTTATCATAGGATAAAACTAAGCTTAAAAATAAGTTTGATTGGATGAGAACTAGATGGAGTCTTTGGAAACAGCTGAAAGGGAAAAAAAACGGGATTAGGATGGGATTATGACAAAGGAACAATTGCTGCTAGTGAGGAGTGGTGGACTTTGAAGATCAAGGTTATCCAATTTTCCCCAATTTAAGTTATTTTCCTTTACTATAATGCTAAATAGTTAGTTAAATATAAGTTATTTAATTTTTTGTAGGAGAACATCAATTTTAAAACATTTAAAGAGGAAGGGCTTGAACCTGAGCTTGAATGTAAGTTGGATCAACTTTTTGGATGTTTGGCCCAATGAGAGACTATTTTGTCTGGTGGCTGACCCTCCACAAGGATAACGAGAAGTTGAGGAATCATATGTTCCTTCTCTACCTCACTGTTTGAACCGAAGTATATTGTCAAGCTATCATGATCATGAGAATGTAGATGAGATTAGTGATCTAAACAATTGGGAAGTATGGAGAGAACCTACCCCGACTCCTCCAGCTACATATGATGAAGGGCGTGAGAGAAGAAGATGCAAAAGGGTTTTGGAGAGTGATAATTCACAAAGTAACAAGACTGCAAGAACTTATTCCGCTAAAAGGGTAGGAAGATCTGTGACAATGTATGAAAGGCTCGACGATATGATGCAATTGATTCAAGAGAGACAGAGTGCATCAATGGAGATAAATAGATCCATTACGAAAGTTTTGGACACGATGAATATTGGTGCATCATAAAGTACTAGTGCTGGTGCGTCACATCATGATGTTACAAATGCTTTGGGAAAAATATGTACGTTGCCTGGTTTAGAAGTTGGTACTTCTGAATTTTACTTTTCTTGCATGTTGATTGAAGAAGAAGGTCCTTTTTTTTTGGTTTACCAGATGATACAAAGAAAGTTAAATACATCAAGTTTATGTATGAGCATGACAAACATAAAAAACATTAAATGTAGTTTCTATCTATCTATTACTATGTTTAGTTTATTATTTTTATTATTTGTGCACTTATGTTGACATGGTGTATTTTAACGCATTATGAATTTGGTTAGCTTATTTTATTATATTATGTTATTTTGTTGGTAATCTATAATTTTATTACGTACTATATTATTTATTTCTTTATATTCAGACATATACGTTTGTTGTTTATTTACAATAGAATTGTACTTGTTGATCTATAGGCATGGATGATGATGTTATGCAAATTACGCAACTTCTAAAAATGAAGCATTTTTTGGACGAGATTGACTTTTGGGACTTAGTGGCTTGTGTAATGGATTACACGAGTGTGTATTTTTAACTACATATACAAGGAACCATGCAGACTTCATATCAAACATGAGAACTATGGATGAATAAATTATCGAATGGTCATGAAAAAAGGTGTTTTAATACATTTAGGATGAATTAAAATACATTTCGTCAACTATATATGATTTTGGAAAATAATTATGGCTTGAGACCTTTGGATAGGATGTCTATTTTGGAGAAAGTCAGTTTATTCGTGTATGACCTGAGTAAAGGTTCCTCTAATAGAGATACCCAAGAGCTTTTTCAACATTATGGTGAAACTGTGAGTAGAGTTTTTAAAGAAGTTTTGACTGCTATGGATGGATTTTCAAGGGATATACTCGTACTAAAAGATCCCGAATTCAAGGACATTCCACCACAAATTGCCAATGATGTTAGATATATGCCACATTTTAAGGTAATTGAATATGTTCTTCCTCCCCCTTCATTATATTTTCCATTGAAAAATGTTGTTTTATCATCTTATGATTATTGTTTTATATTAGGATTGCATTGGATGGTACATATATAGCGATAGTTGTTGCAGAGGAGGATCAAATGAGATTTAAAGGACGGAAAGGAATAACAACAACAAATGTAATAGCAGCATGTGACTTTAACTTACTATTTACATATGTTTTAGCGGGTTGGGAGGGATCAACACACAACTCTCGTATTTTCCTTAATACAATCGGTAATCTAAGACTTAAATTTCCAAAACCTCCAATAGGTAATTTTAAAATTTGTAAGATTTGTTATTCATGATTTAGACTTTTTATGATATCATTTATACTAATTATATTACTTCTATGGAAACTCGGGTAAATATTACTTGGTTGACAAAGGCTATCCGGAAAGAGAAGGATATTTGACACCTTACCTAAAGACAAGGTATCATCAATCGGAGTTTCGTGGTGCAAATCCAAGAGGATCTCGAGAAGTTTTTAATCTAGCTCATTCATTATTGAGAAGTTGTATTGAAAGGGCTTTCAGTGTTCTTAAGGCTCGATGGAAGATATTGGAGAAAATGCCTAGGTATTCATTAATGGATCAAAATAGAATAACTTATGGAGCTTTTGCATTGCATAACTACATTAGAAGAAGCACAATTGGCGACCTGGCTTTTACCATCATCGATGAAGATCCTGAATTTATACCTTCAAATGTATTTCAAGATGTTGAAGTTAACTCTACACAAGAAGAAATTGAAGAACAAAGAACTTGGGAGATGAAAACTATTCGTGATAATATTACTTCTAGTTTAATGGCAGTTAGATGTCGTTCTTGAATTGTTATAAACCTTTGCTTTAAATGATGATGTTCATTTCTTTTGCCCTATTTGAATTGTGTTGTTAAACTTCATTTGGATTGTTATATTTTATGTTTGGATGTATCACCATCATCATCATCATCATGATTATTATTGTTGTTGTTGTTGTTGTTGTTGTTGTTGTATTATTATTATTATTATTATTATTATTATTATTATTATTTGTTCAATATTTTTTATTAGAGTTATAAACTTAATTTTTGTAGAATTAAATATCTAAAATCTATAAAAATATTCAATGAAATACTAAGATATATAATATTCATTACTCTTATATTTTTTTAAAGTAATGTCCTCATAAGTCATTTTACACATAAACAGCTAATTTACCAAACATTTCTAACCAAACAGCTAATGCAATCCATTAGTCAAATCAGCTGTTATAATTAGCTATCAGCTAATAGTTGATAGAATCAGCTGATTGCCAAACAAGGCCTTGATCGTGAATTATATTCTTAAATCTTTAGCATGAATTCATTAAGTAGCTCCATATATCGTGGTATTTGTATTAGTTCTTCCTTTGATTTCTACCTTTGTAGGAATGCTATTAGCTGGTAATAAAGTAATGATTTTTCCTCCAACAAAAAATCAAAGATCTTCTCTATTTTGGAGGTGTCAAAGGTACAATGAACCTGAGTTTACACACTTTGTATTTTTCTTTTAAGTTCAAGAGATTTATGCTCTAGAGATGTGAAACACAATTTTTGAGGATGTTGACTTTAACCATTTTCGAATCATAAAATTTTGTCCCATAACATAAGTACCGATTGAATTCTTCTTTTAGTGCCTTTCTTACTTGAGAAGTTCTTTAAATTCGGAGACCTTTGCTACTAATTCATAGAAATCACAACATTTTATACCTTGAAACTTTTTGTAAAGTTCAATATGGAGATCCCTTTAAACTAACTTTATATATGATGTCTTTAGGAGCACAATCTGACATTAATTCTCATCTTCATAAATAAGGTGATGAATATATTATTATTCTCACCATTTTTCTTAGTAACTCTTAACAACTCGACTATACTAACTTCGGGTTCAATAAAAAAAAATAAGTGTAAAATAATCTTTATATTTCAACTTAGGAAGGAATAAAATTCCTGGGCAACAAAGTATACCAGGAGAAGATTGTTCCTGTTAACGAATTTGGGAAAAACTTAAGCTTGAAATGATTGAACTTTTCATAAGTGGCTAATTCTCTACTTTTTATGGAGAAATTGATTAACCATCTTTGTTAGAAAATAAATTGATTTTAGGAACTCAATAGTTATAAGGAGAAGGATTCTCATAATTAAATGTTCGAATAAGGCTAGTGGAGTTTCAGGCATCCAAGCTATCTCAAACTAAACCAGTACAATTCTTGAATAGCTTCTCCAACAACTTTCATATTGACTTATAGTCTCACTTATAGAGGAGAAATGACATGATTGCATTATAAATATAATGTTTCCTCCTAAACCATATAGTGGTCTGATAGTTTTAGCTTCCATACCAAATCCTTACCTGGCAAAAGCTTAAGGCCTGACAGCTTGCCAGTCATTTCTAAGATTAATTGGTAATATTGTCACCTATAACCAAATTAATATCAACTTCAATAATGAAATATATAGTTAGTAAAGAGTTGAGATCGTTCCCACGAGGAATGTATTGGTAAGTGTTTCATGAGTTAAAACTAAAACAAATTAAGGGGTTTAAATAATGTGATTTTAAGGAATTAAAATTGAAAAAGTAAAACTAAATAGAAATAATCGATTCTGGAAAACTAATGAACAAACCTTAGTTTCAGGTGACCTGCGTTATCAAATTAAAATGGATCCTTGATATAAAATTAAGTCCATTAACAAATACGAATCGAATGGTGTTATCTCTTAGGATTAAATGAATAGAAATATGTATTCTAATCATTCTTATTAACCAACAACCTAGATGCAATTTTTAAGTTTGATTAATTAATAACTTTAAGAACTAAGAGAATCAGTGAGCAAGACAATATACATACAATATGTATTTAGTCCAGATAAATATCTTTCTTAGAATTTCCAATCCCTAACGTAAAAAATGGTAATCTTATTGTCACTTTAGATTAGCAAAACTAAACGTCAAAATCCTACTATTCTGGCTGTAAATTAAATTAATCAATTCCTAGTTGTGTACCCTAGAAATCAATCAATTCAATCATAAAAAGTAATACAAAAGACACTTAATATTAGTCAATGAAATAAACTTTATTCAGAAAATCTCACACATACTAGATGATAACATTGGTTTCTTTTAACCAAGAAAAGGATTTAACTACTTATAATAATGATGAAACTTGACAAAAGAATATCAGAACGTCTGGTCTCCATATCTATCATTTTTCTTAAAAAACAAAAACTCCATAAAAGAAAAACAAGAACGTGATTGATGACATGTCTAAGGGGTCGTCGTCCTCCTTTTTAAAAATTATTTGATCAGATACACTCCCCCACGAAATCAGATAGCAGATCCCCACATAAAGAAAACAACTTAATTCCTAAAATAATTAGAATTCTAAGTCTATCAAATCGCCTTTCAAATCAGACTTTGGTGATAAACTTTGTTTTTGCACGTGCCCATGCTTAGTCAAAAAAAATTTTGCTAGCTGGAAATTCAAATTGCCTTTGCTTTTCTTGCATCTTTTTTATTCAAAGTCAACTCCCAAGTGTTCAAAATCACTTGACAACAATTAAGAAAATAATCCATTAATTTTAAATAAAAATTTCAATACATTAAAGAAATTTGTATTCAAAGTTAGCCCAAAAATAATGACCTATCAAATTCCCTCACACCAATCCTTTGCTCATTTTCAACAAACTACATCTGCAATCAATTGGTCAACTAATCAACTTTCTTTATTCCAAGTCTCACAACAGTTAATATACATACTTCAAGAGTTAAATTTTTTTTAATCAATTAATACTCTTAAGTTAATCATTCAAGTAAATATCAACGAAGTCAATTTAAGGTAATCGTACTTCAAAATCACTCAAAGTCAATTTAAGGAAATGTAATATGTAAAGCAAACCCTTACATATTGGATTTCACTCAAATCACTCAAGTGTTTATTGGTTCAGTATTTCACTCAAATTCTTCTAGTGCAAATATTCTACTATATATTTGCTTTTTCACCAACTTTTCACCATTTGAAATACAAACATGCACAAATCAAATGGGTTTTATTCAAGGTTGTATTGGGCTATAGGTAAAGGTAAGGATTGAAAAACGAAAAGGGAAAAAAATCATAAACATTAGCAAAGCATCTAACCACCTACGGAGGCACAATTTCAATCACAAAGGAGTCAACAAAGTTATTCTGTATAGAGATAGATTACACTCCATAATTTGTTTTTCATTGCTTTTTTTAAATATACTGATATTTAAGATCAGGAGACAATAGTATAATACATCATTCAAGTCTCAATCTCTTCAATTTCCTTTCATCTTTTTCTTTTCTTTGCCTTCCATATTTCTCCAATTAAGTTTGACACAAATTGTGGTTAAAATGCATACTTACATTTATGATGGGTGAAGATATTAAAGGTTTTAGTTACTTATTATGGGTTTATTAAGAAAAAGGGTTCAACTCAAAGGGTTTAACAAGGGATATTGAATTGGGTTGGTTTTTTAAGCTAAAGGTTTAAAACAAAGAGGGTCACGTGATCTCAAGTTGATTACAACCAAGTTCTAGAGAAAAATTCACCTTAGAAGATAATCACACATTAAAGAAATACATGTTGGATTGCGTATGGCTCAAGAATGCACAATGCGCAGCGGAATGGACCATAGGATTTCTTGTCTTGTGCTTTGGTTAATTGAAATTTTCCAACAAGAAGTGTACGAAATTACCTCTTGAAGCGCACAGATTGGGATTCTTTTCAGATATCTTGACGTTGCAACTTGCTAACATCCTCTATTGATATCCACATGAGGATGAACGATCCAGGCAACGGCTAATGTGTGCTAGCACGTTTTAAAACATTTAGAACGCCGCATAGTTTTTCTCTCAGGAAAAGGAACGAGTGGCTAGGTGGCTAGGGCTTGGCTTTTCGTGTGTCATCTAATGAGATACCCTCTATTTATAGAGAAGCCCTTATTACTATTCCTAGTGGTAATAGGACAATCGTATCTTAATAGGATTAGGAATATCCTAATCCTAAACCTATTAGAAATAAGAATATCATAATCCTAAACCCATTAGGATTATGGAAGCCTAACAAGTTTTGACCCATATTATATCTTATATAATAAAAGCCCGACAACTTAATTCAACCTAACCCAATAAATATATCAACATATATTTATTCAGTGCCTAATAAATTAGGCCCAAAAGAATAAATCCAAATTACATCACTCTTTGTGTACGACCCTGTAGGCTCATTTGATGTTGGCAATAGGCTTGATAACACTTCAAGGCCCATAAGTTATAAGCGGCCTTTAACAAGACACTATGAATACCCAAATCAAATAAGAATCGGTAATCTAATTTAATCTGTAACTACGGTTACAAACTCAGTCCGTTTGTAACACCATATCAAGATTAATCATAAGGTATGGTACATGTCAACCTTTGATTAATCATAGTTTCTTGATTCCTAAGTTCATTGACTATAGTAAACGACACTGATGACTCCTCATCAATTTATTTGAGCACGGCCATGCATTTCTTCAGTCAAACTTGTAAAGAGGCCCAAATGATATCTCTCTCGTTTAAGAGAGGTACAAATCCCATCTATGTCATTCATATTCGTCCATATTTCGTCCATATGATTCATTTAATATCTAACATAAGGCTACTTGTTATCCAGTTAAAGATAACTTAGTCTAATGTCAAAACATTGAATTCCTCATGTAAGAAACCATGATGACTTCTGGTCAAAGAACTAAAGTCAAACTATATTAAGAATCACTAATGACACGAAACCATCTAGTGTTCTCTCTGTGGGTCAATCCAATATATGTTCTCTAACATATATCTACGTATCTGATTTAATAACTTATATCCATGATCAGTAAAATGTGATCATCAATCAGAACACATACTAGCCTTAATTCATTATTGTTCCACCAATAAAGATCAACCAGAGACAGTTTAGAATAGTATTATAATGCTTATGGTTTTACCATTAAGTCACATACTTAATGACGTAAGCCTAATACTATTCATGAAATGTAAATCACTTTACATAAGCAATATACATGCATATATAAAAGAATACCTCATAATATATAAATAATAAGTCAGAATAAAAGTCACATGTGACCATTAGCCCAGGGCACACTACTAGCAATACAGATTGATATAGATGTTTCAATCTTTTAACCCCAAAAACTGACAGGTTAATGCAGTTCACCACAATTATACACCATGTTTAATCATATGATTGCCAAACCTTGACTAAATGCATACACTTGTAGTTCTTAACTAAGTGGCATCTATTTTCGTAAAAATAAAATTAGCTCAAGTTATGCACACTAACTAAGTCATTAAAAATGGAAGTATAGAAATTCTCGAAGTTGGCTAATCAATTGCAAACAGGTCAATAAGCATTCAAAAATTTTCAACAAAGATTCTGAAATATCAGTTATATGGAACATGCCCCACCTCCACACCTAATCCATACATTGTCTCCAATGTAATTATATAAAGTAAAAGAAGCTAAAATAGAAAAGAGAAGAGGAAAGAAAGTTTCTCTATAAGTTGATCGCCCAATCCATGGGGTTGGTGGGTAAGGAGGTTGGAATCTTTGGTGTGCCCAATATGCTGTCAAATTGTGCTCCATTCGGTGCATCTAGCGTTTAAGTCGAGCCGTAAGAGCATCCAAGTTAGCCTAAGGAGGTTGACTACTACTTGGCGTAGGTGAGGCAACTTGACTATTTATGGTTAGACATGAGTTGGAGGTGACAACTGGACCCGAATAAGTAAAGGATATCCTCCCATGACTCATTTCAATGATGCCTATCCTACACAAACATTCCAAATCCAAAGGTTCTATGACACAATCCACAAGCATGCCAATATTTTTAGGATCCAATAATTTCAAATTAGTGGCCAATTGAGTGGTAGAGGACCTGATATTAATGGTTTGGATTTCTTGTTTAACACCAATTGAAATAGAGTCAAAAACTAAAAACCTAACTTAACAGGAATTTTTTTGTCCATACACCACAAAAATAAAATTCAGGCTTACAAAGTGTACTAGCGAAATCTCGTCACCCTGAAAAATTGTACGTTAAGAGTTGATGTATGATTTTGAAAAAAATGATTTTTTAAATATGAACTCTGATGCATTGGCATGATATGGTTGAGGATTGATAAATCATTGAGTCCATAGTTCAAAAGCATGAAAATCAATATAATAATCACAACTAGAACTTACAAATAGTTAATTTGTAATGTCATCGGCTGATATAAATTTGGCAATAATTCCCTTGCTGAATTCACAACATTAAATTCAGCAATAGATGACGCAAATTCTTGGCCCATAAGTCTGAATGCAATAATTCCCTTGGTAAAGTCTGAATGCAATAATTCCCTTAGTAAACAAGTTGAATTCTTCATGGAAATTCAATTGAAAGGTATTGTAAAATTCTCATGTCAATTCAACATATGCAAGATAGTCAACTTTAACAAATGCATTCCAACAAATTTGCCAAACCAATTGATCCAAGGAATTACAAATTTTTAAAGCATCAAGAGTATCAATCAAAACAACTTACATGGGTAAATTTTCCGTTGGCTCAATTGTTGAAATCTCTGATTGTCCTCTAGCAGTTGAAAAGTAGTGAAATCCCCACTTCGTGAGTTTCATTGGCTTCTCATTTCGATTTGCTTACCTTTTTGAGTTCAATTTCTAGTTGTAGGACCTTGGGTTAGTTCGAAAATCAGAGGAATGGAGGGAGATGGCTTCGCAGTTGTGGTATCCAATGGAGGTTGGGTGTTAACCAATGTCGGGATTGGTGAAGCTAATTGGTGTGAGTCATTCTTCTTGCGTGGCATGGTCCAAAGCTCTGGAACTTGACAGATTTGAAATCACCAAAATAAGACCGCATAGCCAACAAAAATGTGGACTAGTGATTGATGATATGTCTAAGGGGTGGTTGTCCTCACTTTTTAAAATTATTTGATCAGATACACTCCTCTACGAAATCAGGCAGCAAATCCTCCCATAAAGAAAACAACTTAATTCCCAAAATAATTAAAATCCTCAGTTTATCGAATCTCTTTTCAAATTAGACTCTAGTAATAAACTTTTCCTTTGCACGTGCCCATGTTTAGTCACAAACTTTTCTGCCAACTGAAAATTTGAATTGTCTTTGCTTTTCTTGCATTTTTTTTATTCAAATTCAACTCCATGTATTCAAAACCACCTAATAACAACTAAGAGACAAGTCCATTAATTTTAAATAAAAATTTGACATATTAAAGAGATCTATATCCAAGTTTGCCCAAAAAATAATGACTTATCATTAATACACAAAGATGTGATGAGAACTTCCTTTTTCTAAGTATTTATACGTCTAGAGATTGTGCGTGTTTATCCTATCATGGTGCAAGTAAATTTATACAGTCTTCTAACTTCAGGCAGTTTTCCCTACTTCCTACATTCTAGTTAGCTATATGTCATTATTCTCAACTTCAGACTCAAGCGTCTCTCTTGTAACTTCCCAACTTTCAGTTCAGTTAGCCATGTTCTAGCTAACTGTTTGTACACCATTCTCCCAACTTTAGTCTCAAACAATTTTTCTATAACAACTCAATTTAAAACCCACTTGGTCATATTCTAAATGTCTCCCCGCATTATTTTTTAAGCCACATTTCTCAACTGGTTATCATATTCATAAATTCTCTAGCTAAATAGCTTTTAAAACTTTTAGTATTTAGACAATTTTTACCCTTGAGTCAAATAGACTAATTTTTTAAGGCTATTTAACAATATCTTTTAATAATTTTAGATGACTTTGTTAGAGATGTATAAATTGCTGGAGCTAGATTTTCTACTATCCTTCAATTTTGATTTATATGCTTAATTACAAAATGTCATAAAAGTTTAGCAGTACATATATATAAACTTTCTTGTTCTTAAAATTTTGGAGAAATAATAAACTAAAATATGCATAATGTTTTACCAATACTGAAATACTATGATAACATTTAAAGACACTAAAGATATATAACTAATAATAAAACTTTTTTTTTTTTTGTGTGTGTATGTTATGGCAATAAATTTTAGTTTTCTTTGAAAGTCAGCGATTTCGCTTGGAAGTTACTGTCAAGTACACATGGAGCACCTAATAGAAGAGCGCTAAACCTAACTGCTACAATAGGTCAAAGTAACAACAGAAGTATTAGGTCTGATAGACTAATCCTAAATTTTGGAATTTACAATGAAGTATCGAGAACGTTGGAGAAGAGAAGTTAAGAAGCCCTTTTCTTACAGCTAATTGAAGCCCGTACAGAAAAAGCTGGAAGGCTAGATAAAGTATACGTAAGATATGTTCCCAAAGAAGTTGGAAGAAGAAAAGCGTATTCTTTGTGTGCCGTTCAGATTCGAGGAAAGAAAACAATTTGATAATTTTTAAAGAGGATCGTTCAAGCTAATTGGGGAAGTGTTTGTCATTTACTAGAATAGAGGCTCAGGGCCAACCGTACGCAAGTTCACAGATTGGAGATAACGTATTTCAAGATTTAGAAAGACCACTAAATTGAATTATACGGCTAACAATAAAGAGAAGTGATCAAAGGGAGAGCAGAAAATTTGCTTACACGACTTGCAGATCTGTTGTATAAGGAGAAGACGTCGTTGAATTAAAAAAGTACCGACGGTCTTTTTTATGACATCAACCTTGTACCTATGCAAGATATTTCTAATATTTTAATGTTCTGGACTACGCTTTATAAATGGAAGTCCAAATATAGTAATCAATATTTGAGTGGAACAATTAAGAAATGTGAGGTAGCGTGAGCAGACATATGTAAATGAGCTCACACGTTCATGTCATTTCCTGTTTCTCAAACGTTATAAACAAGTTTGGCCGGTTCAAACTTGATACAATATGAAAATGGCAGAACAAGACAACTAAAGTGCAGTTTGCTTGCTGACGATGATAAAATGAATAGCAAATAGTTTACCAACTTTTGGGTACTTCCTGTTGTAACTTAATTTGGACGTACAAGTTTATTTGGTTAATTAGTTTATGTGATAATCAGGCTAAGTCAGAAGGGCAAAACTTAAATCTCAATCAATTAGGAGTCGCACATAATCTCACAACTTTTCAAGTGGCTGACTGACGATTGCTTAACTATTAACATACGCACATATCAAAGTTAAAATACTGAAATCTTTTTTCAAAGAAATGAACTGTAGATGAAATATATATGAAGAGATATTGATTGTTACCCGTTTGCGTGGATTAAAGACGGCTATTTGTTAGGAACTTTGCTTTTTTATGTTGTCTTTTACCACAAAAGACTAATTGCACTTTGATTTGATTTTGTAGAATTAACAAATAGCAAAAAGCAAAGAACACGGGTTTTTTTTGTTAGATAGCTTAAATGCTACCTATATCTAAAGATTTCATAATGATAGTTCCAATAACTTCAACGAAAGAACTTGTTACAAGAGATGGAGTTTTTGCAAGAGTTATGTAAACTCTCTGCTACCCTTAAATAAGTACTTTAGTAACTCTCTAACTCACTTTCTTTATTAAATCAGATAACAATTTTTGTGTCTGTATGTGACTCTGATTTGAGGTATTTATAAAACAAATGTAGCTAAAATATATTCTGTTTAATGAGTCAACGCATGTTGTTCTTTCTGCATATGCTTCTTACGTGTTCTTCTCGTGTGCTTCACTGATGCATGTCTCCCTTCTGCCTTAAGCTTATTCTTTGACTAGATAGAGTACTTCTCTTCTTTTATTTCTTTAAGACACAACTCAAATACTCTTGGACACCTAACACTAAATCTCCAATCGGTCTCAGATTGATGAATCTGTGTTGAGGGTTTATGGAGAACTTGTGAATATCTTCACACTATTCAAGCCATATTGATGTAAGGCATTAGTTCTTACTTCTTTCCTCATTACCGATTATACATCAAACTCTACGTAGTTAAATAACATACTATGTGTGGCTTCCTAAGCTATTCAGGAACACATATATACATTACTTTGGATGTCATATGATATTGGTGACGTTATGAAAACTAAAGAAATTAGTTGCAAGCAAGGAGTTGTTGGTTGAATCGATTACCAAATAAAAGGGTAAACGAACATTTTTTTAAAAGCCTTGTATTTGTCCATATTAAACTAATGAATTGGCCCGAAGTTGAGTTTGGACGGTAACGTATCTTATTTAACCAAAAGAGAGCACCGTCAAAACGGTAAGAATGTGTCCGTACAAAACAATGAGTGTCATGTATAACCATACAAGGCGCCAGAGAAGTAGGTGACGAAAAGTAAACCAAGGGAAATAGATGCAAATTTTAAAATTGGTGGGTCTACGCATGGAGGCTGTTGGTTAGGAGCCAAGTTAGACCCATCGACCCCCTCTTAAGCCGAAAGAGAGTTTAACCTCAGCCTTGCACTTGCTGCTCACGGATAGAACTTAAACTTTCTTCTGGTGGCAGTTCAAAGATCACATCATCTCTTCCCGTTACATTCCTGAAAATTCATTCATTCAATAAATAAGATTTACAAAACTTGAATAACTAGAATGGCTTGAGAAGAGGACGACAGACGATCTATTCCCCAGTACAAATGTTCAAATTCTTCTCATGTCGACCATGCACACTGTGCATGTCCACAAATGGAGTTTTTATTGTCAATACTTAGGTGTAAAATTTTGAAATATTAGATCTCTCCGTATTAACAAGATTCTTATTGAATTGTTATTGATAATTTTTTGTGAATTTTATTTAATTATTAAAATTAATTTTTATTAATAACTATCGTTTATTGTATCTACATAAGTTACCACGTAATATTTTTTGAGACGTGTGAAATGAAAAATTTTCAAAATCTTGATTAAATGAATTTAATAAAAAATATAAAAACAATACTATTTTGATAAAATAAGATATAAAATCATCACTTCTTTTTCATCTCCGATCACCACCTCGCCTGTTGATATTTCCACCGCCTCTTTTTGCTCGTCCCTCACAAAAATCTCGTCACTTTTTGGTTGCCAATAACAAATGTAAACTCTTTTCACCTGTAATAGGTGATAACGTAGGTTCGTGCAACAAGCAAGCGTCCATTTGTGCTTGTTGCAATGGTGCTTGTCGCTAAGTGGGTTGGACCTCCAAATTCACAATTCATGGCTCTTCTTTCCTTTTAATAGGTAGATAGTGCCTCCATTTCTATAAGAGAATCCATGGAAAATTTATTAACGATCTAACTTTTGCTATGCCATTTTGAAATTGGGATGCAGTTCATGGCATGAATATGCAATTTCATAGATGGTACCTTTATTTCATATTTGAACTTTTTTTTTCTATGATGAGAACACGATTCTGGTTTCTATTTAGGTTAGAGATTCTTCTGACAAAAGAAAGCTGTAGTATGATGTTGAAGAACTTTATGTTCTTCGGTTAAAGGCTAACCGCACTCCAAAAAGGTCACCCAAGAAAGTGGTTATGAAAATTTTTAGCCAAACAAAAGCAGCATTGGCAGCAGGAACGAAGCAAGTACTCACGCCACTCCTGCATTCCTATTAGAGTAGGATAAAAGAGTGTGTGAAAGTTGGAAGAAATGCCAAAGAAATAAAAAATTATTGAAGAGAGAGAAGGAAGAGGAAGCTCCTGTGATAGATCATGCATGAGATTAAAGCTAGAACAAGATGTCAATGTCAAATTCATTGTGCACATAAATGATGAACGATTGGTGTCTTTAACCAACTCCATTTCCCGTACACGTCTTTAACCATCTTGAATAGGTCAAACGATTGATGTACTCACACATGGAACCAAATACAATTACTAATTTACTATTATTTTTGATGTAAAACGCGTTGATCAATATATGTAGGAGTGAAATATATAGTTCTTTAGCTATTTTTAAGTCACTATATTTTCCTTTGGAGAAAGGAGCAAAGTTCATGGAAGTGCATATATATATATATATATATCATTGGAGTAACTGAGTCAAGATTCAAGCGTAAACTTTACATGGCTGGTTTCTTCAATAGGTAAAGGAAATTTCAAATATTAAACTGGAGCACAAAACTCAATTTAAGTAACAAGTTCTTTCGCTTTTCAATTTTCACCAAATGCTTAGAAAAGGCAAGAGTAGTTAAGTGGAAGCAATCAAAGTGATTAGGTAGATTAAGATAATCATTATTGGGGATATGATTAGCATCAATATCCCATGCGAGGCCACACACGTTAATAGTGAATACCGGAAGAGGTCTAAAGAAAAGGAGATTTAGGAGATTCCTTTTGTGAATTTGTGTTCACACTTACTTACTTATGAAAGATTCCCTCTGGACCCGCGTTCACACCATAAAATGACAACTTTGCTTCCGCCTTTTTTCATGGGGGCTTCAGCTTCTCACCTTCTCCTTGAAGCTCGTGGCTGTTCTTGGCTTCTGCTATTTGATTTATGACCAAAACCTATTACCTTTCTTTATGTAATTTTCTAATTTTTTAAAAGAAATTAAATTCAAATTAACAAAGAACTTATATTCTTAATTAATTATTAAAAGGTTTAATTGATAACTTATTTCTTTGTGGCTTTTTTTTTTTAGTAAACAATAATAACGGACTGCAGCCAAACGACAAAGCTTGAGCCAAGCCGTGCACTAATCATGGCGACAAGTTCCATTGGCTGTCCACGGCAAGAATGGGACAGAGTCATTTGGTCATCACATGCAAGTTTAGTGGGAAAAGGTAAGATCCCCAATACGAAGTTGATGTGGTCAACACCAATTATCTGCCAAGTCAGACACTATTGCCGTCCAACGTGGCAACAAAGATTAGGTATGACTCTTTCCTTCTCTCTCTATCCATCTCTTGCCAACTTTCTCTCTTTCTATATATATACATTTATATCCATCCATTTCATGATGCCTAAAAACATTGCTCTTTCTAACCATTTTCATAAATCAATTGCACAAGAGGGTAGCCCTAGAAAGAGGGAATTATTGAAAGAGGATGGGAAATTGTCTCCGGCGAGAATCTCCGACTCTTTGGGGCGGCGACGAGTGGGGATCACCGATGGTCGATCTTGAGCTCTTTGGCACCAATAGAAGACAAGATGATGAGGTACAAGAGAAGGGGATGAAGATAGAAGAAGACGGACTTCTTGGAGATCATAAAAGAGGGATTATTTCTTCATCAACAAAACCAGGTACGGAGTTGAAGATCAAGCTCACAAAGAAACAGCTAGAGAAGTTGCTAGGTAGGGTTGATATGAAGGAATTGTCAGTGGAACAAGTGTTAACTCAACTTATGAGCATTAGCGATGAATATGAGGCACATCAGACGTCGTGGAGGCCTAATCTGCAGAGCATTCCTGAGTGACTGTTGTAGAATGTATCATAGAAGGGGTTGATGATGAGGAGCATTTTATTGCTTCAAATTTTGGATGTATATAAGGTCTTAAGATGAAGATATGGATACAAATTGCATATGCCTTTTGTATTGTGGGAGATCAAGGAGAGGTTCATGATTAGGCAACATTGAGTTAGACAGGCTCTTTGAACGTCTCGATCGATGTGTGCATATACAAGAAAAAACATCTTAGTTGTTGAAAAAGTAAATTTCTTTGACTCTCACCCCCGCGTAAATCAATTTCTGGTGCTATTAAAACTAGTTGTCATGATATATGCTAGTAACTCTAAATTTGAGATATTGCGCTTACCTTGAGACTTCAAAACTTGAAGAATCAATGGAAATAATCCATACCACAGGGCTAACAAATTTCTTTCTTTCTTCCTTCAATTGACCGTTCATCCTTGGCTCCCATGATCCATATTTAGGTAGAATTAAGCAAGGACTTAAAGACGATATCCCAGACTATACTTCATTATAGCTTTAATATCCAAGTAATTGCTACATCAGGATGAACGATAACAGAGGGAAAAGATGGCTCTTTTAGCAATCTTCATTGTTGATGGCAAGTGATTTTAATCTCTCGTGTACCCTTTTGCTAGTGACTTCAAGCTTCTGCTGCAAATACAATGGGAAATGCTATAACCTGGCCTTGTCAATTAAAAGTTTCTACATTGTGGCCCTTCCCAATGACCCTGGCCTTGTCACTTGAAAGTTACTACATTGTAGCCATTCCTAATGACCATAGCTAGGGACATGCCATGTGCAAGTCATGATCACTCAAGCCACTAAAGAAAAGGATAGAATAGAAGGTGACGCGGGAAAAGAACAGTGTGAGGCACGTAAACTATTACCCTTCAACAGTACCAAAGTAGCCAAATTCAATGTAAACTATTGCCGCTTGGGTGTCACTTTAGAAGACTTACTAATACTTGTAAGCTTAGTATAGTCAACAATTTCTCGCCAGACAACATAGCTATACAAAATTGGCATAACTCAAATGAATTTTGTAAATGAGAAAAGAGAATTATATCGCTCTAACAATTAGGCAAATCATGTTATACAGGGGAAGTGTTGTCCTATCAAATAAATACATAGTAATAAGCTTGCGGTGATAAAGATGAGGATGTTCCGATAGATATGTAACCTTACCAGAAAAGATAAGGTTAAGAATTTAATGGTAAGAGACAGATTAAAGGTGACTGATATTAATGAAAAAGCGAGAGAAACAAGACTTAGGTGGTTCAAACTATTAAAAAGAGATACCTTAACTCTTTGATGAGAAGATGTAAGAAAATAATACTTAGAAATAGAGTATATCATTTTCAGACCTTCTTTCTTCTCTTGCGGAGCCCTGAGAAAGTTACCGACAGCAGGTTAGTACAATTCTCCTGCTACTGATTTAGGAGCTTCTTCTTTAGTCTAGGATGATAAATAATAATCAAATCAAAACCAAGGGGAACAAAAAGCGGTCTTCGTCTGGCAGCCAGTAGCTCTACTCGGTGAAGAAACACTCTTTTGGAGTTTTATTTGTAAGAGGAAGAAAGGAAGGCCTAAGAAGAATTGAGGAAAAGTGATCAAGAATATATATGACTGAGATGGAACTTATTTAGGATATGACCTGTGATAGGAAACTTTAGCGTATTAAGATACAAATAAATGATCTATCTTAAAGAGATCATTTGCATTCTTGTAAGTTTTTTAGACTGCGTCCTTTGAGTGTAACATGTAGTACTTACCTCCTAGTTAGTTACCGTAGTTAGTACCCTCCTTAGCTTAATTACTTTCTTAACATAGTTGGTTTGAGTTACTTTCGCAATGAGTCTTTTCTTTTTTTTTTTGTATACAAAGGAAGAAAACACACTAAAGTGACTACATTAAATCAAACTTGGGTGGTACAAATGGCCTGGTCTATCTAACTGGATAAGCAAACTCGTTTCTGGTGGAAGATCCTGCAGAATATGCATTCCAGGATGAACTCTAAAAATGTAGGAAGCCAAACTATCGGCACTTGATTCCCCTTCCGATAAACGTGCTGAATCCGTGTCTCCCAAGCTCGACTCAGCAGTGCTTTAATTTCCTACATCACAAAATAGTTAGTTGTAAGTAAATGGTCAGAAGAAGAACGAATATTTATGACTTCTAACGAATCCACTTCCAGTATGATACGCTGATATCCTCAGTCCCAGGCCAATGTAAGCCCCACCATAACAATACCTTTTATTGTTAAGCTTTGACATGTTCAATACATACTTTATTTTGTATTACATTATCCTTTTTTATGCATATTTATTTATAATTTGGTAGTATCTTCTAAATGGAGGTTTATCAAAAACAACCTCTCTATTAGGTAACGGTAAGGTTGTGTACTATCAGACCTTTCCAGACTTCACGTCTTAGCGAGACTCTCAATAAATATTGTCGTTGTTATTGTTATTGTTTTGTTGCTGCAAAACAATTAATATGCTAAAACAGTAATTTTCATATTTATAATTTGAATAGCGTTCTTAACCATAATTACTTTATAAAACAACTTCTAGCGTTCTTAACCATAATTAGTTTATAAAACTTCTATTTGTTAATTACTAACATTTTCGGGTAAAATTTCTTAATAAGTCTGACTATTTTTTAATGAATTTTCATTATTGTTGATAAAACAAAATAAGGATTTTTTTGAAGATATTTGTGTAATAAGAATTTATTTCCTGTAGTTAGACCTGACACGATTTTATTGTCTTATATCCATATAAAATAATAATTGGCAACTAATTGGTATAGGTAATTTCTTGTAAAAATTTCCTTTTCATTCAATTTTTGTTTTGAAAATCATGCTTTGTATATACAAACAGATTAGCACCATGTTATCAAGTAGGGGACTTGATCCTCTGTGCCACTTTCACTGTGTCAACCCTGTGCCACTTCATCCCAACCATCCATTTATGTGGGTCCGTGGCACAGAGAATTTCATTTGATCAAGTAGGCCAGGCTTTAACTGTGAGATAACTGGCACAAATCTGTTAAAAGGTGGACATGGGCTAAAATCTATTGTGGGCAAAACCCTTGCAAATCTTATAAATTAAGTACTCAAAAACATAAATTCATTTGATTTTTTTATTTCAATTTGAATAGAATTTATTAATTTTAAAGTGTTTATTAGACCTAAAAAAACAAGTTGTATGTATTTAAACATATTAGAAATTGTAGTAAAAAAATTTAAATAAGAATATCCCATTTTAGTTAATCCAAATCAACAGAAGCCTCAAAAAGACGCCAGCTAGGAAAGTTAGTCAACCACATTGGAGGGATAGATACAGATGGCCTCTTTGAGCTAACAAATGAGCAAGCTTTTTTTTTTTGGGATCAAGGCTATAAACAAAAGTGGAATAGGATGACAATTATTTACAAAATCCATTGTTGCTCCAAAATCAGCAAGAGATTGGGATGCTTGGCCTTTTTCTCCGTTGCAACGATAGCAGCTGCTTCCACAAGAGTTGGAGAAGATGGAAAATAAAAAGGACCAGAGGCCGCCGCAAGAATTTTGCTGTTCCAATGGCAAAATGTAAATCCTTAACCTGTCTCCCTTTTGTTAGCTTTCCATTTTCCCGTCCGTATCAATGCGAATGGGATGATTAGAAGTGGGAAATTCAAATGATAAATTCTATCAGGTGACAGAAAAATTTGAAATCATCTGAGGATAATAGCTTTATCAATCACGTGACCCAGTCGCGGAATGAAGACACACTAGAGTTATGGGATCTAAAACTAATAGGCCAACAAAACCCAAATGCCTTTAGGAAAGGAGCAATCAACCGGCGTAAGAGTTTCTTCGTTTCCACAACAATGATAGCAGCAAACATCCCATTTTAGTATACTTGTATAATCGATTGACTAATTAATTACAATTTTATTTATGATATTATTTTTTAATTAATAAAAGAATTATTTATCTTTATTATTTTATTAATTATATTTGATATTTTAATAGTAAAAATAAAATTCTTGAAATAATTACTATATAATTGTTGTTCTAAAATAGAAAAAAAATTGAAAGATCTTATTTTAGAATGTAACCACAAAATGGGCATACAAAAAGAAAATTCCTATATATTCTTAAAACCTTTTAGGGAGAAGCTACTCTTAGTTCTGTGTATGTCACTCATTCTCTAATTATTGAAAAAAATGGATAAATTATTGATATATTTCTTTCTTCTTAAATTTTCGTATTTATCATTTGTTAATTTTTTTGTTTGGTGTCAAATAGAGGTATTGATATCTATCTTAACATCTAGATTTATCATTTGTTAATTTCTCAGTTTATAATCTATTTATCTTAACAATGGATAAACCGGCAAAAGAAACGTACTTCACTTTTTAGTTTTTTTTAATAGGCCAATCATTTTATGATTGTGGGTTCTTTCATATTGTTGATATTCTTCTATTCTTTTCTAGATGGTGTCTATTTTCTTCTAATTCTTTCTTTCATTTCTATCTAACGTGCAAAGTTACAGAAAATCCCTTTTAAGGTTAAACAATTATATCAAACTGAATATGATTGTATGTATGATAGCATCTACTATACTAGGATACCCTTTTTATATCAAACTGAGTATGATTATAAACATGATTATTGAAATTTCTCCATATATCCTTTTTTAACTTCCGGGATATATTTCTTAGTTCAAAATCCTCTTACTAACCAGATTTGAAGAATTAGTATATTTGTTTGCACAAAATGGGAATGGGAACAATTTTGATAAACAATAATTCACTTTTAACAGTTATATGATCCCTACGAGCGTTTATATAACTGGCCTATAAAACACATATGTTTAAAGCATTTCACATGGTTTATTCATTCTTTTTAACCTTATGACTATATTAAATTAGAGCCAGGAGAATAACTTGTTGCTTTCAAGGAAATGGTATTGAACATTTTTATTGTTATTAGGATCGTTAAGCATCATTAAATTTCTCATCATGTTACTTTCTAAAATATAAATTGTTGTCAGTTGTGTATTCTTTTTCAAACTAATAAACCTATTGTCTCTCCTCTTTAATCCTTATTTTCATCTTTTTTTAATAAAATTTTTTTCGTTTATAGCTCCTTTAGTCTGGGACCAACATTTTACATCTTCTAAAGAATCGCCTCCAACTACAAAACCTATTAAAAGTACCTTTCCAATTTCTCTCACTCCATTTACTTCACCTTCTCATATACTTCTTCATAATTATTTTTATTCTACCTCTACCCCTTATGAGCCCATCATATATCACATGACTAGTTCTAATCCTTTATGGTACAAAACAATGATAAAAGGGGTTCAAGCACCTACTACTTACTAATCAATATGCATAGGCTCTAATTGACTTATCGTCTAAAAAATCAGTGAATTGTTATAAATAAGTCTATAAAATTAGGACTTATAAGATAGTTTTATCTAATAATATAAGGCTATACTTGTTACAAAAGGCTTTACACATGAATATGACATTATATTTGAAGATACTTTTGCTCTAGTAGCTTGTTTTACTTACGTTTTAAGTCATTTATATTGGTACTACAAGTAATGGAATTTGATCCACATGAATGGTAAAAATGCATTTTTGAATAGTGATTAATCTAAAGAGGAGTAGATACAACAATCTCCTGGCCATACTTATCCACCAAATAAGGTTTGTCAGCTGCAAAAGATTCTTTATAGCCTTAAGGGAGTGCCTCAATCCTGGTTTTCCAAGTTCAAAAATGTTGTTTCTTAACTAGGTTTTAAACAAAAACGTTATTTCTTAACTAGGTTTTAAATTCATACTTCATGATCATGCATTATGTCTTTATAAGATTACCCTAGGATGCATTTTACTTCTCCTTTATACTCGTGGCATGATTATTACTGGTATTGGTGATGGTTGTCAAGGCATTATAGATCTCAAAACTTTCCTTAATCGTTAATTTGATATGAAGGATATGGGACTTATTTTCCTTAAAATCTCATATGAGCAGTCTTGATATTAGTTTATTCAAGCCAATTATGCTACTGAGGTTATCTTGTACAAGTCTTACATATTCTATAATTGCACACACTCTTATGAAGTTAATGCCTATTATTCTATTAGTGACAGTACTTTTCTCAATAATGACACTTTTATTGACAATCGATTAGTTGTCTTATTTATCTTACTGTTACTTTACTAAAAGTTCCATACGTAATTCATACTACTAGTTAGTTCATGTCTGCTCTATATAAAACTTATTATGTTGTTGTCTTACACATCATTTGTTACCTTAAAAGAATGTTATTTCATAGTCTTCTTTTTAATGACATTAATATACTATTCTAAAGGCTTATTTTGATATTGATTGGGTTGTTGTTCCAATTAATTAATGATCTACCACAACTTTATACTTTATATTTTTCTTTATGATTCACTAATCTCTTAATGTTGTAAAAAGTAAAAACTTGTATCTAGCTTTAGTATTAAAGATGAATGTTAATCCATGATTGATACAAGCTTAAAGATTATTTAGTTGCATTAGGTACTTTAAGATATGGGCATTATAGATTTATTAACGACTATCCTCTATTATCATAATCATAGTAAAACGTTGATTATTCACAATAACATCTTCTAAAAATGAACTAAACATACTCGTGAATGTCAATTTATACCACACCATATTATTTAATGTACAATATGACTTATATTTATCTATTCTAAAAATCTAATTGTTGATATCTTCATTACTACTCATTCACCAGGTCAATTTTATACTCTCATTTCTAACTTAAGATATTAGATCTTCCACCATCTTAAATTTGAGGTAGATGTTGAGGATAATCTAAAATAACATATACAATCTTCTTGATTTGTAATAGTCCCTTAATTTGTTCTAATTAATCTATTTTCTTTATTTGTTTATATGAAATTATGAATAGATAGAAGTTCATTCTTATCTAGTGAAAACAGAATATATAAAAGCAATACTCTTTTTATTTTCTTTAATTTTAAGATTTCCAAATTGAATAATTCAAGTACAATGGCATCCTTATAAAGAAGAATTAGAGAATTTAACAACTTTGATCCTAGTATGGAGGGAAGCCATATATCATTCTAGATTTTTATATTTTTATTATTTTCTAATAGCCAAGCGCATTCCTCATGAAGCACCCAAAGCGAAGCATATCCCTTATGAAGCACCCAAAGCGATTTAAAATTGCTACTATAAATGAACAATGAATTATGATAGCTATAAACATAAAATATTATTTTTGAATAATATTTAGCTTGTCGGACTTCAATAGGATTCTTGAATATTAAGAACTCCTCGATATTAGGGATTTAGAATTGTTGTAAATAAGAATATTCCTTAGCCTATCTATAGTAGGAAATCAATATTGTCTCTTTTTCCTAATTAAAGTAGGAGATTGATATTACTTTATTTTCCTTTTATTTGTTTTTTAGAAAACTTCATAGTCATGGTTGACTAAGAATTAATGACTCTTTGTATATGTAATTCCTTTGGATATTTTTCTAAAAAATTAGAATAAAATTTAAAGCCTTTAATCTATTTGAAGGTTGATCACCTTTAAGTGATTAAATCCTTTTATCTTACCCTTAATTTTTCTGTATGATTTGTCTAATTTCTTTAGATAAAACATATGATTCGTATCAATTGATATCATAACAATCCTTTTAGAAATTCGCTTTCGCTACTTCATTATTGTTCCATTAAAAAAAAGGCCCCTGATTGAAAACCAAAAATATAACTTAGAAATTATACATTTGTAGTATAAGTGCATAATGGCTATTAAAACTTCTATGAATCAACAATTTGAAGATTTTAGGTAGAAGTTGGTGCATAACTCATAGAAATTAAAAAGAGTTAACTCAAGAGCCTTTAGTAAAACCCAATAAGAGGGGATTAGTAATTTAGCTAACAAAAAATTGACACTTTATGAGGATGGAGGATGTAGTTATTTCAAACAAGGAAAACTTTTGATAATTAAAGTAATCAAAAGTGAACTAGAGGTTGAGATTGTTAATTCTACTAAAAAAGATACTAATGATAAGGAGATTATTGTACGAATCACATAAACAAATCTTGCACTAGTTGGCTATTCTAATCCTCAAACTTTGAAGATTAAAGAGTTCTTGAAAGGCCAATGTATGACTATTTTAATTGATACTAGCAAAACTAACATTTTTCTTGATTGCAAGTTTGCTTAAAGATTGATTTATCATATCAAGCATTATTATAAGTTCGAGGTAAAGGTCACAAATGGGCAAGTTTTAACTTGTGATAATAAGTGTTCTAAAGTGAAGCCGGTTATGCATTTTTTCTTGTTACCATTAAAAGATTATAAAACGGCAATGAGAACTAATATTAAGTTTACAGATATTTCGTAAATATTTTCCAAATTGACCATGAAATTTTTCCTTAATGAAAGTAAGTGATCCTCAAATGCATACATGATAACGAGATCAAAAATTTCACTAGCCATATAATGGAAAATATTTTTCAAAAAACAGACTATGGATTTCTAATACAACTATGATGCATTAATTAAATATATAGATACTTTTCACAAGATAAAAGTGTTCAACCCTTTCTTATGGAATCAACGGATATATTTATAAAATCATAAGTATATCCTCATTGAATCACATAACCATATGATACCTGTTTTTTAGGGAATGCACCAACTATCCTCACTTTCAAAAGATAGAGATTGAAAAATTATTAATAACAAGCTCGAAGTATAGATCATAAAGTCTAGTGTTAGTTCCTAATTCTCTTATGTGTTATTAGTATGAAAAAGGATGGATCCTAATTTTATATGTGTTCAATATTGAGTAGTAAATAAAATCACAATAAAATACAATATCATATTCCTATGGTAGAACAGTTGCTTGATAAACTTGGAAGTGCTTAATTTCCTACTAATTTGGATTTACAATATGACTATCACTAAATTCAAGTACATAAAGGTGATATTCGAAAAACTACTTTCAGAATATATGATGGTCACTATAACTTTTTCACAATGCTTTTACGGTTAACCAATGCATCATCCACTTGTCAAAGTTCAATGAATGATATCTTTCATGTTTCTATCTTTTTAAATTTATTCTTATCTTCTTTGATGATATTCTAATATATAACTCATCTACAGAAATCAACAAATTACATTTAGCCGTTGTCTTCATCTGCTTGGGGATCAATATTTTTTTATTAAAAAATCAGAATGAAATTCTGCTTAAAACATGGTGGAATATTATAAACATATCGTTTCTCAAAAAGTTATTGCAGTTGATACTTCCAAAATTCAAGGGATGAAAAGGTAGTCACTTTCAAACTCAATTAAAACTTTACAAGGATTTTTGGGACTTACTATTTAGTATAAAAATTGTGTAAAATTATGAAAATTTTAATGCTCCATAAGCATCACTTTTAAATAAAGTTGCTTCAAATTGATTGAAAAAGCAACTCAAGCCTTTAGTTTCTCTTAAAGATATTATAACTATAACAATAATCCTTGTTTTGCCTGATTTTAATAAGTTATTTGTAATTGAATATGATTCTTTTAAGAGTGGATATCGGAGCCATATTAATGCAAGAAGGTTGACCAATAGTTTATACAAGTAAGGAGCTTTTCCCATCTCACCTTAGTCAATCTGAGCAGGAAGTTTTTCCGATTACTAAATGGTAGCCTTACTTAATTGGTTGGTAGTTCCTAAAAAAGTTGATCATAAGAGTTTAAAATATTTTCTTGAGATATGAGTTTCTTCTTTAAAGTAGCAAAAACAGGTCACTAAAATTTTAATTATAAGATTGCTTATAAGAAAGGGAGTGAGAATTTGGCTATTGATGCCTTTTCTTAACTTATAGAGCGAGTTGAGTTGATAGGAATTTCATTTTCAACTCGCAAAACAATGAAAAATATTGGGAGTGAATGTTTGTAGAACTATGAAATTCAAGAAATAATTAAGAGGCTAGAAGAAGATTCAACTTATGTCCCTAAATTTAGTTGGTTATATTACAAAGGAAAATTTGTTTTGGCTTCAAACTCTTCTTGTAAAAGAAATACTTTACATGAATTTCATTCATCATCAGTTGCGAGTCATTCTGAGTTTATTTGCACATATAAGCGACTTTGTCATTTTTTCCATTAAAGAGAATGAGAAATGTTATTAAAACGTTTATAGTTAAATGTGATGTTTGTTAACACCTCAAAGGTGAAACAATCAGTTCAGCCTGTTTACAGTCTTGGTTATGCTTAAATTGACTTTTTTTTTAAACTTTGTTGATGGTATTCCATCATCATTGTGGTTATAAATCGCTTGACGAAATATGTGTGTTTTTGTACCATATGACGTTTTTATACTATTGCTTGTGTGGCTTATACTTTTTTTTTTAGAATATAAAGAAATTGTACAAAATTCTACATTCCATTACAAAGTTTTTATTAGTAATTCTTTAAGAAGATTTTTTTTACAAAGTACCTATTAAAATATGAAAACTGCTTATCACTAGTAAACTAATGGATAAATTGAAGTGAAGAGTCAATGCCTAAAAAACTATCTTCAATGCTTCATTGGTGACAATGGAAAGAAGTGGGTAAAGTTGCTTCCTTAAAATGGTGGTATGATACTACTTATCTCTCTTTTATTAAAATGAATTTTTTTTAAGTAATTTATAATTGACCTCCTCCCATACACCATACTTATTAAATATGTTCCTAACTCTTTAAAATTGATCAATAGATATTGAATTACTTGATAAAGATAAAATGATGTTTCTAAGAGATAATCTTGTAGCAACAAATAGGTAACCATCATAGTAATTAAGAATTTGCAGTAAATGAAAATTTTCCTATGCTTTAGTCTTATAAGAAATTTTTTATAAAAGTTCATTTTTCAATAAAATTATCTCTTTTTTGGTAATCTTATAAGGTGTTGCAATGTATAAGTAATTATACTTATCACTTATACTTATATTATCTAATTCTAGAATGTATATATACGACTTTTCATATTTATGGCTTACTAAGAACTTTTGCTTCTATTTTAAAAATTCTCCAAATGGGCCAAGAAGACGCTATGGTGGGAATGAAATAGTCATACGATAAGGCTTGAAAATTAAACTTTAAGTCTAACTCGAAGTTAACAGGTACAATTCGAATTTTTGAGAATTAGGCTAGGCTTGGACTAGAACTTCCATGTTTAGCCCGATTCAAAGCTTAAAAAAAATTTTAAAAACTGATTTTGTGAATAAAACAATATTACTTTTAAATTTTAAATAAAAAATAATTAAATCAAGTCAAGTTCAATTGGGCTTTAGACCAATAGAATATGATCAGACATCAAAAACTTTAACGCAGCTTGATGTCATCCGGATGACATACTTTGAAAGCTCAAAAGGTCAGGTCACTTATTCTACTTTGCTTGTGCATAAATGAATTTGAATGGGAACATAGTGGCACAGACAAAGTGGAATATGTGATCAGTTCCTTACTTGCAGTCGCCTCGTCTTTTGGAATCAGATCTTTTGTTTCAGTTATAATGCTCTTATCATAGTTCATTAAATTTTATTTATATATTTATGTAGATGTTATAAGTATGTAAATAGAATTTAATAAATCATAATTGAAACAAAATAACATAAACAAATGATATAACATGCAACATTCCTATCTTTTGTTCCTCGAATGAGATCACAAAAGGTCGATTAGATTTAGCGTCCATTACAAATATTTGAATTTCTTTACTGAAGTAGGATGACTTGTCGTTTTCGGATAATTAATGACGCTTAAAGTCAATCATGATGGCGCAATGACAATCTCTCGTTATTTATATTCAAACCCCTTTAAAAACCCTTGCCGCCCA
>JAOSBN010000179.1:50044110-50062975 GCA_027563595.1 Erythroxylum suave
TTCCCCCCCCCCCCCCCCATATCTCTCTCTCTCTCTCTCTCTCAATATGGCCGATTTCGAACCTCCTTCATTCTCTCTCGGAGTCGACGACTCCATCGCCGATTCCGAGCCCCACGTACCTACCTCCGTACACCATCCTAGCTGCAGTACCTTCGAACTCCATCATGACCTATTAGTCGACCAAGAGGGTGATTTCGAGGTTGAGGTTATGAATTCGAATCCTGACCCTGAATCCGAAGCTGACCCGCCGCGTGTCCTCAGGAGGTTGAGGCGGGGACCTACAACTGAAGGTTCAAGAACGGTAATGGAGGAATTGAAGAGGGTTTGTTGTGATAACGACGATGAGGACATTGAAGAAATCTCTTCACAAGAAGGTAACAATAATACTTGGAGTTTATGAAATTACTGAAAATGCAAATATGTTAAAATTTGAAAGGATGAGATGCCGTTGAGATCTTTGTTTGAATTGCTTTCTTTTTTGTTTTTGGAGGGGACGGAGTTGTTTCTTCCCTTGTTTTTGCCCCCCTAATGAACTTATTGTGCGTTGTAGCACAATGGAAAACTGGAAGCTAATTTATCTGCGTTATTTAGTCAATATCACAACATCACTTGAACTGTGATGAAAGTCAGAAGGAATTAATCCCTGGGAGTGGTTCCTCATGATATTCGTACTTTAGAACTTCTATCCGCCTTTATGCTGTTCCAATTTTTGCATCGAAAGTAATCTCTTTTATCATAGTTTCATTGTAAATCACTTGTAGCTTTTGACCTTTTAGTAATGAAGGGGTCCGATCTATCCTTATTTTGCCTTACTTTAGGGTTGCCTAAATCTTTATTCTGTTTTTTATGACTTCCCTCGCATGCCAAAATGTTTCCACGGGGAGCTACGGATTACTCTGCTAAAAGTTGCCCTTTTACAGTTTATGTCGATTGGGTCTTTGCTGATCAACTTTAATAATGTATGGAAATCTATATATTAATTTCCATATACAAATTGGGTATGATATCTATCCCTAGACTCTAGATTAAGGTTTGTGGCAGTCTAAGTTGTTCTTTTATTAACAGATGCATGTCCAGCAGCACAATACAGGTCTATTTGTAGTAGTTCAAAAGTTCCTTTGCGTGGAAATGAAGTTTTCACCACTGAACGGTCGAGCCAGGGCAAGGCAAAGAATAAAGAACTTGTATCCAATTCCTTTGCCTCGTCTGGTCCAGAGACTGGTTGCACCGGCTTAGTATTTCCAAAATTAACCACCAGTCCTCTTCGAAGGTTTCAATTAATTGATTCCAGTTCTGATCTTGAGGAGCCCTCTGCTACGAGTGAACATAAAAGAAAATCTTTGATGGAGAAGCCTCAAAATAAAGATTTGTGGAAAGATTTCTGTCCAGTTAAGAGCTTTCATATCTCAACACCAGTTTTAGATGAGGTTTGTGAAGAATATTTCAAGTCTATTCGAGACACCAAGACTACTCAGGAACTAGGAAATGACCCTTGTCCTGACGGGAGTCTAGGCTGTTATCAACCTACAAATACCATTCCGGGCCTCAAGCATTGCTGGAATTCATCCAATCCTCTTCCTCCTGCATATCATTATTTCTTCCACGATGATCCAAGGATCCAGAAGTTGGTTCGCAGTCGTTTACCCAACTTTTTCCCTTTGGGCGTGGTTAACAATGATGGAGATCAGCAGCATACTGAAACAGCTATTGATTACATGTAAATTGCTTCACATCCTATCTGCTTAATATCGACTCACATGAAGTGCTTTTCAACTTGTGACTTCTGTTTTTTTTTCAGGAGTCAGTTTACTTCAAATGCCTCCAAACAACAAGGACATCAGAAAAATAAATTCAAGAAAGCCTCAACAAAGGGAGCAAGTAAAAAGTCAAATGCCAGGAAAGTCTCAACTGCCTCTGAGGGCTGGGTGGACCCCAAAGGTACTGTTGCAATTTCAATGGATGCTGGAAAACGGCGGGTTCATTCAAGTGGTCAAGCTGCTGGTCATTGGTATACATCTCCAGATGGAAAAAAGGTACACTACATTGTTGTCTAGTGCAATGCAAAACGTTTTATCATTGATATTTTATCTGGTGTTTGCATTCATTTGGTACATCTATGTCTGGCCTATCAATACTCCTTCAGTTAGGACATTTTTTATCATTGAACTCAGAATATAAAGAAGAATTCTTAGTATACTTTAAGGATCTGCTAGTACTTGTAAAGCGAGAAGAAAGAATGGTGGTAGTTTCAGTTTTGTACTGCATTGTACATTGTGTCGTGGTTGCAGTCATGCATTTGTTTCTAATTTTCTAGCAATGCACCAATGATGAACCTGAGTGAACATGGCAATTGAATAAATCTCCTCGTGATTAATTCGTCAGACTAGATTAAGATATTGGTATATTCTGTAATTATTCACGGTTCTTGTGTTGATATTCTTTTTGACCTAACTTCCTAGTCATTTTTATTCTTCTGATCTTTTGAATACATGCATATATAATCCCCTGCAGATTTATGTCTCCAGAAGCGGGCAGGAGCTGTCCGGTCAAGTTGCCTACAGACATTATAGAAAGGTTAATTTAGAAACCATTTAACCCCTTTCATCAACAAAACATATTGGCCTTCTAAAAGGCATCATGTGGCTACTATGTATATGCCTGTATCGACTGAACCACTGAATTTTTTATCAACAGGACAATGGAGGGTTTAAAAAGTCTAAGAAGAGGACTATTTCCAAGAGGAGAAAAGGCTAAAAGGTTGACAACTATGGCCGTGCCATAAATGTTCTGTGGTGTGCTTTCTTGTAATGATTGTTATGCACAATAAAATAGAAGCAATTCCAATTTGCTCATTTGAGTGCTATGTTCCAATTTCGGCCGATCTTAAAATATTACACAAGTTGCTTGATTGGCTATGAATCAACTACTGCTAATCGTTGATTTATACTTTTTGAGTTTATTTAAGGTAAGCAAGATGGGCTATATAAGGTTTAAAATGCTCTGGATTATGTTGGAAAAAGTTTAAAAATAGGATCTTTTATAAGGGAATTCATATAAGTAAAAATGTATAAACAGGAACCACGAACAATGCCCAAAATATTCGGGGCCTTCAAATTTTGCCCCTTTCGCTCAACGCGTAGGGAACTTGCTTTTGTAGTTGACATCGTCAAAATGATAATAGTTGTAGCAAAGCCAAGACTTGTTTAACTTTTTACATTTCTTCATTTCCTACTATCCTATGTAAGATATTTTGAACTTAACAGACAGTGGAGAAGATTGGAACCTTTCTTTATAGCTTCTGTGTATGCTCACAATATCTAAAACCTAGAACTAAGGTGTTCTCTTTTCGTCTGAGTGCTAGATTACAGCTGTGAATAAAAGTGAACGTTTCCGAGGTCTTGAGCCTATGCTTGCTTGTCTGAGGCTTTGTTCTCTGAATTCGTGGGAGAAGCCTTCCTTCCCAGTATAAGCTTGTATGCCCTGGAATCCATGAAAATGAAAATGACAGACAGTACATATAATGAATCAAAGTTTTAGGAGGCTACAATCGAAACTCATTGCACCACAATTACTTCACACCGAAAAAGCATCGATGCACAAACACTAGTCAAAAAAGGAAAAGAAAAAGGATTTCAAATGAAAGTTAGAATTGTACGAGTTAAGATCCTGGGTCTTGTTTCTGATATCCCTCGACCATAGAACTGGGTCAGTGTTCTTAGGCAATGATTCTTGTTGTTGGGTTTTCTCCCTTAGCCACTGCTCAGCTTTATTGCACTCATCAAGGATCTGAGAGAACACAACAATTACATCATGACATATGATCAAACTAAGAATCTCTGCTAGTTTCAGTCCCCCTTACCGATTCTTTATCCTGAGGTTGGAGAGAATCCACAGACTTCCGATAGTCCACAATGTTACTTAACAAATCCCTTGTAGCTTGTGCCCTTGCTTCTTCGTCTCTGTATCTGTTCTCAATTGGGTCCACCAGCTATTTCAAATCAGAACCAAAAGGGCATGGGTGAAAGATCGGATCAGGAGATCAGCCATGTAGTATAATGGATAAAATGTTGGAAATTCAGATACAGGGCAGATTATTGCCTTCTTAAGATCCTCCATTTTCATGCTGTAAGCATTCTCTGTTTCATCATCACCATCCTCGTAAAGCCACTCCTCTGTATCCTGTAGACTCCTGGCAATTCCTTCTTTCTCCTGATCACTAGCAAAGCTCCGATAGGTGTTTAAAAGCTGAATATATTCTTGTGGTCAGTATATTTTCATTCCTTGTGTTAAGCTCGTCGTAGGGTATGTTTTTTGCTATTAAGGCAAGTAATTCACAACTCACCAGTCAAATCAGCCCCTAAAAAGGGCGTATTAAACAGATGACATAATGCTTTTATACAACATATCCCATGCTTGTCTAAATTAATCATTTGAGCATGTACCATATCCATACAAATGAAAAGAACAAATGGTACTGAAGTCTTGAGCAGCTTCACTAGAAGTGCATCATTTTCCAGGAAAGCATGCAATATCCAGTCAGAAATGTGAGGCTCTACCTTTTCACGCATTTCATAAACATATGACTCCAAAGAATTCTTTCGATCCTTTGCCTGCTCTACAGCT
Organism: Erythroxylum suave; assembly: GCA_027563595.1. Classification (NCBI taxonomy): domain Eukaryota; kingdom Viridiplantae; phylum Streptophyta; class Magnoliopsida; order Malpighiales; family Erythroxylaceae; genus Erythroxylum; species Erythroxylum suave. Next base: position 50,048,734 of record JAOSBN010000179.1, read on the forward strand.
CTATCATGTTGGGCTAACTCAAGCTCCTTCTCTTGGGCTCCTGAAATCTCAGCCATAGTCATGCCTCCATATATATTCTCACTGACTGGTATCTCAAACCTCCGACTGGCTTTTCCATTATCCTGCATTAATTGAGTGCAAATAAATTCTGATTCTAAAGAAGCTATTCCAGTACATACCAGTCTTTTCTCAGGTAACCTAATGATTTTTTAGTAACCTTTGAAAAGTATTAGCGGATAATATCTAGATATCTTTGCCCAAAATAAGAGAAGGAAATTACTCACTTCCATCATTTTGGGGGTAAACAGGCCCAACGTTTGGGTCTAATCCCTTCAAAAAACAAATTGGATCCTCCAATAGACAGCAAGATATGTACAAATAAATTATGCAATTCTTAAGGAACTTACTGAAGCATCTGATGATTCAGCATTGCTATTATCCTCATCAATATTTGCAACATTTGCTGCAGAACCAAAAGATCCAGAATCAGCTACCATCCCATCAGTGTCTGAGTGCGAATTGGCATTCCTCCTGGAATCCTCTAAGGTATCTTCCACCAACTGAAGCAGCAAGATTTATCTCAAATGAGAAGTATCTGAGAAAATCAAGATACATATAGACTGGAGGAAAAAGCTACCTTAGCTGACTCAACACTGACAATTCCATGGAGATTTAGTCGAGCTTTGACTTTAACTCTAGCCTTTCCACTGTATGAGCCTTCAAAAGGACCAATCTGAAATAAAGATTCAAGATCAAATCATGAATTAGTGCGCTTCACATTTAAAAACTTACTTTCTGGATTGCAGGATCTTTGAAACAATCTGCGAGACAAATGAATATTTGCACATTCTCTGTCTTAACAAAAGTATTAACACAGTATCAAGGCATATAAGCTTCTTTGTTCATGTCATCACTTCTGTCAATACAATCTTTTATCAGTTTAGAGACAATGTTCAATAAACACAATTTCTTTTGGACTGTATCACATTACATTCCCAAATCGCAAGAAATGCAGAACGCACAACATCAGCTATCAAATCAAACTTATTGGTAGCACACATCATTGGAAGTAGCCTCCTTCTTGACAAAATTCGAGTCAAAAATAAAGTTTTTTGGATTCATAACATACTATGCTCAATTTGATAGTTATTACTAACAAAGTTTATATTCCTGCCTGAAGAGTTCCATCTTGAAAACAATGCAGAAGAGTATGGGCATCAGATTCTGAAGAAATGCTTCAGTCCAACAGCATTTACACAATAGCCTCACGATTTTAGGAAAACATACAAACTTAAAAGCATAATCAGAAATTTTCCATTTAATTTCTATAAATTTTTACTCATTGAAAAATGGGTGGAAATCCTCGATTTGATGACAGCAAACATGGACTATTAAACTATTGACATGAAACCATAACTTTGCTAAAAAGTATCATTCTCTGGAGCATGGAGAATTAAGCAAGAAAGATTACTATACATATGATGATATTGGGGCAGGACTTATCACCTTATTATGAGTATTGGAAAAAAGGAGAAAAGTGAAACAAGAAACATGAGCTGCGTCACTTACAGTAAATAAACTAATTTTGGAAGATACGCCAGGGGGCAATTCATCTGGATTAGCATAAAAAGCTTCCAAATTAAATGACTTGGGTCGTTGGAATACCAAGATTTTGATACTTGGAATGGGCTGGCCTTTTGGAAACAAGATGTTATTTGACCCAGTACTTATTGGGCCTTCATCTGATGAGAATCCAATGGAGAATGGTAAAGAATCCTGGACCTACATATGATACAAATGGCCAACAGAAATTATCTCAGGGAGCAGTAATTCCACGTTGCAGATAGAAATGACAAACCCGAGTACAGATACACATAAAGAGAGAAACTAAATTCACAACAACTAAACAAAGGTATGTAGTTTCTTATTGCTGCGGAAAAGTAAAAGGGTACGCGATAATGTATCCTGTCTAATGCAGCAGTTGATTTGAGAAACACAGCTAATTTATTGGTAAATAATCAATGGTACATGTAAATCTAGTTCCTTAATAACTATTTTACCACAGATACACCATAAAAAGAAAGTAGCAAGGTAATATAACTAAGTGAAATAAAAACTTAAAAGCAAGGCCACAACAAGAGCATGTCTTTTGACTTGAAAATTATCTTGAGGTGACAATGATCTTTAAATACTCACCTCATACTCTCTGACTCGAAAAACTGGACTAAGCATTGCACACTGAAGAGCACATCCACGTGCAACACATTCACTTGCATTAATTGTACGGCTGGGTTCTTTCCCAAATAAAGACGCTAACAACTTTGTGATAGCAGGTATCCTAGACCCTGATCCAACAAGCTCAATTGAATGTATCTTGTCCACGGATAACAATGAATCAGCTATAGCTTTTCTGCAAGGAATACCAATCCTCTCCAATAAACCTGAAGCCAACCTCTCAAATTCCTCCCTCTTGATAGAACCTTTAACATCTTTCTCATCCATCAAGCACTCAATATTCAAAGGGGCCTCTGCATTTGCACTCAAAATTTTCTTCAACTTTTCACAAGCAGCCCTTAACCTAATACATGCTCGGAGATTAGAAAGGACATCTATTTTGTAGTGCTCCTTGAACTGTAAGACAAAATAATTAAACAAAATATCATCAAAGTCTCTTCCTCCCAAGCTGCTGTCAAAGGCATGAGACAATATCCTCATTTGTCCAGCTTCAAATGAAACAATAGAGACCTGGGTATCAGAATGACCGATGTCAACAAATGCAACATAAGTTGGTCCTCCATTGGAGAAATCTGTTTTATAGATCCCGTAACTAAGAGCAGTTGCAGTGCAGTCATGCATCAACCTCAAAGGCTTCAACCCGGCGATCATTGCAGCATTTAAATATGCCCTTCTCTGTAAATCAGTAAAATATGCTGGTATCCCAATTACACAGTCTGCTATAGGCATTTCCAAGTTTTTCTCTGTTATGTCTTTCAAATGAGAAAAGAGCATTGCCATTATCTGAACTGGTGTAAATGTATGTATCTCACCCAAATATCTCAAGTCGACGAGAATGCCACCATCTTGTCCTTCAGAAGTTTCAAATGGTAACATCCTCAATTCATTTTGGACATCAGGATCCTTGAAGTTGCGACCAATCAACTTCTTGACCTGAGATATTGTGGATTTTGGGTTCATCGTGGCAGAGGCAGTTCCTGCAGACCCAATAAACCGCTGTTTCTCCCCGAAACATATCACAGCTGGGGTTTCACGTTTTGACTCGTCATTCAACAACACATCAATGCCCCTTTGCTTCACAGCAGCAATGACACAGTTTTCATTTCCAATGTCAAAGCCAACCACGCTCATTTCAATTCAACAAGAATGTGAGCCGTGCAGAAGAAAATAACAGCACAACTCGCAAGGAATATTCACAATCCACTTCCCGCTGGGCGAAAAAGAAAAAGAAAGAAGGAAGATTAAAAGAGAATACGAACGTTATAGTGAACAGTAAATTTTCAAACTTCAGATTTTAAATGCTTAAGAGGAAATCGGAACCGATAAACATATGCTTGATTTCAACTCCTTTCAAGCATCTAAACCCTGAAAAAAGACCCATCACATAAGAACCTTGACATTCTCCCTCATTCCCTCGTTGTCTCAGGAATTAAAGAAAAACACATCCAATAACAAACAAAAATTTGACAATATCACAACAATTTGCTATAAAGTGAAGCACGTAGATGATTAAGAAGAGAGAGAGAGAGAGAGAGAGGTCAGGTACCTGAGTCACAGATACCTGTTTTCGATGGAAAGCTAAAGAAATGTTAGTGACAAACAAGAATCGAAGAAAAAGTGAGGAATGAAAATGAGACAATATCGGCGCAGCGTTCGTGGAGGCAGTGGCATCTTCTGGAAACCAAGAATTTGTGGGAGCTCTTTTCGTAAATAACGTTTCCTAAACCATGTCGTTTCGTTAATTTATTTTTATCATCTTTGTACGGGGTCAATTTTCTCAATAGCTCCGGTTCTTGAATTATTACGGTATTAGTTTTATCTTTTTTATAAAAATAAGTAATTCAAAGGTAGACTGATTTAAATATTTAAGACCTGATTGATTTTGTTTCTTTGTTTATAAATTTAACAAAAATATATATAGTAATAAATAAAATGTCAGTTTACAATTTTTACATATAAGGTCCAAATTATAACTATGGCAGTTCAGCATACCTACGGAATCTACATAAAACTTGGATTCGGTAAAAAATGTTCAAATAACAGCATTCTAAGAGCAAGAGCTTAACATTGTTGTAGCCATCATTATCTGGAAAGATGCATAATTCTTGCACACAATGTAGACCAATTATTATTGTTTTTATGAGCAATTTTGAAGTGTACATTAACTTTCATGATGAGTTGGTGTGACCTAATTTTTTTAAAAGGGACAATCTAGGAAATAAGTGTGTTGGAACCGTATTTCTATTTTCTATACGTATATATATATAAGGTCACGATCTAGGGCACGAGCTTGTTAGGGCTCACTTCTATACTCAGGTAGATATAATAATATCCACAACTTGGGGTACGAGCATATCAAAACTCATTGTATCAACCAGTCTAAAAAAAGAAATTTGTAATCTTCATCGTATAAGCGACTATTCAATACAAAATCAATCGCTCTTGACTCTCAAGGATGTAGACATATTCAATTGATCGAATCTCGTTAAACATACTCCTGTTTATTTCTTTCTTTCTTCTACAATTTCGATGGATCCATATAATTTCTCTATAAATGGTACTAAAGCATAGTAGAGGACATAATAATTACAATTGCAAGATTTGAAGAAGAGAAGTTTAATGAAACTAAAATTTTGGCTTGTGGCAGCCTACTACCATAATAAGGCATGTTAAAGGAGATATGCGAAAATAAGCCAAAGGACATAGATGAGATGGATTAAGAAGAGTTATAGGTGTAAGTAACTGGAACCATGCTAAATTGTCTGACAAATGAGGTCATATACCATATTATGGATATTGTATCCCTTGTAGAGGTAGGGAAGAAATTAGAGAGTTAATGCATGTCAAAATGTCTCACAAACAAATTATAAAGACTACGCAAATTGAAGATACACAAGGAAACATATCTAAAATAACATATCATAGTGATCTGCTGAGGCTTGAAGTCACTATTATAAACAAGGATAAAGCAATGGTTATGCTTTATTCTTTACCTCTTTCTTTACAAGCATGGTGACCACGCTCACATTGAGAAAGAAGAAGGCTTTTGAAGAGGATATCGCCGGTATGTTATTAACTTATCATCAACAAAGAATAAATGCCAGTAAAACTCCTAAGGTGAAAGGATGTATGTGAGGAGAAATCTGGATCACAGGGAAGAATCAAAGAAAAAGGGGACACTGGCTCTCCCAAGTAGAGCTCTAAATAATATTTAAAAAGCTGGATAAAAAAAATAAACCAATAAGACAAGAAATTTAAGATTTAAAAAGTTTAACTAATATTAGACCATCACAAAATTATTTTAAAATTAAACAAAACTAAAGAATTTAAAATATTAATATTGAAAGAAATTGTCCTTATCCATCTAAGAATTTGAAATTTAATTAAAAAAGATATTGTTAAATGCAAATTAATTAATTAATTTTAATTTATAAGAACTTATTAATTTATAAAAACTAATCGATTAACTAATAAATTGATCAGTTTTAACAATAAAAGTTATTAAAGTAAATTAAACTAAACAATTGAACAATTCAAGATTTTTATAGTTGAATTGATTCGATTTTTTAATCATTGGTTCTAAATCTAAACCTCAGATTTGGTATTACAAGTGCAACCAAATTAGCCATACTAGAAGGTACTATCAAAATAAGGAGTACAGTGACAAAAAAATTTGATAATTCATCAAGGTTTACCAATATAGTTTAGAATGGGGACTTATATTGCAAAAATAGATACATGTTCTATATTTCAACCAATTAATTACAGGACTCATAAATTATGGTCACAAGATCACAAGATACCAAATAAAGATGAGTTTATGTTATACACGTTAGACAACTTTGGCACTATTCGATTAGAGAAGATAAAGCTTACAAAATTATTGAAATAGGATATGCCAAAATTAAGATATTTGATGATATTTTTAGAACGTTGATCAATGTTCAGCATGTACCACATTTGAGGCAGAATCCAATCTCTTTGCTTATCTTACATGTAAACAATTTTGGATATCTATTAAAAAAAGACAATATTAAGGTAAAAAAGGGTGCAATTACTATGATAAAAGGGCCAATATTAGTAGAAAATCTATAGACCAAAAGAAAGCTAACAACATTAAAGTCAAAGGAAGGTAGTATTATGTTATGCGTATGCAGTTAAGTCATCTTGAAGAGCAAAGGATGATAGAACTTTATAAGAGGACTTTATTGAAGAATGTTAAATACTGGAAGTTTGACTTCTATCAGTTTTACACATTTGTTAAAAAGCCTGGGATAAAATTTAAGGATACAACGTTTGAGTAGATGTAAGCCTATCAAAAGGTGTGAAATATTGGAAGTTAGACTTTTGTAAGTTTTATGCACTTAGTAAAATTCTAGGATGAACTTCAAGGATGCAATGTTTGATGAGTGGTATATGTTAGGCCAAATATATGGTGCAAGTCAAACTAGAATAGCTTGGAATAAATGCTAAGAGGGGAAGAAATTTTGGTTTGAAAAAAAAAAATCAAGAACAGAGCATCAAAATGATATAGTCACGTAATAAACTAAAATGGACCGTCGGGCCATTAAATGGATGTAGTTGAGAAAACTTGGTCATATATGCTTTTAGCATATGTGATTCGATCCAACTATCTTTCAGGGGACTATGGTTAGTTATGAAAAGCATATGTGTATAGGTAATATGGTTAAAGATGTGAGGTTTTACAATATTAGAAAATTGATTGCACTAATTAAATGTTTTTGGAAAATGTTCACACTGAAGAGAATACAACTAATATGATGTTAAAGTTGTTTATTGTGAAAAAATTCAAATAAAATGTTCACACTGAAGAGAATACAACTAATATGATGTTAAAGTCATAAAATATTTCAAATTCTAGAAATATTTGATGACTTACTAGAGTCGTGTTTAAGTAATGTTGAGTTTAATAAGGGGCAAGTTATATAAAATTATATTAACTAGATTTTACAATAATTATACTTATTTAAACTTTGTTTATACAAAGATCACATGCAATCTTCATCAACTAAGTGATTATAAACTACAAAATCAGCCACTCTTGTCTCCTAAGGACGCAAGCATACTCAAATGGCCGAACCTCGTCAAAAATATTCTTATTGGTTATTCTTATTTGTTCCTTTCTTTATAATATATTCTTATTAGATGCTTACAATTTCTTAACAAGTAATATTAAAGGAAAATTGAGGCAATAATAAATTTGATTGTGGGGTTTGAAGTATATAAGTTTAATAAAACTAGAAATTTTAGAATGTGACAATAAAAAGTGAAGGATTTGTTGGCACAATATGGGATATTAAAGGGACTAAGTGAGAATAAGCTAAAAGATATAGATGAGCTCGACTTAGGCTTGGTTTGAGGGAGTGGTGGCGGTTGATAATCTACTGAAATCAACCTACTGAAATGATAAACACTTATTTTCAATAAATACTTATGTATTTGAGATTGTTGTTTTGGTAACTGTTGAAACGTAAAAATAGATGTTTGGCAAGTGCGGTTGCGGCTGCGGCTGCTAAAAAGAGATAAAATGACTAAAAAATTCATTGATTTAATAAGCTATTAATTATTGTATAAATAATTAGAAATATATTATTAGTCATATAAATTTTAAATTATAAATAATAAAATATTAAATTAAAATAAGAAAATATAAATTAAAAAATTTAGGAAATAATGTATTTCAAAAAAATACATTATTAGTCATATAAATTCAAATTACAAATATTAAATTATTAAATTAAAATAATAAAATATAAATTTAATAAATTTAATAAATAACATATTTCATCTTACTTAAATAATATTGACAAAAACTTCCTTCTATTAATTAAGGATATAATGGAAAATACTAAAATATCATGAGGTTATTATTGGAAGGTAAAATTTCTACCGTATAAGCAGTTTCCTATCGCAGCTCCCTTTCTGCTTATCTATTCTGCGGTGGCACCGCAGTTTTCTTCAACCTGCAGTTGTCAACCGCAAATCTAAATATGTGACTGTGTTTAGAAACTGCGGTGGATAAGTACTTATCCTCACCACACCGCAGATCCAAACGTAACCTTAAAAGAGCTATAGGGATAAGCAATTGAAACTATACGAATTTATCTAGTAAATAAGGTCATATATCATGTCATAGATATTGCATTTCCTGTAAAGATATGGAAGAAACTAATAATCGGTAATGTCAAGGTCTCTAACAAGCAAGTTACTTATGAAGCAAAGATTATATAGGTTGAAAATATATAAAAGAACAAATATGGAACAACATATCTATGTGTTCAACTAAATAGTCAGCGACCTACTAAGATTCAAGTTAATTATGTACGCAAGGATAGAGCAATGATTCTATTTTATTCTTGACCTCATTCTTATTAATATTTAGTCACCATGCTCACATTAGGTAGAGAGACATCTGATATGAAAGATATTATTATTGTGTTATTGATTCACAACGAACAGAGACTAAATATTGATGAAAGCTATCAAGGTGAAAGTTTGTATGTGAGGGGGGATCAAGATCGTGTGAGAAATTAAGGGAAAATGGCTCATATAAATGCATTTTTAAATCTAAACCTAATGGTAAAATGACAAATTGGTTTTACAAGTGAGAGCAAACTAGACACATTATAAGAAATTTAAAAAATAGAAGAAGGATGAAAAGAAATTTGATGATTCATCAAGATCTACTAATATAGTATAAATTAAGGAATCAAATTACAGTGATGGAAACATTCTCTATATTTTAACTAGTCAATTATAGGATTCACGGATTTTAGATATTGAATGCTTATTTTGCATGATATTAAACAAGGATTAGTTTATATCATACACATTGGGCAACTTTGGCACTATTTATTTAGGGGATGATAAAGCCTTTGAACTTTATCTCTTTAGGCACCTTACATGTGAATGGTTTTGGGTATAAGAATGAGGAGTATATTATGGTGGTAAACAGTGCAATGATTAGGATAAAAGGACTAATACTAGTAAGTGAAACACATTTATTGGTGGAGAAGCTAAATAGTAAAGTCAAAGGAAGATAGTATTATCTTATGAAGCATACGTGTGAGTCATCTCAATAAGTAAGGGATGACTAAAAACTTCATAAAGAGAGCTTATTAAAGGGTTTTAAAAATCTATAGTAAGCTTTAATAATACTGGGTTTGGAGAGCAACATACATTGAAGCAAATATATAGAGATGATGAGTCAAGATTAGTAAAGAAAAATAACAGTTCAAAGTTGATACAATTTGTACTAAAATGACTTGGAATATATATCAGAGGGCCTAAAATTCTAGTTTGAGAAATATAACAATGTCATGAACAAATCATTAACATGATATAGTCACAAATAGCGCTAGATGGATGATCAGAGTATCAAATAGATATGGTTAAAAGGATTCAACCACATATGTTCTTACCATCAGTGATAAGAATCTTACTACCTTTTATGAGACTAAGTTTAGTTAGGAGAAAATAGATAGATGGATCTCATTATTAAAGATATGAAGTTTTACAAGATTAAGAAATTGATTGTACTAGTTAAATCTTTTTTTTTTTAAAGGTTCACAATTCTAAGAATGTAACTCACATGCTGATGAAGTTAGTTACCATGGAGAAATTTAAGTATTGTTTAGACTTGATTAATATCTCATAATATTATACATGAATACAATCCATCCTATACAGAGAATATTTTCTAAGGTAGAGATTTTTATATATGGCTCATATGTATGGATGTGCAATCTTAGAAGAATTTCTTGGAAGAACAGATGGGGTTTCTTAGAAGTCTTTAGGTGATTATGGTCTAACATACGATGGTGTGTCAGAGTGTGCTCTTCTTTAGAATTCAAAGGGGAAGAGACAAGATATAAAATGAGTTCGTTTACATGACAAAGATTTTTTAAAAAAAAGAGGCAATACGAGATTAGGCTTGTTGTAGCTTGTGTCTATACATGAGTAGATATACATGTATATATATAGTAAGATTTATAGTTAAAAGGTACTTATAATGATCAAGGTGGTGAGCAAATATCATCGCAACTGTTGCTGGAAGGAATAATAAATTAGGCAATAACGTGATGGTATCAATTATCTTGATTTCCATTTGGTTTTACTTTATTAGTAGATAATTTGTAATATGTTTGGTAACGTTCAATAGAATATCTAGGATCCACTTACTATGCCAATCAAAGTTTTAAAAATCAGACTGGACCGTTCGGTCTGACCGAAAAAGATTTGAATCGGTTAGTGGTCCGGTACGATTTTACCTAATAACCTCTCTGTATAAAAATCGGTCAGTTCAACCTTTTTTTGGTCGGATCGAACGGTTTGGTCCGATTTTTAAAAACTTGAATTTTTTACTGTTCAAACTTCAATGCTAGAGTTCATTTTTACAAAAGCAAAAACGTGTGATGATATCTACACCAGGGAGAAGACTTAGGAGTCGATAGTACGGGAGTGGCCAAAAACTCCCGTACTTTACTAATATATATGTATATCTTTTGTTCAGCATTATTTTTTAATTAAATAATATATAATTCCAAAGTAAATGTTTCCAATACTATTCAAATATTGATACTGGATTTACTTATTATATGGCACTAAACTAGTACATATTAATATTGAACATAGTTTTTGGTAATTTTTTAAATTTATAAATAATCTTTGAATTTTTTAATTACAAATTCTTCCTCAATATATTATATGTTATAACATTTTTATATCAATCGTGTCACCAAAAATTATAATAATAAAAATGTGAAATAACAACAATCTATTTATTTCTATTAATATTACTTTTCATATATTTAAATTTGTAAAAAATGTCGGCAAATATGTAGACGGGCACGAATTATAGTAATTTAATGTATAAATAATAAACACAATTAATATGAAAAAAGATTAGCAAATTATTATATAAATATAAAATTAAGAAAAATAAAAAAATACTTAAAACATTACAATTTCATCATATAATAAATAATGTTACATCAAAACATCAAATAAAAAGAATAATAAATATATATAACTCTCTGGGTGTTATAATTTACGAAAAAAATTCGCAATGAGGAAATAGCCAATTAGAAATGAAATCTAAAACAAAAATATTTATAATTATATTTATATTGCATATATAGAATTTAACATATATATCGAATATAAGTGAAATTAAAGGAAGAGGATAAATGAAAACTTAGAACTTCATTCAATCGAATATGTGCTCAAATTAATTTGGCTCCAATTCTCATTTAATACAAAATTATGAAAATTCCCTTCCTTTCTTTCATCAAAACTTTCGGATTTAGAGAATTGTTGCGAAGAATATGTTCACTTAATTACTAAGCCAATTCGTTAAAATTATTGGTTTATAATATTATTTCTTTTTGGATGTTTTGTCTTCCTAAATAAGGAAGAAAGAAGAAAACTGTACTATAATCACCCTGAAGATCAAATGACACCATCACTTATTACAATATAAGTGCCTATAAGCATAATATAATTTTCTTACATTAATATCATAATTTTGCTAGAAACATTATATAAATCATATTGCCACCTACGAAATGCTCAAGTCACATACTTCTTCTCAACATCCTCTACTTTATTTGAGTTGAAAATTATTATCTCTTTTACTTCCGGTTACACGTAACACCACCACCAATTCACATTTTGAAGTACATTGATGAAACTTAGAAACATAAACATATTAAACTCCGAATTATTATCTGAATTATACTTTCATAAAATATTCGTTGCTTATAAATAAATATGAAAGAAATATACATACCTAGTTAGTTATACATGCATTAATGTCAAACTCTAGATCCTGGTCAATATTTCTTCTATAGGCAAAAGGTGCAAATTTAACTAATATTTCATCAAATTACAAGTTAATTTCTAATATTTTGAGGCATTTAAATGAATTCTAACATTTGCAAACTGTTCAAATTTGACTGCAAAAATTTAAATAGAGTAAAGCCTTGTCAAAACGATTTATAAAAAAAATGCATTTGTCACAACGAATGAAATAACAACATCTACTGATGGTCAGTTCATATCTTATTTTGATCATATTTAAGTTAAAATTATACTGTATTACAAGTTTACAATTAAGAATAATTTCATACATTACTAATTTGTAATTTATTTTAATGCAGTAGAAAAAGTTGATGCAAATACTTTAGATGAAAGCATAGTTTACGAATCTTTAAATAGCGTTGGAGAATTTGAAACTTTTAATGATGATGAGACGTAACCTTCTTCAGAAATACAATTTTGATTTTTATTGCTATGTTAATATTTATATTAGACTTATATTTATTTAGTATTAATTCATTATATAATAATAGACATTGGCATATTTTTATTTCAATAAAATATTTTATTTTTACTTATTCTTATAAGCTTTACTTTTTATTTATTATATACCAGTTTTATACCGGTTTACTACCGGTTGAACCTCTAAACCTTAAACCTTTCCTTCTATCGGTTCGATTTCCGGTCCCGTTTTTAAAACATTGAATGCCAATACAAAGTAGTCGTTTCATCCTTAATATATGATCTTGCAAACACCTTTGTAAAGTATCTCTCCGGCAATTTTTTATTTTCGTATTAGTAAACCACTCGTTTTACTTTCAAATATTTATCAGTTGATAATTTTTGAGTCAACAGCTTCGTGCTAATAAAAATGATAAAGTTAAAAAGTGATGTTAATAGCTACTTAAACGTGAATTAGTTGAATAATCAAGAGTATTACTAATAACGTGTTTAATCTTGTATTAAAAAATTAACTTTTTAAACAAAAATTTGAATGCTTTTGTGTTGATTAAATTTAATATTTTTTATGTCAAAGCAACTACAATAACATCACCCAATAGAAATCTTGCTGAAGTATAGAATCTGGAGAGGTCTAGTAGTATGCAACTTTACTCCTAATTAGTAAAGGCGTTGTTTCCAAATAACATATATAAACATGTCATTTTATAGTGTATAAATATGTATAAGTGTCGAAACATTTGTCTCAGAGGATGTTTTATTTTAAGAATGTAATTAAATTTTGTGAATTAAATCAAAATTAAAGGAATTATAAAGTGAATTGAAGTGTTTTATGAATTGATATGAGCAGCCAATTACCTAATAATTTAGTGACTTTTGCAAACGAATGAGTGGTGCAAGATCTTGATTTTTATTAGAGCTTTTATAGAATTCCTTATTATGATAATAAATTTGATTAGTTTGTGTTTGGCCTTTATTTTCTAAAGGACAACACGTAACCCTTTGGATGAATGGTGCGAGCGTGCCGAGAATTTTAGGTATTTTCGAACCAAAGAAAAATAGGAAAAAGGTTACGCTTTGTAATCTAACGTAAATCAAACGACTGTGTTTTGCTAGTAAAGGGACAAGAAACTAACGAAAGTACTTTGCTTCATTGATAGACAATTTGGCAAACACGCAATGGTAAAAGTTTGAAAGGAAATTGCTAACGACAATTTGAAAGGGAAAATGGCTAGGAAAAATAAAAGAGTTGCTGGAAAATAAAGGAATAAGCTAAAGTGTAAAGATATGCTAGGTTGCCAGGCTTTGATTTATCAAGAGTTGGAGAGATCCTTCTTTCTTCTTCAAAGCTCCTATTTATAGCCACTGATGATGAGTGTCTTGATTCGAATTTGAAATCTTGATAAAGCTTATCCCACTAGATAAAGATCAAGTTCAAACATTCCTCATCTTACCCCATGAAGATTAGGTTGGTTAATGTCCATCACCTTATCCTCCTATCCTTTCTTTAAATTCGGATTTCCAATCTTCTATTCCCAAGCAAACTCTATCGCCTCTTTTTCTGCTGGACATCGAAATCTGATGAGCTGAAGCCAGTGTCCAGACTTCAAACTGAGTGTCCCCCTGCAATTAACTCATGATCTTGATAAGATCCTATCTTGCTAGATAAGGATAACATTTAAATAAGTCTTATCTCATTGGATAGAGA
>JAOSBN010000179.1:50072708-50083103 GCA_027563595.1 Erythroxylum suave
GAAATGTGCCCTTCAGACTTTATGTTCAAGATACGAGCAATTGAAGACAATTGAGTCATTGTCTCACAATTTGGCCACAGTTCTTGGTCAGCCGAATGTAGTAAGTCAAAAAACTGTTTGGATTGAGGGTTGGGTTCTTCATCAAGATTTTTAATATTTTCTTGAAAGTTATAACCTCCTGCATCATAAACCATTTGAATGTAGGGATTTTTATTTGCATTCACATTATCTGTTCTAAATCCAGTGCTCCCTCTAAACTCATTGAAGTTAACTGAGGATTGTCCTTCATTACTCTTGAGGTGCTACAAATCAACGGTTCACCATATCGTGTCCACTGAAAATAATTAGGAACAAACCATCTTTTCAACAAATGCCCGTTCACTTCATCAATAGGAAGGAAACGAATGTGCTTGTATTTTTTACATGGAACATCCATATATGCAGGTTGAGAACATGAATAATGAATGAATGCTTCAACTCCCTCAACAAATTCAGGGTTAATAAAACCATCACGTGATATTCGTCTATACATCCAAACTATGAAAGCTAGTACCTTGAATCATAGGCCATCAAACAACTTGCATAGTTACATTGAAGACATAGGGATGAGTTGTCAGCTAACACTCAGAGCTTAAGAAGGTTTTGCGGGAGAACATGATGGAGAATCAGGAATTACGGAATGAGGAGCAAGTCGCAAGCTCGCGACAAGAAGTTGATAAGCCAAGGATCCCAGAAACCAAGCAAGGAGCTGAGAGCCTGCCATACGAGTGAATCAACATAAGCCTCGACTGTCTAGTTGAACTGGTTTCCTAGTGGGGCCATTATATCTTCTACTTGTGTAGCATCTTGTGTAAACTTCATCACCATTATTTGCAATTAGATTAGTGTATAATCTGTCAGCCTGAAATTGATACACTTCATGGAGGATTGGCTTTTATAGACGCACTCAGAGTTTGCAGTTGTGAGGGAAAGAACTGCATGTTATCTTGTGGTTATTGTTTATCACTCACTAAGCGTGTCGTTTCACTTGTAGAATTAGTACACCCTTCAACCATACGGTGAACAGTTCACGGAGGGAAAGAACTGCATGTTATCATGTGGTTATTGTTTATCACTCACTCAACTAGTCGTTTCGCTTGTAGAATTAGTACACCCTTCAACCATACGGTGCACATAGTTCACGGCTATCTTACATGATCCAGCTCAAACTTTTCAACTTCCTGCAACCTCCCTTATAATTCTAAAGTGTTGACACACAGCAAACTTCTCTTTCCCATTTCGTGAAGGATAAACAGAATAACATTTGTAGGACAAGAAAAATAACTCTTTTTAAGTTCTACAGCGCTTCATGTGGAGGTGGTTCTGATGCTTTCTGCAATACTAGCTTGTAACTTTTCGGCTGTATGCATTCATGGTTCAGGGATGTCAATTACTTCATCATGCAAAAAAGAAACAACAACTTTGCAGGGAGACCAACTGACTACCTTCGTGGAGAGACCACATTATTTGAACTCGATGAACCACAATGCGACTTGGATGAAACTGCAAGCACAGTGGTTGAAGCACTTAAAGCAAATAGCATTAGTAGAAATTGATGGATACAGAAGCAGGCATTTCATAATATAAGATTGTTAAGCATGTTAAGTGCATGATCAGGATCAACATCTACTCCACTATGGAATGTCGTATGATTATCTGCTCTTCCTCCACAGTTTTGCATTTGGGGGTAGGAGAAAAGCAAAACTTGAAGCACATTCAAATAAATAAACAATTCATTCATGGTTACCAATGTGAGTTCCAATAGAGCTTTTATCAGACTATTTACATTACATGATTAATTATCCTGTATTGTACAAAGTTGTAAATAAATGATGACTATTAGTCATGTTGTTGAAAAACTAATCAAGTTTGCACGAATCTGTACTACCATGTACTAGTTTAGAATATGAAGTGTACAATTAGTTAATCGTGAAGTCCCCTTTTAATATTAGAAAACATCGTATAATCACTGAGAGATGGAGAATAATCCTCATAAATAAAAATTTGGATGTATTATTGGATTTTACGCTTCATAATAAAATTTAAAGGTAAGACTGTGTATTACTGAACTTTCACGAATTTTGCATATCAATGAGATTCATACTAGGTAGTGTTATTATTGTTGATGTTGAATGAAATTATTTAACCTCTAAAACTTAAACATGTATGTATAAATTAATGTCATTATACAATATTTTCAAACACATTTTCATATCAAAATAATTGATTATTATTGATAATTTTGTTTTCATGACTATTAATCAAAAGTTCATCATCTTGTACGGAAGGGAAAATTTCATGAAAGATTTTTATAGTAATTAATGGTGGCTTCAAGCTATACTTCTGGTGGTTTAATTTATTTTAAGGTTCCATATATTTTTCTAAGAATTTGAATAATTAAAATTAAAATGTTAATTAATTGATGTTGGTTCATTTTCTTGATAGTAATAATCAAAATCTAATTTCCAGTACAAAAGGTATTTTTTAAGGAAATTAAAAAATAAATTTAAAAGCAACAGATTTGATAAATCAGTTAAGATAATGACAAGCAAGATCCTTAGTGAGTTTGTATTTTATACAATGCAAATATAAAGATCAAGAATTATATTTTGACCAAAAAAATTTAAGGATCAAAATGTACTTTTCAGTTTTTAAGAATTATTAATGTAAATTTAACTTGTTTGTAAAAGAAATTTCCAGTCTTTGAAGTTTTGAGAGCAATGATTAAAAAATGTAACCAATTCATCCTAAAAATTTTAAACCATCTATTTTTTCGGTTCGATTTATTTTAATAACTTTTGTTGTTAAAAATGTATTAATGTATTAATTATTCAATTTTTAATTAATAAGTACTTACAAGCTAAAATAAATCAATTAAATTTTATTTAAAATATCTTTTTAATTAAATTTTAAACTCTTCATAATAACAATTTTTTCAACCATATTTAATTATTCAAACGATTTAATATCAATGGAATCTTTTAAAATTTAATCTTTTTAATCTTTTTAACCTAATATTTAAAACATTGTTGAAGAGGGCTAACCACAAAAAAACAAATTGCAAAATAGTATACAAGTGAATTGAGTTTTACCAACACAAAATCTAAAAATACTACGTAGATAAATCAGTAATCTATGTGATTAAATTAAATTAAAGAGGAAGAAAATATATCAGAATACGTGGACCCCAATCCATCTGCTTTCTCCTAACTTGTGCAAAACCCTAAAACCCTCCCTTTTTTGTCTAAACCTTAAACCCCTTCCTCTTTCTGTGCTCGCCAACGAAAGACCTTGCCTTGTATTAACGCTATCTAAAAAAACCAAAGATCTCGACTTTCCCATTCGTTAAGGATTGCAAGTCCCTTTTAAGGGCGACCCAGAATGAGGAAATCCAAATCCCAATCCAAACAACAGCGAAAGCAACGCATAGTTGTCGAACAAGAAGAAATTAACTTTCTAAACCAGTGGATAGAATCCCAGAAACCTGATTCCGGATCCAACCCTCTCTCTCTTCCGCCGCTCCCTTCGGATGATGCTCCCGTCGGCCGCCTTCCAGAAGGTGGCTTTTCCCGGTATGCAGGGGCTACCAAGTTTAGTGAATTGCCGTTGTCAAAGAAGACAAAAGATGGGTTGAAGAAGGCTAACTATATTTTGATGACTGATATACAGAGGGCGTCTTTGCCTCACGCACTTTGCGGCAGAGATATTCTTGGAGCTGCCAAAACTGGGTCTGGAAAAACCCTCGCTTTTGTTATTCCTGTAAGTGTCTAGTGTCTAATTTTTATTTAGATTTATGTTTTGCGGGATTGTTATTTTCTGATGATAGTTTGTAAAGGTCAGTTCTTTAACCTATTACATGAATTTACATTAACCTAACCCATGCCCTTTTGGTGTGGGATGGGCGAAGTTCAGGTTTTGGAGAAGTTACACAGGGAAAGATGGAATCCCCAAGACGGGGTAGGCAGCATAATAATGTCTCCCACGAGGGAATTAGCGGGGCAACTTTTTGATGTACTAAAAGCAGTTGGGAAGTTTCATAACTTTAGTGCTGGCCTGCTAATTGGCGGTCGAAAAGATGTGAATGTGGAGAAGGAGCGTGTTAATGAGCTGAACATATTGGTTTGTACTCCTGGTCGGCTTCTTCAACACATGGATGAAACACCAAATTTTGACTGTTCTCAACTTCAGGTCGAGATCTGCGTATAGTTATATGTCTTTTTGTTTTATTGGAAGACATGAATATGATTTGTGCTTTCTCAGTAGTGAGTATGGTATTTGTTCAGAATGGTTTACTTTTTCCATATCTTTATTTTAAGGATTTGTTTATGTTTTTTGTACAAGCTAGTACTTTTGGTACTGGCTAGAGCTCTATTGCCCCTTTCATATATAGCTGATTTAGATAAAATTTCTTGGCTAGGGAACAGTTATTGGTCCTTGATGAGGCAGATCGTATTCTTGATGTTGGTTTTAAAAAGGCTGTGAATGCAATAGTTTCACAGCTACCTAAGCACAGGCAAACCCTTCTCTTCTCTGCCACTCAAACCAAGTCTGTTCAGGATCTTGCAAGACTCAGTTTGAAGGATCCAGAGTATCTCAGTGTGCATGAAGAGGCTGTGACAGCGACGCCTAACCGGTTACAGCAAACTGCTATTGTTGTGCCTCTTGATCAAAAGTTGGACATGCTATGGAGTTTTATAAAGGCACACCTTAATTCAAAGATTCTTGTATTTCTTTCAAGCTGCAAGCAGGTGAGTTACATAAAGTTATTCTAATTGTATGAAACTTGTGATGTGGGTGCACAATGTTGCTACTGTACATGATAGAGACCATGGGGGAGTATAGTAGATCCTTGAATCACTATTGGTTTAGTAAGATACTAATGTAATGAGATTTTTTATTATTAGTTCTGTTGATGGGAAGCAATACTGAGATGCATTTCAATTAATTTTCCCCAACATTTTCCAATTCCAGGCCGATAAATGTGTCAACTGTCTTTTGATTAATACATGGAAAAAACATGTAATTATGTTTCTATTATATGGCTTTGATTTTTTGAGTTGGTTGCTGGTATATTTCACTGCTGCTGCTGCTGCTGCTTTGGAAGTTGAAATTTTCTTTAAATGTTTGGTGATAAAAGTTTTGATGAATGTATTTGTTTTTGCGGATTCATTTTAGCTTGGTCTGTGTCCATGTAAGGTTTTAATCAGATGAATTATATTTGGTACATAGCTAAATTATTCTTGTATACAACATGAAGAGGGAGGAAGCATTGTCCTTTCCTAGGGGCCTATTATTATTCAATTCCTGATGTCATATGCATAATAATGCTTTGTGGAATCAGTAATTACTCCTTCCAATATGAATTGCCTCTAGTTTCAACTTTCTGCATGTGCAATTTGATAGGTGAAGTTTGTCTTTGAAGCATTTAAGAAACTGCAACCAGGGATTCCATTGAAGTGTCTACATGGAAGGATGAAGCAGGACAGGAGGATGGGAATTTATTCTCAATTTTGTGAGCAGCGATCAGTTCTCTTTTCAACTGATGTAGCCTCTAGAGGCCTTGACTTTAATAAGGCGGTTGACTGGGTTGTTCAGGTAAGATATTGATTGTTTCATAAACTGAAAGCTTGCCTTATACGAGCACTGGTTCATTTGAATATTACTTGCTTGCTTAGGTGGACTGTCCAGAGGATGTTGCTTCCTACATACATAGAGTTGGTCGTACGGCACGTTATCAATCTGGAGGGAGGTCTGTTGTGTTCCTGATGCCCTCAGAAATGAAAATGCTTGAAAAGTTACAAGCAGCAAAAATACCTATAAATGTTATTAAGGTGAGCCACCTAATTTTAGAGTGATTTGAGCATTTAATCTGATTTGACTGGTTTTAGATATTGCTTGTTCTAAACGTGAAAGATGGTTGCTGTATGGAGTACACTAAATTTGTTTATTTTGTTACTCACTTTAGGCAAACACAAAAAAGTTGCAACCAGTTTCTGGGTTAATGTCTGCTTTACTTGTCAAGGATGACGATTTGCACAAGTTGGCCAAAAGGGCATTGATTACATATTTGCGTTCCATATACATTCAGAAAGACAAGGACGTTTTTGATGTGATGAAACTCCCAATCGATGAATTTTCAGCTTCTTTGGGTCTACCAATGACGCCAAAGATCCGTTTTCTTAATCAGAGAATTAAAGGGCAAAAGACAGCGGGAAAATCTTCCCCCATTTTGTTGGAAAGTATGAATGAGGATAGGACAATTGATATTCCGAGGGAAAAGTTTGAAAGTCATGACTTTAATGAAGAACTTGCAGATAGACGAGAAAAATTAGACATTAGTGACGTTGAGGAGGAAAATGTGGACAAATATTTTCTTTTAAGAAAAGATGCACCGAATGTGGGGGATGCAAAAACAAGTGAGATTGGAGATATCATGTAAGTGACGTTTGCAGCTCCTGTATAATGCTGTTTAATGTTCCATTGGATTAACAAAAGGCGCTGCTTGTTGAAGCTAAGCTTCCATTTTGCATGCCTTTTCTTTTTATTTGGACTCATCTAGTTCTTACTATTTTTGTTGATTACTTGAGGTCTGCAACAAGGGTTTTGAAGAAAAAGAAGTTGAAGATTAATATCCACAGACCACTGGGGACAAGAGTTGTCTTTGATGAGGAAGGCAATACACTTCCTCCATTGGCTAGAGTGGCAGATACAAAGACTATTGATGTGTCATCTTTGCTTGACCAAGGTATACTGAAGCTTTAATGCCATTTTTCTGTTTGGCAGAATGAGTAGATTTCTTTTGTTAGGATGTCTAATAGCCTGAAATAGCAGCTCTAGGATTGCTGATTGACATCTATATACAAACCGGCAACTCAAAAATTTCATTTCTTTGAGCTATACTAGTTTCGTATATAATGCTCATGTTTTGTTTTCTATAGGCAAAAGAAGTGAATATTATCAAAAGATGAGAGAGGAGCTGAAGCAGGCAGACAAGGAAGATAAACAATTGGATCGACAACGTCGCAGAGAGAAACGTATTAAAGAGAAGATGAAGTGGAAGAAAGACTCCATGGAAGAAGAGGAAAGTGAGCATGAGTTTTCTGTGACAGACGAAGAGAACATGCAGGACATGAAACAGAAAAGGCAAAAGATCTATTTTAATAGTAGTGATGATGACGAGGTTAAAGAAAATAAGAGTGATATAGGCCTGAATACTGATTCCATTTCTTTGGCAGAACAAGAAGTTCTGGCTCTTGAGTTGTTAAATTCCATGCACTCATAGATCCTATTTTTTCACTTGATGCCAACTTCCAACTTCTTAGTTTTATGTGGTCCATTTCTGTATATTTTGTCAATTCAATTATTTTTTCCAGAAATGATACTTCCATTTTGTCCATGTCTTTTTCTCGATTCTAGCATAGCTGTTCTGATTCTGGATGATGATTTTGCTCAAAATTTACAAAGAAATGTTGTATACGGCAAGATTACAGCGGTATAGATATCCAACATGGAACTTCTATGCAGTTTGATGATGGACAAAATCGGTTTATTAAATCAGTTTTTAAGTCAAAATGTTAAACTTGTACTAGTCCTTTTGAAGTTGTTCTGTCGTTATTTTGAAACAAGAATTCAAGAGCAAAGTTTAAGTCGAAACAGGAACTTCCAATGTCTTATGTTATGTTGCACTTAACCTCGGGTTTTATTCCTGTGAAAGATAAATGCTACAAGGTATTGCTATCTACGACAAAATCAATAGCATAGCCTGTAATTTCAAAAACAAAACAAAGGCAAAATTTAGGACAATCGAAAACGTTTAAAATTCTGCTCGTGGGGAGACAATGGAGATCTGCAAAATGTTACGTTATGAAGCAAAATTAAACCTGATGTAAGGTCAATTTTCAGCAGGAAAACTGGACACGCAGCAGGTCTCATTCTTTTATTAATAAGTATACTTACTAAGGGCGAACGGGATGGACGAACATGAAATTCATCCCGTTCGTCCAATTAATTTAACGGTTCACATCATTTTGCCTGTATATATATATATTTGCTGACATATTTGGTCTCTCTCTGTCCCTCCTCTCTCAAACCATTCTCACGGTCCTCTCTCCCTCCTCTCTCATGTCTACAAACATCATCAACGATTTTTTACTCCGACTGCTTTAATCTAAGGATATATGATTTTTTTTTATGAGCGCAATGTACTAGGTATTGTTCTTATTTGGATCTGTCAAGTCTATCATACATGGTTCCTTTCTTGAAATGTAGGAGCAAGGATGATTTACAATACACCATACATGTTATGGAGAAGGAAGCTACAACAGAAAGTTGATCTGCAACAGGCTCTTGAACTTCAGAGTCGGAGATTAATGGGTTTGAAGCTTGTGGATGTTAAACATGCCTTTTCTATGTCCAAGAAGAAAATGAATATCAAATCACGATATCCTTACGAAAAGAATGAAAAGATTGAAACTTTGGAGGTTTTGTCTGTGAGATACAATAACATCAAGCAATTGCTCACAACCATGTCATCTCTCACAAACTTGAAGGAGCTTGATGTAAGCTTCAATGAGCTTGAGTTAGTCCCTAAAAGCTTTTGTTCTGCTACATCACTTGTCAAGATGAATACAGGAAACAATTTTGCGCTGATAGGGAATCTTGAGAATCTTGAAGAGCTAGATATTAGCAACGATCAATTACGTGTCCTTCCTGACTCCTTCAAGATGTTAAAATGTTTGCGACTCCTACGTGTCGAAGGAAATGCCGTGGAAGTGCCACCCAGACATATTGTTGAAAAGGGTGCTCAGGTAATCCATTTATTACTTGATCTTAGAATACATACAACCGTGTTCCTTCTAAAGACTTCATCTTTTTAATTATTTTCTGGTATCTTCAGGCTGTTGTCCAATACATGGCTAAATTGGTTGAGAAGAGGGAAGCCAAAACAGAACCCATCAAAAAAGAGAAATAGAGTTGGGCTCAAATATGTTTCTTTTCCAAGTCTAACAAGAGGAAGCGTGATGGTATGGAGTATATCAAGGCCTGAATTGCAGCAATTTTTCAACAGTATGACTCTTGCGTCTCGTAAGTTAACGAGACATCTCCATCTTGCATTCGTTTATATAATATAATTTAGTATCTGGTGGTTCGTTCTATTGTTCTAAACTTTGTCGTGGGGAATTGGTTTTTTTTTGTTTTGTCAGGAAAACTACGGTTTGTGAGATTGAAGGTCAGCGAGAAGAGAAGTTCCAGACATATCTGAAGGTGAGAATTTATGCAAACTCATTTTCTTAATGTGTTTTTCTTTGTCGAACTCTCTATTTCTGTCGGTCTCATAGCGTCCTCCATTGAGATCATCTCCAGAAAGGGGCAATGAGATTGATTTTCTGGCTGTAGATCCGAAAGTTGTGGTTGCAGACGTTGAAACGGTGAGTGGGGACCAGGACTGGAGTATCTTTGTGAGTCAAAAAACATCTTGTTTCTGAGGATGCTGTGCTTTTCTTAAGGTATGCATTTGAGATGATTTTGATGCTAATATCTTTACGTAGTGGGGATTTACTCATCCTTTTGTATAGTGATTAGTCTATCAAAAGTAAATTAGAATTGAAAAAAAAAAATTCTTTGACAGATAATTTTGCAGATTTTGCAGAAGAGGACCTCTTCTTCGAGAGTTTGTTTCAACGTGATAATAAAATTGTCATATGAGAAAGAAGTGGAAGAGAATAACAATGTCGAATGTTCTTGAACTTCACACATATGGAAGAGGATAACAGTGTCGAATGTTCGTGAACTTCAAAGTCATGCGATTGTGAAGCCTTATGCTTAAGCTTTTAGCTATGGTGTGTTTTGGCAAGACAACAGTAACAAGGAGCACCCCTATAGATAGGCAATGCAATGGAGCCGTATAACATTAATTACGGTAGAAAACAAAACACTGCATGACAATACCAAAAGTAGTTTTTAGGTAGATCCTACATCCTAACTGCGAAAACGCCTAGTGTGGGGTTGTTGACGAGAATCAGGCCGTTGTTATCTCCTACAACTTTTTGCTTTTGTGCAGTTTCAATATGCTTTTGAATAATTGTATAAAAGCAAATAGTCTGCAATAATGCAAATTGCTTTGTCTTCGTGTATGTGAAAATCTTCATTATAGTTTTTTAACTTTATGTCATAAATGCTACTGAAACTACACTTCATTATAGCCTTTTAACTTTATGTCACAAATGCTACCGAAACTACACGCCTAGCGTTAAACTAGACTATTAGAGATATCCTCTTGTCATTAATCATAAAAGCTTATTTTTATGCTCGCACTTCTTATACGAATTAATCGTAACTGACTACAATTCAATTTAC
>JAOSBN010000179.1:50083203-50117444 GCA_027563595.1 Erythroxylum suave
TAACCCTGATGTTTCTTGCGAACCAGATCAAAAAATTACTAAAATCATGTTCCTTAAGTCCAAGGTAAATACATTTTCTTGAATATTGACAGACAAATGTTCCAACTTATGTGATATTGAACCAATATCTTTTCATATATTATCAGACAGCATGGATTAAAGCTTAAATTTCCTTTCAACACATTTTGCAGAAGTACTAGTACATGGCATGTAAAAAATGTTTTCATTCAACAGCTGCAACATATGGAAGTATATTCACTTGCAATTCTTGTCATGAAAAAGTTATAGCTGAACTCAGACATTTCCTTCTCTCTTTTTCCTTTTCAATTTCCTACCTGTTATTTTGATTGAACATATGTATTAGGAAATAAATTTAACAAACAGTATAAAGTTAATCTTCACAGCAACTAAATAAAAGAAGAAAATAGTTGAAACATTTATCTTAAACCTCATCCAACACCTTCCTCATTAGCATTTTAATGAAATTGCAGATGCCGTTATGATATTGATTTAACAGACAAAATAGGAACTGTAACAGCTTCAATTTTCGGTGCTCTTGGAGAAAAACTCTTGACTTTAACTGCAGTTGAAGTTATGCAATCTTCCCATCAGGTTTTATTGAACATTTACTACAACTTGATTTTCATGCATTGACAAAAATCATTACTCATTTTACTAACGATTGACAACTTGTATCTTCCCATAAAAAAGTGTCTTCTTCCTTTAGAAAAGGTTCACAAAGAATTGAAAATAAAGACCTTTCTTGTGCATACCAAACTTGGACAAATCCAGTCATTTGATGGAAGACAACGATTCACCGTTATTTATTACCGCCAAAGTGACGATGGAAAATCACAAAAGGATGTAACTTCAATTGAAAAAGATAAAGAAATTTTAAAAGATGATCAACATTTGAACGCCGAAAGTACATCATCGACGCCTCTTTCAGGTTTTAATCATTATTTACGTAATAAATTTTCCTGTTTTTATCTTCATCATAATAACACTAACTAGAAATATAGTAACGTTTATACTATATGACTAATTGTGTTTTTTGTGTGTGTAGATATTATCACTTCTTCTTCCAAAGTAAGAGAATGTCCTGACCAAATATTGAATGAGTCCAATCCGGATTCAAATGTAGACATTGATGATAGGAAGGAAAAAAAACCCAAGTTATCTTAGACTTTATTAGCAATATGTCAAATAAAATAACCGTGAAACATTCCTAACTTTCATAATTTAATATCCTATGTGAATCTATTGCTACTATTGTTATGTATTCATAACTTTTCTTTTGTATTTTTCTGGTGAACATGATCTCAAATTATTTTATCTTTTCTTTCATGTACATTGAGCAATATTTAGTCACATATTTCATACATTGATAGTTGAAATTTATTAAACAAATGATTGTTAATTTTGTACGACAATAATGACAAATATGAAAATATCTTATTCAAACTGATATATTGTATTAATTTATTACCATTTAACAAAACAAATCATTCAAGTGAGATCTATCTATCAACAAAAAAACAAATGCAGTTAAAAAAGAACACCATCAGTTGATAAAGATCAACAGAGTTTAAGAAATAATCAGCATAACACTAAAATGACACCATCTACATCTGTTGCAGATTTTAATCATTATTTATAAAATGAGAAAATGCTAAATGAAAAAAATTTCTTGACATAACACTTCTGAAAATTTTAGTGGGCATATCCATAAGGATAACTACTGCACATTTGCGCAATGTATACCTGCTAGTTAACTACTAAGTAAGAAGTGATATTCGGCTCAAATATTACACCAATATGTTGTATACAAAGATTTTACTGAGCAAGCCAACAATCGTAGGAGTGGGGGTAACACATGCTAACAAAACATAATAGGTCCTCCCGTCCACTCAGTTGTCCTACCAGATATAATATATAAGAAAAGAGGAAAGGAAAATATCAATTGGAAGTCGATAAACAGCAAACTTGTCTGGAGAACACAAAATGTACTACAAAGCCATTAGTCTTAGCAGCATGCCGAGATGCGCCAATTATCAGTTTACAAACATCTCTCATCTGATAGAACTAAACCTAAAAAAGCAGCTACAAAGCACAATTTCCCACACGAAGCACTGGAAGACAATAACCACTCGACACCTGCAAATTGAGATTGTCACGAAGAGAATACATGAACTCCAACTGGTGACGCCGCAGAACTAGATCACTGCAGAAAGCATAAAATGTTATTACATAAATGATAAGCATGCGCCCAAAATTTTGTAGCAAACAGTAGCATGTAGTAGTATTACGGATACACATCTGCGAGTATAAACGCGTCTGTAGACACCAGTAAGCAATGATAATATAAGATCATATATTTAAGTTGATGAAATATTAATGTAAGCATTATATGCTTCAATGTCGTCCATGTTTAAGCATCTTCTTTTTCCCTAGAAGGAGTTTCCAATATTCTCTTCTACAAGAAATTATTTAGACGGAGCAGTCATATAAGGTTCTCCAATCTTAGTTAAGAAGGCCATGTAACTTACCTGCTGTGGCTGCTGGTAAGTTCCTGGCTGTTGGTAAGCTCCTGGTTGTTGGTAAGCCCCTGGCTGTTGATAGTTTCCGTATCCAGGATAGCCTCCATAATACATGTTAGGATCTTGAGGAGCAGCTGCATATCCATATGCATCATATCCTTGAGCATATCCATAGTAACCACCACCCCACTGGCTTTGATCTGGCTGAGACTGAACACAGCATCCTTCTAAATCAGTAACATGAACAAAAATTCAACAAGAGGAAAAAATATGAAAAAAAATAAAAACCTGTTTGTTTGACGGACTACGTCCCCATGAAAGCCGAATACTTTGTCCTGCTAACTGAGTTCCATTCAACATCAAAAGCGCTTGCTCCGCACAAGAACTAGACCACCGCATGCAAAAGAAGATCAGAAATCAAGATAGGCAAAATCATTAAAAAACAGAAGTTAAGAGTTTTGTCCCATGTACCGATTTGCAAACTGAACGAAACCACAGCGTTTGCCAGCAGGTATCTTCACATGCACTAGCTCACCATATTTACTAAATACAGTTCTCAAAACATCATCTGTAACACTAGGATCCAAAGCACCGACAAAAACCTGCATCAAGGAGCTCATAAAATCATTTGCGGTAGCAAAAATCAAACACTGCTAACATAAACCAAACTACCCACAGTGGTATTATTTGGATCATTCTCGCCCTGGGTTCCTTGAGGATTGTCATACGTAGCTGCAAGAACAAATGAAGCAAAAAGATACATAACTGCAGCTGAAGAAAAGGTCAAAGCGACAGCCTACCAATAAACCCTATGAAACCAAGATTTTTCATTTGTGGAAGTTTCGTTGGAATAGTCGATATTCCCTTCCAAAGAAATGGTTAGTGTAGCATTAGAACATCAACATCCAATTTTTTAACTTACAACACATGCAATAAGAAGTTGTTCAGTAAAAGAATCACTAAAGTGTCACATTGATTCATGAAGATTCAGACTCAACAAAATGGAACTAGCAAGCAGAGAAAAATAACAATAAATAAAAATTCACAAGGGTGTATTGTCAGAAAGAAAATAACAGTTACGAAAAGTTTATCAACAGTCAGTATGCTGCACAGGATTGGTGAACACTCAGGAGAATCATAGTAAAGCGAGTTAAACATAAATTCTGATGTCAGAGGCCTCACAATAAAAGGAAGCAACTGTCTTCAGGGGCATAACTGAGGTATCCCTGTCCTACTTCTAATAGGGACCATCCTCTGAAGGTGATAAGTTTTCAACTCTTCCATGGAAAATATGTAAAGGTCACATGTCACAACCAGTAATAATGAGCTCACTTCACTTCAATCATGGGCTTTTCTTTGCCAACGTCGGTATTAATCTTTATGGGTAGACAACTCAATATTAGCTCAATAACAACTTCTCTGGGGAATTACTAAGACCGAGAGAGAGAGAGAGAGAGAGAGAGAGAGAGAGCAACTGAGAGGTAAACTCTGATTAAATATAGAAATTATCATAAGACAACAACATCAAATTGCACCACGGGAATGTCTCTTCAAAACATCACAAGTTCATTAATATTTGCAAGGTGGTGGGATTGGTTAAACTGGCAGCTTTGTAATATTAACGACTGGGTCTACAGTAGTTCGCGTGGTTCCCAATATTGTGAATCAATCTACAGAGCAGATGTTTACTCATGATGTAGAAAAACATACGGAAATTTAGACAAGGTCTCGACCATATGTAAACAGTACAAGAAAACTGAATAAAAGAAATAGAACAACGGTTGACATAAAGTAGCAGAACTAAGGAGATGTGTAAAAGGAATTAAATGAACTTGGAGGAAAGGAAAAAAATTAACTTGGCTGGTAACTCCTTAAATAAAAGGAACTGGAAATTAAAGGGCGAATGTGGCAAAAAAGCCACAAGTAAATTAAGTAAGCTTATGATGTAAACTAAATAACTGACCTAAAATGAGGCCACGCATTTAGGTGGAATCATTTCAGCTGAAAACAGTTCCAGGCCCCTCAAAATGAGAGCCTCTTGGCGTCCTGCTTTAAGACAACATGAGTTTTATATAAGTTTTTGCATGTTTTAGTTGAATTAAATGCGCCCAATTTTAGAAAGGTAATTGCTGGAAGGAAATGACTCCGAAATTCATCTATCCTCAAAACTCGAAACTGAGAGCAGAGGAAATTAAGAGCATTGTTTTTGAACAAAGTCACCTAAGAGAATACACAATTAAACCACAAACACTGAGCCAAGGCATCAAACACTAAAGTAACAGACAGTGGTAATGAAACATGAATAAACATATATAAAATGATATTCATGCCACAAAGGGTTCAAGAACTTACCTTTCTGGAACTGTTGGACCACAGGTTTCTTAGTAGCAGCAGGTCCAATCCGCATTGGCCTAGTAGAACAGTATTGTCCATTCATTTCAACCATGGCCCGTTGCTGCTCATTTTCATTACCAAACCTCACAAACCCATATCCCTTAGAATGTCCAGTGATCCGATCAGTAACAACTTTTGCACCTTTAACTGATGGATAGACATTTTTGAATGTTTCTTGCAATAGGTAATCATTGACATCAGCAGCCAAATCACCAACAAAAATAGTATAATCTGGACCTTCATCCTGCCTCCTTTCACCAGCAGCAAGTGTAGCCCAGTTCAGCCGGAAAGTTTGCTCTGAATTTGGCATTGGTGTACCATTGTAAGTCTGCAAGATCCTCTCTGCAGCAGCTCGAGATACAAACTCAACAAAACCATAACCCTCAGGGTAACCCGTTTGTTTATTCCTAATGACCTTAGCTGATACAGCCTGCAACACACAATTCATCTTTCATGGATGGAAGAACATACAAAATAGAGAAAATTTATCTGTTAACCACTTAACAAATTTCACTTCTTTGCCTCATGATTTTAACTTTCAAACTCCAATACATAGCCAACTGACATATAAACACAAGCACATATGCATATAACCGTAGCCAACACATGACATCAGGCCATCATTCTGTAAAATACGACGTTGTGAAAAGAATTGCCCAACTAATCCAAATTCCATAACAAATCGTACAAAAAAGAGAATAGTCCGCCACTTTTACCAAATTCTTCAGTATAAGCACAAACCCAAAAAAACAAACTCAAGGCCAAGATACAAAATCCAATACAAGTTCCCTACTTTCCAACAAGACGAAACAAAACACAAATGGCTTTACCTCTCCAGTAGCGGCAAAAACAGACATGAGATAATTCTCGTCCATCCACTGCTGCAAGTCACCGATCCACAAAGACTTGATCTCATTGGCGTCCAGAGCTCCACCGCCACCGGTAGGCATCGAAGAAGCCACGCCGTACTGCGACGGGGGAGGGATAGGCGGTGGAGTCCATCCAGCGGGTGGCGGAACGGGCTGCCCCTGCTGTTGCATCATCATCATCCACTGAGCGTTCTGCTGCTGGTACTGCTGATCGGCCGGCATGGGCTGAGGAGGAACTCCGGTGGGTGGTTGTTGCATCATTAAGGTTAGGGCTAATAGAGATAGGATAGGTTAATTAGGGAGAGGGATGGAGGCAGATCTAGGTGGGAATAAGGAAAACCCTAAGTGGATTATGATTTGAGAGAGACGTCAAATGGGTTATGGTTAAGATTGGGAGTGGGAGGGAGAGGGAGGGCGAGAGAGGATTAGGATGCGTTTTATATATATGTGAGTGGCGCTGTTTGGGCCTATTTTCATTGCCATATCGGGTGACTTGGACTTGGATTGGGCTGCTGCACTACCATATTTCAATTTTTTCAACCCAAGCCCTCTTGCTGAGATGATAATCTTTAGTTGAAATAACTTCTATTTTATTATATATTATTTTATCTTCTTAGTGTAATCATTTTGCAATGAAGTTATTATATATAAGAAATATTTTATAAAAATTCAAGTAAAAAGTCATAAAGTGAAATTTTCATATAAGTTTAGAAAGTTTAGTAATTTTTCTTCAAATAAAATATTTGTGTATGATTTTTTTCAATTTTTAAATTATAAGTTTTTTTAAAGGAAAATGGGATTGATGATTTTTAAATTATAAGTTAGTGATGATGATATGGGAAATTTTCACATGTAACCTAAACAATATGCTAATAGGTGTTATAATGAATAATAATGCTTCGTTAGCAACATAATACTTTTTGTTGTTCTTTTTAATATTAATTAAAAACAATGGTGATTATAAATATACATGCATATGGCTTTTTTTATTCAAGTACAAAAACTTTGTAGATTATAAAGAAAGAAATGAAATTCTAGTAAGGACCCAAAAGATTAGAATCGTATATTTTTAAAATGCTTTTTATTTGGTGTAGATTTTATTTATAAAGTAGAAGTAAACTATTGAGATGAAAATATATTTATAATAAAATTAAAATTATCCAAAAGAAGAAATTATTAAATAGGTTTAACGTCACGTAAAACTAATGAAATTGTACTTAATTTGGTGAAAACTATGCTAAATTTAATTGTAATTTATATTTTCTTACAAATGTCATGTATTGATCAATCTTACATAATAAATAAACTCACCTAATATTCTCTTTTTTAAAACAAATTTCATGCAAAAACAATTTGATAGTTATGTCAACATCCTTAATGTAGATAGGTTACGCAGCGAAAAATTTGAAATTTGAACCATTCCCATTGATTATAAAAGTTATTATTTTCATTAGTTAAAATACTTTGAAAGTAAATTTGGGCAGTCCATCAAAAGTTAGGTTTAAATCTTATAATTAGGTAGGTTGAAGAACCATTTTGATTGTTTTTCTCAAAGTCTAATTTAGATTTTAACTCATAATTTTGATTATAATGAAATAGGTCGAACCTAGCTAGGTTTGTTGTCAATCCCTAAGACATGTAGCCTGAGTTTGGCCTAAAGTCTAGACTAGATCGTGCCTTGCAGCTTAAGCTTGAGTGGTCACCTAAAATGATGTCGTTTTAGGTAAACAATTGGCCTATCTGAGCCTCCAGCCCCTTAGGCCTGAACTCGTCTAAAATCTCAGTCAAATTAGGCCTGCCCGTTCACTTTAGGTGGGCTCAAGCCTAATTACATCGCCTACATGTTACTACTAATATTTTTGTCCTTAGTTATATTAGTAAGTTAATATGTAAAAGTTCAAGCTCAATAAAAAGGTAGGGTGAGCTTGAACAATCAAATAGGCCAATTGAACAATCAAATGATGAAAAAAAAATGAAATACATGTGCAATTCAAGTGAAAATATCTAAGTCATATACTAATTTAATTTCTCTCTCATCTTCTTAAACTCCATTTTCTCAAGCTTGTTAGGCCTAATTTTTTATTCAAAGTTGTCCTCGTAATCCTCGTGTAGGAAGTCTAATGAAGAGTTTCTCATATAAAGTCTATTATAATATTTGATATTCCAATTTTATAAAATATCCTAATTGGTGGTTAATAGTGAATGAGATAATGAGTGGGTATTACTATATTTATGTGAATTAAAGTTGCTACTCTTAGAATTGGATGCAACTAAGCATCACTAACGAAGAATTGTTGGAGCTCATGATAGTTGTAAGTTTTCGTACTTAATAGCCAAACATCAACATATGAATCATACATAAATGATTCATACCCATTAAGATCTTAAATATAATAATAATCATATAGATGAAGTAAATAAATCTACCTTGAGTGGAATTAGATATGATGTAGAGAGAGCTTTCAACAATTACAAACTAGTTTCTCTCCCTTAATCCTCTTTCTGTAGCAGATAGCTTGATGGATGACCAAAGATGTTCGTAATGTTTTTTTTTCTATATACTTAATTACGATGGAGAGGATTAGTTTACATAATTGTTCACATTAAATCTCGTGCGTCCATCAGGTACTAAATTAACGGTTAAGATTTAATTTACTATTAAATTAAGGTAAAAGAAACCCCAAACTAAATTTGATATAGGCCTATAGAAAATATGGGCCATAACATCAAGTCATGTTTCTTACATTCTCCCACTTAACCAGATGTTTCATCATTATATTTAATAGTATAACATAAGGCTAACAAGAAATTAAATCTTATAAATCGCTAACATCATAAATACCTCAATATAACAAATCATATAACAGGTTATGGCGGTAATTCACGATATAGTCGTATACTCCCTTCTATATACCACTACATTAAGAACTTATTATATTTAGGTTCATAAGTTGCATATAAACGACATACAATCCATTTACTTGTTATGAAAATACATACAAATTTCTTATTCAAACAATCATGTATGCATAAACATAATTAATAAGAAATAGAAATTTCAAAAACATATTATTACTGAGCTCAAGCGTGTTCAGATATCATTATCAAACATTGTTATCAATCATCAATACAACCAAGATCTATCCTAAGCACAGGTTCTTTGAATTTCTTTGGTTTTAAACCTTTAGTTAGAGGATCTGCAATCATGAGATCCATCCTAATATGTTCTATATAAACTTTTTGTTTCTGAATCTCCTATTTAATAACAAAATACTTTAATTCCATAATTTTGTGCTACTAGAGTATTTGTTGTATTTAGAGAAGAAAAATGTTGCAGAATTATCACAATAAAATTTCAACGGCTTGTTTACTGTGTTGATAACCCAAGCTTTGAAATAAAGTTTTGCAACCATAATGCATGAATTGTAGCCTCATAACAAGCTATAAATTCTGCTTCCATAGTAGATGAAGCAATGATAGATTGTTTGACACTCTTCCATGAGATAACTCCTTCAGCTAATAAGAACACATAGTCAAATGTTGACTTTCTACTATCAACACACTTAGCAAAATCTGAATCTAAATATTCAATCATGTATAAATGATCAAACCTCTCATAAGTGCGCATATAATCCTTTGTTCCTTGAAGGTATCCCAATACTTTCTTTACATCTTTTCAACGATCATTACTAGAATTACTTTGATAATGTTGGGTCTAGTACAGGTTTGTAGGCATATCGAACTGCCCATAATAGAAGCTTATGAAATTGTTTTCATTTCCTTATGTGGCACATCATTCTTTGGACATTGCATAAGTCTAAATTTATCTCCCTTTTGTATATGGACTATACCTAATGTTACAAATACTGTACCAGACTTGGTACCAGATTAGGTTTTTGTACGATACTGTACCGATACCAGTCAATACCAAGTACCATTTCGGGTAATTTTTTAAATTTATGAAATAGTCCCTGAATTTTTTTAAAAGTTGTAAAATAGTCCATTGTCATATTGTACAGTTGTACTGTATATTTTTAGCCCTGTCTCCAAAAATCAAAATAATAAATAATAATCACAATTAATATGAAATGACATATATTATTTAATTTACTATCAATTAAATACATTGTACATTTAATTAATTAAAATTAATTATTACTAAAATTATAAATATCGTAATTTAATTTAATTTATAAAATTAATTTAATAATTATTGATACATATAATTAATTTTAAAAACATTTTTAAAATATATATTTCAAATAAAATTTGATTTAATAATTATATATATATAATAAATAATATTTATAAATAATAATTTTTAAATTATTTATTTTTAAAAATAAAATTTTTTTATTAATACTTTGTTAATAAATATTATATAAAAGATTAAAATAAATTTGAATAAAATAATTTATTTTTAATTTTTATTTAATGTATAATTATTATTGGTAATAAAATATTTATTTTATTTTAAAAATAAAAATTAAAAATCACATTAAAAGTTTAACTAAAGAAAATTTTAAAAATATTTGAAAAATAGAAAGCGGGGGAGGGAAGGGGAGAGGTGGCGGGAAAGTTAAAATTTTGAAAAATTTTCATCTTAGTCCCTGTATTTTTCAAAATTTTTGGTACTTACCAGTATTTGTAATACAGGCTAGTACTAGCCGAAATAGGTCGATTCTGACAAGTATTCAAACCCGGTACATAATACCCCTATTTCGTACCATTCTTTGGCCAGTACGATACGTACCATCCGGTATCAGCTGGATTTCAAAATAATGACTATACCTGTTGAGCATTTGCTTATGTTAAATTTCTCAAAAAAATTTCTCAACATAGGCTTTTTGAGACAATCCTAATAAACCTTTTGATCTCTTACGGAATATTGAAATCTCAATCACGAAGGATACCTCTCTCATATCTTTCATTTGAAAACTCTTAGAAAGAAATTATTTATCTTTTCTATAAACCTAAGTCATTAGTAGCAAGCAAAATGTCATAAATATGCAAAACTAGAAATATAAACTTACTTCTATTGATCTTCCGGTAAATACACCGATCAATAGTAATTTCCTCAAAATTGAAAGAAGTAATGGTATTATTTAACTTACTGTATCATTGCCTGGAAACTTGTTTAAGTCCAAATATTGACTTCTTCAATTTATACACAATAATTTCCTTTTCCTTCAATGGAAAAACCTTCAACTTGATCCATATAAACTTCCACCCAAAAATCCCCATTCAGGAAGGTTGTTTTTACATCCATTTGATGTAGTTCTAAATCAAATTGAGCCACTAATGCTAAAATTACTCTTAATAAATCTTTTTTTGAGACAAGTGAAAGGGTCTTCTTAAAATCAATGCCATCTTTTTAGTGTAACCTTTGGCAATAAGTCTAGTTTATATCTTTCAAAATTACCTTTTGAGTCATGTTTGGTTTTAAAGACCACTTACATCCAACTCGTTTAGAACCTTCTAGCAAGTTTACAAGATCTTATACATTGTTTTGAGCTATTGATTTCAACTCTTCTTTCATAATATCAATTCCTCTTTTAGACTTATCATTACCTAACACTTGTTAAAATGAAATAGGATCATTATTAATGCTACAATCAAAATCTGACCCTTGCAAATAAACTACTTAATCATTAGAAATAACCGACCTTCTAACCATTACAAGTTTATTTAAAGCTATACCAGTTGGTTCATTTGCATAAGCTGGTGGTAAGTTTGGTTTTTCATGAGTTGCTTCTTCATTAACCAAATGTTGTTCGTGGTTGTTTTGATCTTCTAAAGCAAGAACAACATTTGTTGTAGTTATGGGTTTAAGAACATTTATGGGTAATGTTCATTAATATCAACAACTTGATTTTCAACATTCTCTAAAAATTTGACATTGATTGTTTTACTAATTATGAAACTGTGGTTCGGACAGTAAAACCACCCTTTGGATTTCTCTAGGTATCCAATAAAGTAACCGCTAACTGTTTCTTTCATATGGATTATAAATTCAAGCTTTTGCTGGACAACCCTAAACATGTAGGTGTCTTAAACTAGATTTCCTTTTAGTCCATAACTCGAAAGGAGTTTTAGGAATTGCCTTACTAAGAACCTTGTTTAAAAGATACATAGTAGTTCTAAGTTAATACATCCACAAAGTTTGAGGATTATTGATCATACTCTTAACTTATCAATTAATGTTTCATTTCACCTTTAAGTCGCACCATTTTGTTGTGATGTGCCTGAAATAGTATACCATGTACATATGCCATGATTTTCTAGAAAATTAGCAAACGGATCAGGACACTGTCCAAATTCATCATTCTTTCCATAATACTCACCAACTTTATTAAATGTTATAATTTTCACTTTTCTATCTAATTGCCTCTCAACTTCCTTTACAAATACCTCAAGGGTATTTAAAACTTGAGATTTTTCATCCAGTAAATAAATATATCCATACCATGAAAAATCTTCTATGAAAGTGATGGAGAATTTTTCTTCATTAAAGGACGGAGTGTTAAAAGGTCCACAAATGTTTGTGTATTATCTCATGAAGCTAACTGCTTCTCATAGCTCCTTTCTTCCATGTTTAGTTTGCTTAGCTTTAATGCATTCCACACATAAGCCAAGATCAATAAAATCTAGATTTGGTAGAATCTCATTCTTTACTAATCTTTCTAACCTTTATTTAGATATATAACCCAAACATTTATGCCACAAGTAAACAGAATGTTCATTGGTAAAACTATGTTTCATGCTAACATTATGATTAACAAATAAAAAGGATTCAGAAAAAAAATCATCAAGTTTCAATTTATATAAACCGCCATAAGCATTTTATAACCAATAAAGGAATTATTCTTATACAAATTGAAACAACTATGTCCATCCTTAAAGGTATATCCCCTAGCATCAAGTCTAGAAACAAAAATTAAATTTCTAGAAATTGAAGGTATATAGAGAGTGTTCATTAGATCCAAATAATGCCCAGTATCTAATGTCAGCCTATAAATTGCTACACCTTCAATTGGGGCCTTCATTCAGTTCCCCGTAAACAGAAAATTGCTAGTTAGGCTTATAATTTGAATTATAAGGAATCCCTGTATAATATTGAAACATAAGTAGTAACATCATAATCAAACTATCAAGTAATAAAAGGAACTTCAGATAAGTTTAATTCAAAGTATGCAGAAACATAATGTATACCTTTTTTTTCAAACCAAGTCTTATGTTTTAGGCAATCTTTCTAATAATGTCTTTCTTTCTTGCACAAGTGGCATTTATCTAACTTTTTTCTCTTCCTTTCACCATCAACAACATTTAAAACTTTAACAGACTCTTTCTTCTTAAAATTCTTGGCCTTTGGTTTGAGTTTCTTTCTAGCTCCTTGACCCACTAGGTTGATAGAATGAACTCCTTATTTTCTTAGTCTCGCTTCCTCTTGAATAAGCTTACTGGACAATTCATCAAGATTCCACTTATCCTTTAATATGTTATAATTGATATTAAACATTCCACATTCAATAGGAAGTGAGTTCATGATAAATTGCACTTAGACGGAGTCTTCCACAATCATATCTAGTGTCTTAAATCTTACTGCGATATTAGTCATATCACGGACATGTTGCTGCATACTCTTTGACCTATCAAACTTCATGGTCATGAGTTCAGCCATAAGTGTTCCTGCAAGTGCCTTATCAACAAAATGAAACTTATCTTCCACAACCTTAATAAAATCTTTAACATTTTGATTGTTAGTGCTAGGAAGAGTAGGCTTAATGTTGCTGGCAATTGTCATTCACATAAAATTCAAACATAACCTATTAGACCTTGTCCTTTTCAGCATCTATACTAGTTTTCTTAAGGTCAATAGACTTATCCTCTAATAGCATCAAGTCAAGATCCAAAGCACCTAAATAGAAAGTGACTTGTTCACTCCATTCAAAGAAATCCACACCAGTGAACAAGGTAACAGAAAAAGCTTAAGAGTGAAGGCTAATTACTGCAAACATATAAACTGTCAATAATTAACAGATTCAAACAGGTAGCACATACATTGAATTTCGGGTAAACACAACAATACATATCATCACTATTATTATAATGCTATTTAAACTTTATAAGAAAATTAAATAAATTTCATCCAATACAAATAGAATCTTTGGATAACTATATATATGTGACGAGAGTATATTAATTTTCTCCTTTATATTTATTAGTTATAAAACTTTGATTTACCTTTGGGTAAAGTTCTCAATTTCTATCAACTAATAAATTTTTAGTATCATTTCATAAAATACGTAAATTATATAACCATATTCAAAATTAATTTGGTCATTTTGGCCACTAACCAATTAATTTTAATCATACTGTCATATATAATAATAATAATAATAATAATAATAATAATAATAATAATAATAATAATAATAATAATAATAATAATAATAATAATAAATCCACAAGATGAAATTAAAATTAAAATTTTGTTATAGGTCAAAAATATCATTAATATGACCAAAACGTAAGAAATCAAAACTTCATGGATCAAATTGTAATTTTCCGTTAAAAATTGAAAAGTTGCCCAATATCCATTCTTTTGTCATTCACACAAGGCTTTTCTTTATGGATTCTAATAACATATAGAAAAGGTTTCTACAGTATTGGTGATTCAAAAAGCACTAGTGATGTAAGCCTATTACGATCCTGAATATAATAATAACCATATAGATGAAACAAATAACTTATGTACCTTTAGCAGAATTTGACATGGTGTAAAGAGGGCTTTCAACAATCACAAACTAGTTTATTTCTCTTAACTCTCTTTTTGTTGCAGATAGCTTGATGGATAGCCAAATACGTTCGTTGCTTTTTTTTCTGTACTTAATTAGGTTGAAGAGAGGATTAGTTTATGCACCTGTTAATATTAAATTTTGTACATCCATCAAGTACTAAATTAACTGTCAAGATTTAATATAATATTAAATTAAGAAAAATCATAAACCAAATTTAATACGGGGCTATAGAAAATATGGGTCATAATATCAGGCCATATTTCTTACAACAGTATCTAAACTAACCTTATCCATGCTTCACTCCATAACATAAATAAAGGAACAATAATTAGGTTTTACCTTCAAAATATGATATGTTTTTCAATCATTAAAAATCGAACTGGTTATATATGTTTAATCATAAAATTTTGAACTGTTTAATTGTTCGATTTTGATCTACTAGTCTTCTTCTTCAGTTAAAGTTCATTCTCTTCGATGAAATTTGTATTGGTCTTATACCAGTTGAACCTTTGATCTTTTAAATCTTTTATTTTATCAGTTTAATTTTCGATCTAATTCTTAAAATATTGGGTTTTTAAAACTTCCCACGTGTTCTTCCTTATTTGAAAGCAAGAAAAATAAATATAACAAGGATTTGCTCTCAATAATAAGCTAAAAAAAGTAATAATCAAGATGAACGTCTCTTTCACATTTCACCCTTTATACAGGGGAGAGTTAGTGGTCAAAATCAATGAATATCCATAATTAGGGTCATTCCTAACGTTTTATAAGCCCTAGGCAAAGTTAGAAAAAAGGCCCAAAAAATCAACAATATGTAAACATTTAAATTTTAAAAGGATATTTTTATTATTCAAATTTAATATTCATACATAAGCGACCCAATTCATAAGTCTACATATTCAACGAAATATTAAATGATCACAACATTAGCTAATAATATTTTACAAATATTATGATAAAGGTCTAAATTATTAAATCAAATATTTTTAGTAACTTTTGAATTTAATTAACATTAGTGATTTTTTAATAAAATTTTTTTTATAGAAATTAACATAAAGGCAAATGTAGTAATCTAATGATACCAACCTATTATAAAAAACCAATCAAAGACATCCAACTATTTACAGCATTATTTAATCATCAAATAATTTTATTATTATTTAATTATCACATCATGTTTAATAGAATTATACAAATTTTATAATAAATGAAATTGTTTATGTAGTCTTTGAATTGAGTAACTTAAATTATTTGATTTAGTCATATTATAACTAAACTTATGTGAACCTCTACAAGAACAAAAATCCAATAATGATTACATGTGGCTAAGTATAATGAAAATTACAATTACAAAAATTAAATTATTTATTAATGTTTTAATTATAATTTTATAATATAAGTAATTTAAAAATAAAAAAGAAGAAACACAAATAAACACAATATCATTTAATATTATGTTTTGATTTAAAATGTTAATATAATGTCCACGTCAATGATAAATTACAAATTAATTATAATATATTCAAATATTTAATAAGTTAAAAATAAATAAAATTAGAAACTTTACCTTTAAATTATCACTCAGAACTCAAAAGACATAATTGTGAAATTTTTTTATCACCAATTTTTGAGTTGAAATATCTTAAATTAATATGTTAGTGAAAGTAAAAAAATTAAAATATAAGAAATACACTCAAACGCTGTAAAGGTATTTATAAATATAACAAGTTAAAGTTGTATAGCTAATAAAAAAAGCTATTTAGATTCCAAGATTTAAAGTTAACGCTAAATTTTTTGATAATATAACGAATAAAAGAAGTTATTTATTAGTTAACATTAATTTTTCCTTCTTCCATAACTAAAATTCCTTCTAAATAAAAAATAATGTTAAAATATATTGAAAATGAGCTCCTAGTGAAGGTGGACCTTCGGCAAATGCCTTGTCTGCCCCTATCCAAGGTCGGCATTGTCCACAACTGATATAAAGAGACACTTTTATGTCTGTGCATGTAGTGCAAACATCTTTGATTAACAGAGGACAATTGAATTTCACTGAAGAAAGTATTCAAGAAGTTCTAACTGAGCTTATTCTTCAAAGACGTCTTTCTCAATTTAAGAGAAGTGTTTGTGTTAATGGAACAGTATCCAAATAAGCCCTATTATACAGCAACTTCCATTTGGAACCTAAATCCCAAATGGGATTTAAGGTACAAATGATATATTCGCCGTATATAAGTAACTAAGCATAAAGGGTGTTCAATTTATTGAGACTACTCATGCCTGGTAACTTCGGGCCAATTATCACTAAGTTTCTTCTCTTCAGACCTGCCATTTTCAGGCCTTTTTAGGGCCACATAGATATTGTGCGGATAAGATATACTTCAAGGGATGGGGTCAGGATATATAAAATATAAATGTACACGAGAGAAAGGAAATCTGATCACCTGTATCCATTACTTTGTTCCATAAAAATCTATCCATTTAATAAATGGAGCTCACAAAACTTGGATGACTAAGATTGCACTATAATAAAGGACATACTAAAAATTAGAATAGAAGATCTTGCGTCGAAAGAAATATCTTATCTAAAATTGATCTAGCTTCATCATAGTATAAATGAATTAAAATTAGATTATAATTGTACTTCCAGAAGAATCATATACATAAAGAGGCTCCATAAGGTAAATATATATACTTATTTGTTCATCCTAACAATATTTCTTATGCATACTTTTTTTGAGAATTAAAAAAAATTATTTAATAAATAAAGAGAGTTTACAACTGGATGGACTCACTCCCACATGTGTGAGACTCAAACAAACCATAAACTAAACGGCGACGTTCCTTTACAAGATACAGAAAGTCGTTTAATCACTTAAGGTATAACGAACCATTGCTTTCTCACATCTTACAGAAGTTTCTCGATTTGGGGAGGAGAGAGGTCGGTGATGATGCTATAGCAAGAATTGCTCTTAACAAGCTTTGCATACTTAACAAGCTTTGCTCTTGCTACTTTGAACGTTGGAGTATCTTTATTATACAATATTCACACTAATTGTTTATTGGCATATGGCTACAAACTTGAAGTCCAATAGACCCACTCTAGTTTTGGTATGAATCAACATTTAATTAAAAAAATCATAAAATTGTGTACTAATATCTTCTTGTCATAAATAACAAAATATTAAAAAAACAACCAATTTAAGCGAATTGCATTACTTTAACATTTATATGAATAACATACATTTACACACGCGCGCGCACACACACACACACATATCTAATCTATTTAAAATTTAAGAACATTCTTTATGAATTATATGATTTAATTTGCAGTAAATAATTTTTATTTTTGAATGTAGTGATTTATAGTAATATTTTGATAATATGGAATAATTATTAAAATTAGATCTTTTATATGAAAAGTGAATTTAGCCTCTTATATATGAACATTATAATTATCTTTAATTGCGTTTTTTTAAGTTTAAAATTTTTTATATTTATGTTGCAATATTGGGATAGGATTTGATTCTAACCGAAGCTTTTTTATATTTTAATTTCTTGAAAACCAAGATCATATAATTCTATAAAATGATTAATATATAAATCATAGTAAAGTATGAATCTTAACTCATATCTTATTTTGGAACTTGATCATTTTTTGTAGTATCTACACATCGTTTTCGAAACTAATCTATCTCAACCATCGTTTTCGCATAAGTGTCCGACCTTTAACGATATCCAAAAAATAGGTTTAGAGAACTCAACGACTCTTATAGAGAGGGTTAAGCAAAAAGTGCTAGCTCCATTAAAGCTTACGCATGTTTATAATAATTTTTGGACAATTTAATAGTTTAATTGAAATTAAATTCTAATTTTAATTAAACTTTAATTAGAATAATAATTCTAATTTAATAGCAAGTAATGCCCAAATAAGATATAATATTTCATATTGATCCTTATTTATTAAATATTATATATTTAATCATAAAATTTCTCAAACTTTACAATTAAGTTCAACTTGATTAAATATCTTTGTTCTCTTCAACTCATTCTTTATGTGAGACCCATTAGGTTTCAAAATATATTTGGCAATGATTATAAATTATAATTAGATAAATTAAAACTCCTTTTAATTTATCTTTAGTTCTCTAATTAAATAATTTATAATTGTAGATTAAGATTAGTGTCTAGCAACACATCATGACCATCAAAATATTTAAAAATGTCAAAGTAGTTTTGATTAACTTTTCCGTGCATATTTTTTTCGTATAATTCAATCTTTTCATATATAATGTTTTGATTAAACATAGAATATGAAGTTGATGTCTGTTCTATTTTGAGTCCAATCATATTAGTGCTTTGTATTAACTACTAATTTAAATGAAATTTGCAAACTATTTACAAAATGTCATTCCACCTTGGCCAAAGATTTATTGAATCAATACTAATTGAGAATAATATAACATTTTCTCTAATTACTTTAGGGCGATGAATCATATTTTAATCACTCAACCACCTTCATATAGTTTATGTTAGTTTGAATGACTACCGAATGAGCTATCTATGATTAGAATAGGTTATAACTAGTATCAAAACATAGCAATCTTTATACAAGATAACTTTGGAGATCACAACTCAAATGATAACTTATCAATCATCACAATGAGAATTTTCATAGATATATAAGTAATGTTCCAAATGGATTTCTCATATTGGATCAGTTTAGTTAACTTATTCTCTAACAAGCACCCACTCATTTGTTTAAGTATCTCCATAGTCTATGAGATTGACTACTTCTTTTATAAG
Source organism: Erythroxylum suave (assembly GCA_027563595.1). Classification (NCBI taxonomy): domain Eukaryota; kingdom Viridiplantae; phylum Streptophyta; class Magnoliopsida; order Malpighiales; family Erythroxylaceae; genus Erythroxylum; species Erythroxylum suave. Next base: position 50,102,617 of record JAOSBN010000179.1, read on the forward strand.
AAAAAACATAATGTGTACTAGTTTTTTTTACATTTTATTAATGTCCAGTCTTATTAGAACAATGATTAGGAACAATTTAGGAATAATACATAAATACAATATGAATCTGATAATTATAATCTCATTATAATTTTATGTGCAATGTATAATTATCCTATAGACTTTACCATATACATCTAAACATGTACAAGACAAAGAACACCTTTAAATAATTGCCACTAAACTACAATCAATCAATTACCTCTAGGGTATAAACTAACAATCTCCCACTTGCACTAAGTTAATCATTTATTATATACTATATCACCTTATGACGATCATGCTACTGCTGGGGTAGTGGCTTAATGAGAGAATTCTAAAAGATTCTCTGTAATGAGTTTTTGCTTAAATCTTACAACTTTTATCTTAATTAGCATCATAATTAAGAAAAATTACCTAAATACATCTTTGGATCTTTAATGACATTTTAGCTCCTTTTACATGCCTAATGGCTCTAATATTTCACAATACATTACTACCTAGAACAATGCAAGAAACTATATCAAGTTCAATAAAAAACTTATTGATCCAATTAATCATTTCCACCAAATAAAAAATGTATTATTACTTAATTGGCAACTATTGCTACATTGGAACCTTTCCAATCTTAAATGATATTGTTATTAAGTAAAATAAACCTTAATTAGGATTTACTTCTAAAGTAATATCCTTATCTGCTCGAACTCAAATATCAACTCATACATAGAATAATGAATATCTTTAACACTTCACAAGTATCTGATATCTCAAATACCAAACATGTTTAGTGTATTATCTATGTACTTGGACTTAGAATAGTTTAACAACTTCTAATCGATTTATGTAGATCATAATTAAGTCGTTACCTTTTCATATCCAACAAGAGTTGTTATTGAACAATTATATTTTCAACAATTGAAAATTAGAATTATTATTCTCTATAAGCAATATGTCTTTATATACTCCCACCGAAGAGGACAAATATATTCTTAGTAACCTTCTTGTAGACATGATACATTGGCAATTATCTTCAAAACAAACTCTTTAAAATCATTATGAAAGTGAATCTTTCAATGTTTTGTAGCCTCTCAACTATACATCAAATGTATTAGCAACCAATTGGATGTATCATCATAAGATTTAAACTTTTCAAATTTTGTCTTAGCCCCCACTACTTATCTTGAGAACCATTCTCCTATAAGTATAAATTAAAACAAACAATTTGTTCAACAATTCTGTAAGATTATATCCAAGCTTTTGGACGTCTTGTAACCTGTTATTACCCAAATTAGTTTTAACTTATTAGATAATAGATGCTTTAATCAAGCATCACATCTCATTAACTTTGACTCTTTCAAAGTCTTAGCGTTTCGTATCTGATATGAAATCTTGCTAATGGATTCAACAGGAACTATTAAAGGTAACTCATTGTTCTAGGCACAATTATAGAAAAAAAATATTGCACAGTACATTATCTCATATTGTATTTTTCTCCTAACATAAATCCATACTCTTATAGATTTTTGTGTGTGTGAAGGTATTCACTAGAGAATCTCATTCGCTATAGATAACTGAAAATTTAAAACTCCCCGTAACCATCCCACCAAAGTGCTTCAACATTCTAAATGCTTAATTTCTACTTAGATTTAAACAATTTGAACTTTTCAAAACTTTTAAATCATATTTCATTTAATGCATATTCCTGTATCAATTAAGGTCAATAGAAATATAATGAAATATAAGTATTATCCTTTTATGAATTTATATTCCATCTAATACATCACATGTATAAGATTTAACAATTCAATATTATCACCATTATTTCACCAAAAATTGATTTGGTTATTATTAAACTTAACAAATTTCATAAGTTCCATACGATTCATAATTAGAAGAATACATATATCTTTATGTGTTCATTGTGTTAATTTAACCAACATGGCATAAAATGATAGTCTCAGTTATCCAACTTTGTGTTTTTGCCAATTATGTTAAGCATAAATCTCCTTTGATATAATATATACAATATATTTGTATAAAATTAGATCAATTACTTTTACTCAACAATCTATTTCATATTATGCATTAAGCATTATAATAATGTTGTTCTAAATTCAGTATCAAAAACTTACAAGCATGAACTAGAAATTTATGTGATCCTTATGATATTTTGTATAGGCAAGAAAAGTCATTTCTTCTAATGATAACTATTAAAATTCTACAACAAATGCCTTTAATTTATGTCCATTTTTATGTTTTTAGTAGGGTAAATTAAGTGAAACAATTCCAATAAGGTATTTTACCTTTTAGCTCTACTATATGCAAACCCTTGCATCATGCTATCATGGTGTTGACACATATCTTACATGTTGTCACCGAAGTTTAGGAGACATTAGTCAATTCAAAATGTCAATACATTTTGTCATTATATGATTTTTGACATATCTCTAAAACTTTGTCACTGAATCCTCAATAGGGATTATAGAAAAATAACATAAAAGGCATACAATTTTTTTACCCAACTTTGAGAACTCTTCTCAAATATAACCTATGTCCAAGAAATTAGGTTCACTTAGTATCAACTATATTTAAAAAGGTAAATTCCTCTTATAACAAAATATAAATGAAGAAAAACAAGTAATTAATTATATGCTATGACTATCAAATGAGATTAGGACTTTAATAATGTATCTGGTTACTCATACTATTTTATTTGAAATAATATCCTTCACTACTATTCGAAATGATTACTTTAATCTTTAAAGTGAGCTAGGATCTCATTTAAATATAGTTGATTTTGACTTTTCTCAACAAACCAACTAAACTTAAATTAGGTAGATAACAACTTTATTAATCACATCTCTTGTAACTCCTAGATCTGTTAGGTGAAAATTCCTACAAAAGCGTATCTTATATGTTATTCCAAACTCTACTTCTAAATTCGTGTAATTATAAGTTTGGTCCTCCAAATCACACAAATTTAATTAAGTAAAAATCCATTATCATAAATGTAAAATTAAATTAAATGTTTGAGCATATTTATATTTATATTTATACTTAATGATCATGTTAATTTTTCGGTGAAATTAAATCAATATGTTTAATTTAATATGTATAATTGTTGAATGTGAAACAAACTCCTAGTTTTACCCTTAAAACTGCAAGTATATAGGTCATGACTTGTAGTAATTAGTAGATATCGATCCTACAAGCATTGTGCTTAGGTATCACTTAATTCAAATTAATCTTTATTTAAAACCAAATTTTTTTAATGGAAATAAACTGGAAAACTAAATTAAATTAAACAACTAACAAAATAGAAATGATAACTAAAAAATGCAGAAACTTAGAATTCAAGATTTTCACAACTAGAGATAAATTTTTTTCCCTATTTTGTCTCCCTCCTATCTTGTTAATTGAATTGTGCCCCACCTAAGATGTCCTAATGTATTAACTATCCTCTATCAAGGTGTAATTAATTATCCTAACCAAATTAAACGGAGATGATCAAGCAATCTCTCAATCTTCAAAATCAATCCACCAATTCAACTAGTTATTAAGTTATCTTATGGGTGATCAATTAAATTAGCCAAGATCTCTCTCTAAATAATCAATTAACTTGATGAATATAGGTCTATAGAGTGCCAACTCTCATTATACAACCTTACACAAATTACCTAACTTAATCTCTCAATATATTACAAGGTATAATTTCACCATTCATCAAAAGCTTCATTTGTTCAAATCAACAAAATACGATTTCAAAAAGAAGTTCAAAAGTAATCTTTATAAATAAATTATCCACTGATGATGTCCATAACATCCCCAACAATCATATAATCAAAGAGAAAAATGAAAGAAAACTAAATAAAGCAAACTCCTCCTCTTCTTTGACCGAATCTGAAAAATCTGACATTAATGTGCTCTTTTTTTGATTGTGAATGAAAAACCTTGAATCTCTACCACTCCTAAGACTTTAAACCTGTGTTTTTACTCAAAAAGACAAGTTTCTAAAGATGTTCTCTCGTCTATAGGGGTTTATAATCTTTTAGAGTCCAGAAAATCTAAAAAATAAGTGAACCCTACATGTATCTTCGGGTTAGACATCCCACGATCGTGGGAATCAGCATGAAACCCATGATTTTGGGTTCTTGCATTATAATTCCTCCTCTTCTCTTCTCCTCTCTTGGTTTCTAACTCAATGACAAAGGTTACCACCTCCAATTTTATATCAAAATAATTAGTTCTTACCCTAAATCAATATCAAACATAAAAGAACATAATGAAGATCAAACTAAACAAAAACATACAAAATAAATCCTAAAACACAACAATAATAATCTATTATGCAAGAAACACGTGCCAAATAATTTAGAAAAACACACATTAATGCACAACTATCAACTTTCCCACACTTAAATCTTTGCTTGTCCTCATACAAATCAAACACAACCATTCAATTTCATAACTTCATTTTTACAAAGATCAAAGCATGCAATCCCTCAAATTTTGATCAACTCAAATATCAAGCTACTACACATATCACGGCTACTTTTCTTTAGTGTACATAAGCAAACTCAATACATGACACCATCACTCAATGATAAGTATAGATGCAAACTAAAGCTTCCTCACGGTTTCACTTATTTCTCTCAAGTGTTTGATGGTTAGTGTTTCGCTCAATCTCCCTGTAGGAAACTACACTACCATAGGCGTGTTGATAAACCAATTATTCTCTACAATGATTACATGCATAAATAGATCAAAAGGACTTGGTTATGGTTGTAATGTGGTAAGGGTTAAGGTGGGTAAAAAGGGTAAAGGTTTTAACACAAGCATTTGTAAAGTAATAAGTGGATATAGGGATAATAAAACATAATTCTGAGATACACAAGTGTAAATATACTACTACTCCGTACTTATTGATGCTACTAAAATGTTTTTTTTCTCTTTTTTTCTTTTATTGAATGGAAGAAACAATAAACAATAAACAATATAGTAATTAAATACTATGTGATTCAAGAGCAGGAGTATCACTCAACTCATTTTGAAAAAAAAATTGTAGCAAAAATCCCAACTAATACATTACTTAATACTCTACCAAGCTTGTGAATGGGTAAGTTATTGGGATTTTGGATTTCAAATTTTGGGGTGTTTTCAAGAAACAAAATGAGATTAAGGCTCGATAGGGGTAGCAAGGAATAATAAAATGTACGTCATTTAAGTCAAGAGTTAACACAAAAAGGGCCTTAATTATCTTTATTAAACATGCATCTAGCAGACTCAAACCAATTCAAAACAAGTTCTAAAGGTAATAACCTAAGGAAGCATCACACAAATAAAAAAATAAAATGATTATAGATGAAGTCATATAGGCTCAATTCTCACATTGGCTCAGATGAAAATTCATTATACATCTTTACATTACCTCCTTGCTCAAGTGTCAAATTTTAAGTAAGTTTATGTAATCAACTACTTTTCATCACTTAATATGGTTCACTCTCTACTCAAATGGCCTAATCCGAGTTCAAGCATGCATTCAATCTTATATTTCAACTAGCATGACAGAATCTCATGGTAAAAAAAATCAAAATGATTCAAGTGTGGTTCCATTGCTTAGCACAAAACAATATAAAACAACCTAATATGCCTAACACATGCATCATATTTAACAAAACTCAAATAGTGACTAAAACAAACTAAAACAACGCAATTGAAAAGGCAAATGTCACCTCCCCACATTTAGAGAACACATTGTCCTTAATGTGACAAGGCAACCACAAAATAAGGTAAAATGACATCAAACCAAACAAAAGACATCAAATCAAACAAAGTAAACAAAACAATGTAAAAAGTTTAGGGCAAGAGAGCTCATAGAGATTGTGGTGACAAAGACGATGGAGAAATGACTTTAATATTATTCCTCTGGATTAACTTAAAGAATTTCTTCTTCATGTACTGCTATTCTTTGTGCATTTGTCTCATTTGAGTGCCAAGCTTATTAATTTGCAACGTCATTTGTTGATGATTAGTAGCCATCTGGTTGAGGATTGATTTGCTGAAATCTGTCGACCTTTGCTGTTGCAGTTGATTTCTCTTCCATTGTTTCTTCTTGGGGCTTTGAGGGCGCCTATGATATGCATGATCGGGAAGTGGCTGCATCCTTTTTCTTCTTGTTCTTAACGATTGTGTGCGTTTGAGATATTCATACAAGAAATACATGCCAAATATTTTAGAAAAATACACGCTAATACACAACTATAAATAATGTGATTATTTTATCTTTATTCATTCCATGTAAATATGTATATTCATACGGATTTCAAGGATTTCAGAAATTTTACAACCAATAGAATTTTACGAACAGTATAAATCTAAACAAAACTTTCTTCTCAACTTTTTAGACGCAAACCTGAGAGTCTCCATCTGCCAGCAGGAAAAATACAAACCTGCGGTGGCATGGAGCGCCATTTCCGACCCGTAATATTGTGCTCCTCGATGGACCTCACTGAATGTTGTGACAAAAGGTTCATGCATTATTTGTACAGCTAATCTTTTTTGATAGAATATTACTTTTTTCATTACTTTGGTCTTTCAATCATGTGCTTTGCTTGGCGTAATGATAAGAATCACGCTTCACGAAGGCAAATGGTAAACCGTTTGTCGTGAAAAAGCTGCCACTGTGCTTTTATTTAATTACTAAAGCAATAATCACTTAAAAATGTCAATATAATAATAGTGAATATCTTTAAAATTTTTATGGTAAACTAAAATAAAAAGGATTCAATTACTCGAATCAAATGAAAGAGGTCAAAGTAGATAGAGACACCTGATAATATTAATGTCAGCTTATTCATATTATTTTTCACCCTGTTTACATTTACTAAACTATCTAATGAATTTTATATCATAATAATATTAAAAAAATGTTTAGTTAAATTTTAATACTCCTCCACGAAGTGTTAGATGGAATATTGGCGAACACACTTTAAGAGTGAGCAAGTTCAGATAAATCTCAATCCATACACAGGCAGAACCATGGTTAGCAGCCACAGTCAACAATAAAGTAAGACACGTGTTATATTACGAACTTAATTACATTCTCCTACCATAATTAAGAAAACTGTATTGGATAACTTTGTGCATGTGATGGAAGAATATGAACATTCACGTGCATTAAGTATTTTCCGGATCAGGTCTTGCGGACACAACTAAAGGAAGACGATGATTTCTGGCCAAATAAGCCAACTCGATAAGGTATTAATTTATTTCATATTGGCCACTTGATATAAATAAAGAAAATAATGGGACACTTTTAATTTAGAACCTTAGTGCATTTGAATATTAATTTGGATTTTTTTACTCTAACTAACGGTAAAATGTAGTAGACGTTAAGGGACTAATTATCTAATAATTGTAAATTACAACTCCTACATATCCGACAATATCAAAGGCTATGGATTCAAATTCTTACTTGAATCGATTGACTTATGGCCGGCAAATAAAATATTTCAACTTGGCCCAACACAAAAATGTTATGAGACCTTAAACTTCATAAATACAAGTTGCAAGTGTTATTTTATGTCTACAACTAATAAATTGGTGGTAGTTTAATAATAAAATAATTTAAAGACTTTTTTTTTAATAAATATCACAATTTATATTTTTCCTTCTTAAGAAAGTATGCGGACAAAGTTATTAAGAACATAAGAGGCTCTTAAGTCTTAACTTCATTATTTTAAAAGTGAAGCTTTTATTTCCAACAATAATAGCAACATGGTCTTTTTACAAGAACTAATACTAAGCTAAGAGAAAGTACACTAATTATTTTTCCTTTTAATTTAGAATAAAATTAATTTTTTATTATTAAGAAAATTTGGATAAAATATAGTTGTTACGAGTACTTTATTTTTTATATTTTATTATTTTCTTAAATGACACAAAACTTTGTTATTTCTTATTTATTTCGTGTCTATGTGCTATATGTATAAGGTAAAAATTTGCACCTAACTTTTTTTATTTTTTTCAACTAAAATATCCCAAAATTGTATATACATATGTTGTAGGTTACCAAATCTGACAGAGTGTTGTCATCGTTATATTTTACATGACAATGAATTACTATTAACTCATAATCTCTGTACAAAATGTAGTAATGATTAGATAAAGTTTATTATTATATTATTTTTTAGTTCTTAATTATTAATTGTTTTCATATCAATATGTTTAATTTGATATACATTAATCTATATAAGTGTCTGTAGTTTTATAACAGTTACGACTGAGAAAACGTTATATATCATAGTTCATTATTACTGATCAACGGATTGTTACTATAAGAAAAGACACAAAAAGTGGCCTGCCCTGAGATACCATTTATCAAGTTATCGAGATTAGAGCCTCTTGACCCTTTAGCCAATAAAAAAGCTTCTTTCGTCCCTAGATTACGTACTGTAGCCAATAAAAAAGCATCTTTCGTCCCTAGATTACGTACTGTATTATTAACGGGGTCTGCTTTTTGGAACTTTAACATTTAATGTTATTTATGTTCATATTGATTATATTAAAAAGTTAAAATTAAAATAATAAATAATAAAAATAAAATATTATTTATCATTTATTTTGTTTTTCATATCTGTTACACATATTTCAATTTTGTTTTTTATTACTTTAATTTTAGTTTTAAATAAAAATTTAAGATAAAAACTTTAAAATTTAAAAATTGATTTCATTTGTGTCGTATTTTATTTTTATTTTTAAAATAAATTTTTTTAAAATTGATTAATTTATTAAAATAGTTTAATTAATTATAAATTATAGAAAATATTAAATTTAATTTAAAGATTAATTAATTATATTATTATTGTTACATTAGCCACACCAAAGAGAAGTGTGTAGTTTTCGTCCAAGGAAATGGTGGAAACATTAAAAGCTGGATTGACAGTGCATAGGAAGCAAAAGAAAATAAGAAAGAATGTGAGGAATGATAATTAAATATAACAAAAATGTTTTTTGAATTAGATACAGCTGAACATGGTAGACAGGAGATCCTCTTCCTGCTTTTTGGAACTTTAACATTTAAGTTGGACTTTCAATAAATAATAAATACACTACATCTGTCCGTTAAAAATACAGATTCCAAATATATTAACCAGAAGTACTTAACTAAATTCCACTTGATGGAACCATAATCTGAGGAATTAAAAAAGTATAAATTTAAAAATTTTCATATAATACAATTAAATGTTACGTGTGAAATGCATATACGTAATTTCAAATCTAATTGAAAGCTAAAGGTTAATAAAGTTGAAACTCCAACTTGTGAATATTAGAAACATTTCTTTTCAGTCTCAATTATCCTAAAACGCGCATCTTTTTTTCCAGTCCATGAAGGCGGCTCTCAGTCTTGGACAAAAGTTCCTTCGCTACCATTATAAAAGGAAGAGCTTCTTAGCTTGGTTTGCACCACAGTCATATTCTTCTCCATCTAGTATTAATACAATGTCTTTTGTGCTCTCTCTTTTCTTGTTCTCAATCTTATCTTCTTCCATTGCTCAAGCTTCTGTTCCTCCCTCTGCAAGATTTCAGTATATCAATGCAGGGGAATTTGGAGAGTATATTGTAGAGTATGATGCCAATTATCGTTTCTTAGATCCCTTTGCTCAACCATTCCAACTATGCTTTTACAACACTACCCCAAATGAGTACACTCTCGCCGTGCGCATGGGCACAGTGTCTTCGGAGGGACTAATGCGGTGGGTTTGGGAAGCTAACCGGGGAAACCCCGTCGATGAGAACGCCACTCTAACTTTTGGAGCGGACGGAAACCTAGTCTTGGCCCATTCCGATGGCCGCATTGCTTGGCAAACCAATACTGCCAACAAAGGCGTGGTAGGGTTTGAGTTGCTGTCAAATGGTAACATGGTTCTTTATGATAAGAATCGTAAGTTCGTTTGGCAAAGTTTTGATTCACCAACTGATACCCTCTTGGTGGGCCAATCTCTCAAGCTTGACGGAGTAACTAAACTTGTCAGTAGGGCCTCTGGGAAGCAGAACAAAAACGGTCGATATAGTTTGGTTTTGGAGCCTAAATCATTGTCCATGTATTACACAAGTCGTAAGTCCCCAAGCGTGCCATACATATACTTCTTATTTTCAAGCAATTTTGGTTTAAAAGGGGGACTTTTGAAGTATGTTAGGCTTAACAGTGACTTATCGTTGAGCACAAAACTCGGAAACCTACGATTGAGTAGCCGAAGTTACAATACAACATTATCGTATCTTCGGTTGGATATAAATGGCAATCTCAAACTCTATACTTATCTTTATGACAACGAACCTCGCGGTGACATAGCTTGGGAAAACACCTTCACTCTCTTTGATACAAAACCACAGTCATTGGAGGGCACGTGCCAATTGCCAGAGACATGTGGGGAATTGGGCTTATGCAGTAACGGCACTTGTGTTGCTTGCCCAGCTCCCAATGGTTTGAAGAAATGGACCACCAAGTGCGAGCAAGCAAATGTAGAAAAAGCTTGCAAGGCTAAACAAGGTGTGCGCTACGTGAAACTTGAGGGGGTTGATCATTTCATGAGCAAATACAGCAAAGGAAATGGACCCATGAAGCTGGAGACTTGCAGGAACAAATGTACCAGCGATTGCAAGTGCTTGGGCCATTTCTACAACACTCAGACGTACAAGTGCTGGATAGCTTATGACCTCAAGACATTAACCAAAGTTCCATATTCGACACACTTGGCCTTCCTAAAGATGCCTATTAACTAATTTGAGTGATTAAGTTTTGGCATGCATCTGTGTAATTGTTTGTTCGCTGCACTTTATTTAATAATTAAAGGCATGTATATAGAAGAAAGAAGCCTCCTATCATGCCTCATTATTAACTGTAATACGAGTCTTTTTGGTTATCTATAATTTTTATACTTCCCCTTCTATTTTTTTCGTCTGTTGCTTCGTGAAGTTAATAATAAGATGTTGGACATTTTTGTCATTTCTCGTAAAGTTGGACAATATTTAATTGCATTATTTGATTTTTAAATAAATTATCAGTTAAGTTGCGTAATTTGTTTCAGATAAAGATAATAAAGCGGTCCAATAAAAAATCTAAATCAATAGTTCAAAATTCAGGTGAAAAATAGATCTCGATTAGTGTGGACCGGACCCATATCGGCGTTGAGATGGGGAAGCCCGATATGGAAGCTATATATAAAGGTTAAGGTCTCCTACAGTTGCTCATATATATAAATCGCAAGCATAAGGATTCTTTGACCTTTTAAGAGAGTTTAAGTTTTCAGAAAATTGTAAAAAGACCTAGACTGCGTCTCGATGATGGATTCCAGTGAAGACGGCGGAGGATTTGGGCTCGTTTCGGCTTCGGATTGTATCCCTAAGATTTTTACATAGTTAACTTCTGTTTCCCAATTTTCTCGCTTTTTATTGCATAAAAGAAGTATTCATGTCTTTAACCTTAGGAAACGGGGAGAAAATGAGTCGAGGAGTGCAAAAATGGACCCGAAAATTGCTTTTTTCTGACAAAGCTAGCGTCACCGTCAGGCACATGTGGCACACGCACCCGACTGTGAACAGTAGCCGGGGGGTTCCGCAGTGTATGGTGTGTGTGTTACACGCGCCAAACATGTGGCACAAAACTCACAAGACACGTGTCAGGTGGGTGTGATGCACTCGTCGATGTCGGAGACATACGTCAGACGCATCTCTAGCGTATTGGTAGGACAAGTGCATGTCACACAGAGACACACCCACCGACACGGGCACGAGCTTCATGCCGACGTGCGGCTGACGTGAAAGACTGACATCAGCCATACAAACGCCTATAGTAGATTTAAAAAAAATTTAGATTTCCTGTAAGGGTGCCCTGGGATTTTTGGGTCCCTTTCTGGGTCCGAGAAATTCATAAAGTAAATTTTTCTATTTTTCTAGATTTATTACGTTAGTACTAATCAAAGTTTAACTCAAAAAAAGGAATTAAGGTGTTCTGAATCTGGTTTCAAGTGATTTTTCATGCTTTGGACATTACATGAGAGAGATACTTCAAGTTTCATGTCTCAGGTCTCATATTCAGTGTTCTAGATCGCATGATAGTTAATCGAAAAAGGAATAAAGACATTCTGAAGCCATTATTGAGTGAATTTTTGTGCAACGAACTTGTCATAAAGGAGATACATGAGGTTCTTGTGTCTCGGTGATCAGTTCGGTATCTAGTAATGCATGGTAGTCACTCTACTGAGATTTTTCTTTTTACGAAAGTCTCAAATGAAATTTTCAGAGAATGTTTTCAGCACGAGTGTGTGACAATGAGGTTGTGTGTTCAGGTTTTTGCAATTATTGAAGTTACATTGTCACATATCATATGCCCATAAAGAATGTGAGGATGACACAAAAATGTATCCCTTGTGTTTGTGGACTTTTTGAGTACTGCAGAGAATGTAGTCACCAAAGTGGCCTTTTAAGTCAGTATTTTGAATCGTTTTGTTTGCATTTTGGGGGATTTCTCTGATTTAATGTTTGCTTATTCTGGCCAAAGGTGGTGGTCTTATATAACGCTTTGAGATGTTCATAAAGGCATAAGATGGAGGAAAGTCGTGGCTTAAATAATCTATTCACCCAAAGGTGGTAGTGTTGTGAGATTTTATTATTTGTACTTTGATTGCTTTTATGTTTAGATCTAATTGTCTATATTATATATTCAGCCCAAAAGTGTTTCATAATATGTGTGACCAGATTTTCAGTAAAGATACTTTTTAATAACTTTAAGTGTCATTGTTATCCTACGTTTGTGCTAATCTAATTAAAGTTACTATAAAGTCACCTTTTTGGTCAATAAAATTAGTATTACCATTGAAACCATGACCGAGTTCAATACAAAAAGTAGAACAGAGGATGTATTTAGGAATGACAATATTGGCCCGGCCCAGCCCAACCTAAAGTCAACGGGTTTGGTCGGTCAAACCGAGCCATGGGCCGGGCCACGGGTCAAAAAATTGGCTCGTGAATGGATGGGTCCATGGCCTGGTGGACCATGGGCCACGAGCTAGGGAGGGACGGGTCGTGGGCGGTCCACGACCGGTGAAATGGATGGATGGGCGGTCCGTGGCCCGTGGATATGATACAACGTTGTTTTATTGTTAAAACGACGTCGTATAAGGGCATTTGGTTTGTCTTTTACCAGTGACAAAACATCATTTTATGCACTGCTAAAATTTAGAAGTTAAAGAGAAAATGATGCTGTTTTTTCTTTGAAGTTAAAACCTTCTAGTCTCCCTCCCAACCTCCCACAATCTCCCAGACGGCGCGACGCTAGAACGCCTCGCCTCTACCTCCCACCCTTCATCTTTGACTCTTTGTGTTCGTCCCATCCCTTGTCGTTTTCTATTTGAAAATTAAAACCTCCCAGCTCCTAGTCCTAGACGACGTTAGACCGCCTCCACCTCCCACCCTTCTTCTTCGACTCTTTGTCTCCGACTCTCATCATCTCCCTGTGCCTCTAACTCATGTCTTCAGTCGTGGCTCTCGTCGTCATCTCTCCATCCTATCCACTGCCCGCCACTCATCTCATCGTGAGTCGTGACCTAGATGCCATCCTTCGTCACAAGTGGCGTGATGGCGTCACACCATCACCATTTCTTGTGTTTTTCAGTAAAGGTAGGTGTGTGATTGCTGAATGAATTGGTGATTGTTAGTGCGGTGATTGTTTTGGTCGTGACCCAATCGTTGTAAAATGTAAATGAATTGGTGATTGTTGAATTGCTGTTGATTGAGAATTGGTGATTGTTGAATGTTGATTGAATGGATTGAGAATTGCTGCTGATTGTTATGGTAATTTTTGAGTGTTGAATGTTGATTGAATGCTTCCCGTATGTCCATTGTCCTTTGACAATCTCTCGGTAATCACAATGACAAACTCAAAGTTTTAGGGAACATGTTTAAACTCAAGTGGCTCTTAAGCTAAATATTTTAGGGAACACTGAACATGTTTAATGTTATCATCAAAGTTTGTGAGGAATCAGGGTTAGTTCCATAAAATAAATCACCTGCAAAGGCCAGATGACTAATTTGTAGCTCCTTACACTTATAATGAAAATTATTAACATTGTTGTATTACAGTAACCTAGTTAAAGCTTTAATTGACAAGAGGAATAAAGGATCCCCTTATCTAACTCCACTAGCTCTAATAAACAGGTTGGAAGTGGAACCAATAGTGATATAGGCCATGATCTGTTCCACAAGCAAAGGAGGGAAGTTAAATAACCGCAAGCATTTGTGAATGAACTCCCATTTTATTGTATCTAAAACTTTCAAGAAGTCTATATTGACCAAGTAGCTCTTGATTAAGGATATAGTATCATATTCTTTAAATAATTTATACACCATAATGAAGTTATCTCCAATTGATTTTTTTTATAGGTCCTGTAGGAAGGATTTATCATCATTTTAAATGCCACCTTAAGTATGGATTGTAGAAGATTTGAATAAGTTTATACATTATAATACAACAAGAAATAGTACGAAAGTTATTCATTGAGTTTGGATTTATTGCTTTATGGATTAGATATACATGAATTTTGTTAAGTTCCCATAACATCATTTTGCTTATGAAGAATTCCTAGACTATTTCTACCACTAGCTTACTAGTAATATTTTTGATATAATGTTAGTTTTTTATAAGATTTGGTACTTAATATAGCTTATATTTTGTTTTAAATCTAGTGGTTTCATGGTTGATTTGTCAGATCAGATGGATGAACATATTATTCCTTCAATTGAGAGTTCTA
>JAOSBN010000179.1:50124280-50141911 GCA_027563595.1 Erythroxylum suave
CAGGTACGCTTCCGTTCATGATTAATTTCTTGATGATTTGATATGATTAATCCATGGCTTATTTTAGGGTTTTAATCTTTCAAAAAATTGTATAATGTCCTTTATCTAAAGCCTTTATTTGATTATTAACCTTATAATAAATGATCTTTAGGAAGACAATTAGAACACAAAACCAAATTGTTCCAACTAACGGTAGGTAAACTTCATTTGAATAATTCAATGCAAGATTTGTTGCTAAACTTCAATGAGTGATGCCTTAATCATATGACTATATTCTTTTTAGATGCCTAAGGAGAATTGGCAACAAAGCCTTAGAAAAAAGAAACTCTAAGATGAGATTTATATTAGAATTAACGATTGTTTTTGGATAACAGTCGAGAGGGTTGAGTTTTCTTAGTGACCCACTGTTGTAATGCTAATGTTGAGGAAAATTTGAATTGGACTTAGTGTATGCCAATTGTCAAACTACAACCACACATTCCTTCCACTCCATATGTTTACTTTTAACTAATTCATGATACTTTCTTTAAGATTAAAAAGTTGCTTGAATGTCTATAAAGTACGAAGGTTTGGTTTATTCAACCAAAAGTATATTGGTTTTAAGCGATTCAATATTTGTGTTTCTTTACCATGCAACTGCAGAGTATGAACATGTTAGACCCATAAAGATTTATAGAAGTTCATTTGAATTCCCTTAGCTAGAATTACTTTATTCTTCATTCTATTATAATGAAATCCTAAACCACCATTAACTTTTGGCATGTAAAGCTAATTCCATTTGCTCTTGGCTTTTATATAATTTTCTTTGTCTCTGGTTTATTTAAAGCTCTTGGGGTTTCTTTCTATTAATTAGTTAACTACATTATTAGGAACAAGTGGAAGCTCCAATACATCTATAACAATTTAAAACTGAGTTTATAAGTTGTTGTCAGTTCTTATTATTCTCATTTCCTATTATCCTTTACATATTTTCTAAAAAAGGTAAGCAATATACGTAAGGAAGTCTTGAAGTTGTGATAAGTACTCTCATATTGTACTCCCAGATATTCTTGTGAGTTATTTGATCATATTAGCTACTTCTTGATTGTCAGCAAACTACTTTTACCAGGATTGATGGCCAAAACTGATAAAATTTAAAACTCATGCAATCTTTAAAGAATAATTGATTGAATCTACATTAGCTTTACTAAAAATAAAAGATCATATATACAAGAGAGATTGAACAACTTGATTTGATTGTTTTTTTTTATATTTAAGGTTCCTACCTATCTTAATTTTTCTTGCTATTAATTAGGTCGAAAGTTTAATATAAGTAATGAAAAGGTAAGGCAAAGGATCATATTGCCTCAATCATTTCTCGCTTTTAAATAGCTAAATAGGCTCACCATTAATGAAGGCATTGAAAAATTATAGTAATATGATCAAAAGTTATTAGTGTGTTGAAAAGGAATTTGCAGTCCATCAAGTCAAATTTTTTATGAAACTCAATCAAAGGATGTAACCATTGATATTAAGCTTAATGCGATAATTCTTAATAAGTACCTAAGCTAACAAAATATCATCATCAATGCTTTAACTTTGGATGAATGCCCATTAGAGCGAATGATGAAGGTTTAAGCTTATTCATAAGCATCTTTTAGATTAACTTATATATCATGTTATAGTAGGAGATAAGCTTAAAATCTTGGAAGCAAGCTGAGTATGCACTTTGAAGATAAGAAAAATGCAAGGTTTGTTTAATTTTAGAGTAAGTTGCCTCTAGCAAACAATTCAAGAATGGCTAAAGAGATAGAGTCACCAAATAGTGCAAAGTTTCCTAAAAGAAATTAACGTTAAAACTATCTAGACTAGTCTAAATATAAAAATATTTCTTCCATGTCATATCTTATAAAAGGTTTAATAAGAAAATTTGCATGTCCCTAAGTTATAATATAATGAATAAAAGCTAGAGGCAAGATTAACTATAGAATCCGAGGCTTCATTTGGACAACTTAGAGAATTTTTGAAGAATTTGAATGCCATCAGCTTGATGGATTCAAGATTAGTAATGCAAGACCTTATTGAAAATATTATGGAGCAATTTTTGTTGACATTCCTTTGAAGCATTATGAAAGAACTTAGTGTTAAGTTTCCCAACCTTGAGCCACTGAATTTTGGACTTTTGTAGTAGCAAGAAATTTTGAACTTTCAAAGCATCTATCTATTTAAACAAAGATTTTTTTTCTCATGTAGCTTTAGTCAATCATTGTATGGTCTTTCGTAAGCTTTAAATTTAGCTCCTTTCTTTGCCTTTTTTTTTATTGCAATTTCGACTATTTAGGTTCTACCTCCCCATTGGTTTTTAATTTCCTTATTTATAAGTCTCAAACCTCGACATTTGAATGTTTGTGCCAAGATTGACAATTAACTTAAAAATGGACTGATGAGCAAATGGGTTTTAAGCATGATTGGGACCCTCCTCTTTAAAGCTGAAGTACTAACCATAACCATTATCGAAGAATGATCCAAACATTAAAGATTACCAAATAATGTCTAAGAGCTACATAAATCTAAAAGTAATTGGGGGCTTACTAAGGCTTTGCCAAACTTTTCACTAGTGAATCGTTTTTCAGTTCACCTATTATTTCAAGTGAAAAATGGCCCCTTAAATAAACCGTATTGGCTTATGTAATTATGTAAATATTTAGAAAAGAACTTTTATTTTTTCATTTACACTTCTTACTTTTTATAAGAGAAAGGCAATTGAAATCCTCCAAGAAAAGTTAAAGAGAGGAAGTTGACGCACTGAGCTTAAGGAGATTAATCCAAAGTTGCTTTCTAATTGAAATATTATTAGATGTATAGATGAATGAAAAATGTATTTTACTTGAGGAAGGGACTATATTGATCTCAAGATGAATAAATTGATAAGTCTATTAAAATGAGCATAATTGCATTAAGGAAAGGTTAAAAGCCACAAAAATTAGTTCATTATAGTGGTGTTGATGTTTGTTTAACACCAACCAAGTTTTTTTAAAGAATAGGTAGTTCTTAATAATATGCTGCTTAGAGGAATAGTTCAATTCTTTTTCATTTTATGAGATTATAGACGTCTTAGGAAGAGATGGAGTTAGATAAAGTCTTTGTCTTAGGCTTTCTCCCTATTTTCTTTTAGAAATTGGTACAAAGTAATTAGCTTTAGCACTTCCTCATTAGTTGGTAAACTAACATTAGAGGAGATAATAACAAACATATTAATGAAAGAAATTTTATTAATAACCAAATGGTCTATATAACTCTCAACAAGAGAGAAAGTACCAAAACAAATGATGAGAAGGCTTAATTAAAAGTTATTGTAGATCTTTAAACGGGGTTTAAGGTTGCCTAATAATAAGATAGCAGTTAAAGTATCCACTAATGGGAATAAGATTTTTTATTCTTTGTGAGCATTGTGGGATTGCCCTTTTTTTATATTGAATTATTGAATTAACATTGTTCGAGAGCTTTTCATAGTCAACAATTTTAAGGACTCTAATCATTAGTCTCCATACTTTAGCAGGGTTGGTTTTGGAGATTTCCATTGATAGCCCACTAGGATATTTGCTTAGATAATGCTAACTTCATATTTGAGTTTGAAGATCTTTAAAGTTTTTGGTAAAAAAAATATTTCTTTAGTTCAACTTCTGTACAAACCTTATTATATCTTCTTTTCTTTGTTGGAGCCATATTTTCATCCAAGAAAATAAGTTTGCCTATTATATTAGGTAAATAGTTAAGTCCCTCAGTAAACTAGTATCCTAAGAGAATACTACGAAAATTAACCCAAATATGGGGTGAATTATTGTTTCAAACATTTAAGTCTAAACGTATCCTCCATTTTTTAATAAACAAGGGTTTGTTACGTACACATCAGGGCCTTAACTCAAGGATCTTTATTAGGTTGGATTCACTTCCAATTTTAAATAGAAATATGCATTTGTTTATTAGAATAATCTCTAAAGCATCTTTATTCTACTTTGCCAAAACTCATCTTTAGACCAATAGGAAGGTAGGGTGTTTATCCACAAAAAGTCAACCAAAGTGGTATACTACTTAGAATATCTAACTCTCAAAACCTTAACCAAAGGTAAGACTAATGGTGACCCGTAACAACGACGAGGAGAAACAAACATGAACGACAACTTGGGCGAGGCTTCGCCTACCACCTTAGACTAAGGGTTTTTAGAGCTTAAGAAGAAGGAGAGGAGGTAGAATAAGGGATTTTGACGAGAGCAACATGTTGAAGGAAAGAAGAAAGAGTGGTGGCAAACTTCAAAGAAGCGGAAGGAAGCACTGAGGGAGTAAAAAGGGAGAGTTGTAGAAGGCAGTAAAGCACCCTTAAAGAAGAGTGAGAGAGGAGAAGCAAAAACAAGAACATAGACGGAATGAAGAGAGAGATATTGTCAATAAAAAGTGTGTCAACAAGGTCGTAAAAGAAGAGGCGAGAAAGAACACTATGATTATCAAACAAGGAAATTTTAGACATATTATATAAACAAGGAAAGAATGATTATTGAAAACTTATAAGAATGCGAAAGCGGGCAAAATTTTTCTTACCCTTTTAAGAATTTGAACCTAATTACTTATTTTAATTAGAAGGCACTTTAAGTTAAAGAAATAATAAAATATAAATATATTTGAAATATTAAAGAAATTTATATAAAGAGAAATAGTACAGACTTTCTTCATGTTAAAAAAATGTTTATTATTTTAAATTACATAAAAATATTATTTTAAAGTCAAGTTAAAACAATTATTTAATGATATAATAATTTTATTAAAATAATTTACTATACAATAAAAATATCTCACTTAAAACTTCTTATATTCCAAAATCCTTTTAAAATAATTAAAAATAAAAATATTTTGAAAATTGAGTATAATTATAAAAAGAAATATGATTATTTCACTTGTTATTTAAGTAGTTTTTTTATTGAGACATTTATTTATTACTCATATTTTAATTTGAATTTATTGGAGATATAGACTTAAAACATCTTCTCAGTTATATTCTATCTTTTATGTACAATTAAGGTATATATATTTAAATATTTAATGATCATAATGCCCATGTTGGGTTAAAAGCACTTAAAGCTGGAAACTTAATCAAAGCTCGA
Organism: Erythroxylum suave; assembly: GCA_027563595.1. NCBI lineage: Eukaryota > Viridiplantae > Streptophyta > Magnoliopsida > Malpighiales > Erythroxylaceae > Erythroxylum > Erythroxylum suave. The sequence continues at coordinate 50,129,416 of JAOSBN010000179.1, forward strand.
AACTTAATCATCTTGGTATAATTCTTAATATTCTGTAAATTCTCTTAAAGATCTAAATTATGAAAAATCAATAAATAGTTTAAGCTATTAAGATCACAGTCTCTTTAACTCAATATATTAAACAGTTAATTGTATGAAAAAGCCCTTATAATTTAACCATTAAGCGAATGAAAATCTTTAAAATTCTCCGAAAGGTTTGTCACTACTACCAATGTGGTGTTTTAAGAACCTTAATGCTTCACCTCTTATAATAAAGGCAATATTTTTTTCAAAAATCTGAATTTTTTAAATAAAAAAAATCTCAATTATTATCTTTTAGACACATACCGGATAAATCTTTAAATTAATATAATAACTTATAAAGTATATTAATCGAGTATTCTATATACAACATGTTAAATAAAAAAATTCAATCACAAAAATTTTTAACCATATACTTCTCTCTTCACCGACTGCTTGAAAATCTGAAAAGCTAATGCTAGGGTGAGCATTTTGTCGTTATTATGGCCAAAAGTCGCAACGTTAATGATCATACTTACGTAAAGCATAATTGACTTTACCACCCACAAAAACCTAAACCACTGTCTTGCCGTTCCGGTAGCAAGCAATACAAAAGGGACTCGAGATCAAAGCCCCCCCGATAATGAGGAGCAATAATATTTTGAAAATTAAAACGAAAAATAAATTATTAAAATAAAATTTAAAAATTTAAAAAATATAATTAATACTAAAATGTTATAAAATTAATTAAAAATTTAATAACAGTAAAAATTTATAATATAATTGAAAAAAATTATTCTTATATATAAAAAACTTAAAATTTTAAAAATATTATTAAATAAAAATTAATAAATATATTTTAATTTATAAGAATTTATTAATTTATAAAAATTAATCTATTAATTATTTTTTAATAATTTTTTTTGATTAAACCGATTTTAATCATTGGCGTAACTAATGGTTAAAAATTTTGAATTTTCTTATGTTTTAAGAATTAATAATAAATAATGGTTAAACTATTTTGAACTAAATAAACAGATTTTTTTTGCACCATCTTGGTAATGATTTGCAAGCCACTTTACCAATGTTTGTTTATTGCACCATCTTAGCAATGATTTGCAAACCACTTTACCAATTTGTCCAAAATATTTTGCCCTTGTCCTGCTGACGGGATTGTTACTTTAAAAAGGACAAGACTGACATCTTACCTGGAAAATCCTTTAAGTTAGATCTTCAAGACACGACACATCAACATTAAATCGCGTGTCTTTAGCTCAGTGTTTCTTTCACTCGGCTGTTGCCATCTTCTACACTACAGTAACTAACTATGATGAAGCCAAAATTGGTCGTAACAGTATTAACGGTATTTCTAGTCATATCTTCTGCAACTGTCACTGCTGATTATGTAAGACCCCCTCCTCGCAAGACCCTCCATTTCCCATGGAGTTCAAGGCCTTCTTCCAGCCCCCAGCAGGTAATAACCCCCACCTCTTTCTTCACGTGCTTTCTCTTTTACCAGCTGATTTTGGTCATTATTTTGTGTTAAATAGTATTTTTTGTTAAGATCTGACATGGGTCCTGCTTGTTTTCCTGAAAGTGTGCCACCTTGATTGTTTTGTCCTGTAACAGTTCAAGACAAATACGAAAAAGGGGAAGAAAAATGTGTTCCATAGCTTTGATAGCGTTAAGTATAATTGAAAAGGAATGTTGGAGAATATCTTGTTGCCATAATATTTCTTTGGTTTTAATGCCTTGTGAAGGATGGCAGTAGTTTATGGTTTTCAATTCCTCTTAGTTTGGCTTGTTAGTTTTGTTGGGATCTTTTACTCTTTTCATTTGCAATGAAACAATGAAAATTTTAGGTACGAGGTGATGGTAGTGGATATGGTTAATTTAATTTAATGAGTTGAGAAAACTTTTTCCAGGAGTTTGGTATTTGTTTTCTTCTTTTCTTTCTGAGCATAAGAAAGTAACAAAGATCTTGTAGCCCCTTTGTCTGATGGAAAACATAATAAAAAGTTTTTCTTGAGGAAAGCACATTAACTTTGATGGTTTTATGCTCCTTCATTGTCATTTCTCTTAGCCTTCACTAAAATTTTTGTTTGGTCACCCGCTCAAGGTGCATATCTCTTTGGCTGGAGACAAGCACATTCGAGTCTCATGGATCACTGATGATAAATCTTCTCCATCCATAGTTGAGTATGGAACTTCGCCAGGAAATTACAGTGAAACATCTGATGGAGAGAGTACAACTTATAGTTATCTTCTCTATATCTCTGGAAAGATACACCACACTGTCATTGGGCCACTAGAACCTAGTACAATTTACTTCTACCGTTGTGGAGGCCAAGGTCCTGAGTTCCAGCTGAAAACCCCACCTCTTCAGTTGCCCATTACTTTTGCTGTGGCTGGAGATTTGGGTCAGACTGGCTGGACTAAATCAACCCTAAGCCACATTGACAAATGCAAATATGATCTGCATCTTCTTCCAGGGGATCTTTCTTATGCTGATTACATTCAACATAGATGGGACACATTTGGCGAGTTGGTTCAGCCGCTAGCCAGTGCTAGGCCATGGATGGTAACAGAAGGAAATCATGAAAAAGAAAGCATTCCATTGTTCAAGGATGGATTTGAATCCTATAATTCTAGATGGAAGATGCCATTTCAGGAGAGTGGATCAAGTTCCAACCTTTATTATTCCTTTGAAGTTGCAGGAGCTCACATCATCATGCTTGGTTCATATGCGGAGTACTATGAGTCCTCAGATCAATATAACTGGCTCAAGGTTTGTTACATTCTCTGTTTTTTGAAATAAGAGCTTTTCTTTGCTACTTGAATCTGCCAATTGTTTATTTATGATCAGTTGAAGTGAATCTTAAGAGAATGTGAACTCACGTTTCAAATTAGCATGGAAAGGGCAATTTTTGTGTTCTCTGTTAGGCTGTGGATTTTGTGCCGTGTCATGAAAATCTGCCATGACAAAACAGAATCGTTGCAATTGGATTCTTAATTCCTTTGCCTGGACTGCGTTAACAAACAAATACTAGACGTAAGCCTCTATTTGTCAAAGTTTTCCTTTTGCTACCTGACAAAATTGAGGAGCAAAGTCATTGCACTTGACTGGTTGCTAGTGTTTACTATCCAGTTGAATTTTGTTTTGAGGCTTTTTTCTTGTCTGGAGATTGGAAGCTATTGAAACTGAGTATTCTCCCAGAGACTTCATCACATACATTGTCAAACATGGTTATCTACAATTTGAAAGTCTAATGAACTCGTTAAAGTGTATTATTAACCGTAGATCAGATATTGAAGTTATCTTATTGTCTAGAACTTCATAGTATGTTTCTAGCTGGATATATCGTTAGATCAAGCTATGAACCTCTTCTTTGAAGCCTTCTTCTAGTTGCTTTGGAGCTAAATAGAACTATGGTAGAAATTCTCTGATGTGATAGAAATTTATTTGTTCAAATGGATCTTGATATTGACTCTTGATCTACAGGCTGATCTCGCAAAGGTGGACAGGAAGAAGACCCCTTGGCTTGTTGTGTTATTCCATGTGCCATGGTATAACAGTAATGAGGCTCATCAATTTGAAGGTGATGGGATGATGGCATCCATGGAACCGTTGCTTTATGCTGCTAGAGTTGATATAATTCTTGCTGGCCATGTGCATGCTTATGAACGAACAGTATGCTGCTACCTCCCTTTTTCTCCTTTAATATAATGGAAACTCGCTTATGTTATCTGCTGCTTTCTTGACAGGAACGTGTAAATAATGGGAAAAGTGACCCTTGTGGTGCAGTCCATGTAACTATTGGTGATGGCGGAAATAAAGAAGGTTTAGCTCGCAAGTACGTCCCATTCTTGAGAACTTTCTGAATCTCGAAGTAACTTGAGTATTTCATGTTCTCTAATTTCATTATCATACAAAATCTCACCCATTGCACCAATTTCAACGTGTGAACTAAAAGAATTTAACGCATCAAAAATCTTTTCAATAACTTTAAATTATCTGTTATTATAAATAACAAGATAATTTAAAGTTATTTTAATGAAATAAAATTAGAATTTAAGGTTTAAATTAAACTTGTTTCAAAGTTGAAGAATTTCACATAATTCCTCCCGTGTATCTTATTGTCTTTCATCACTGATTAGTATCAAGGATTCAAGATACCCATTGATCAACTTGATGGGAGATTCATGGACTTTCATTCCACAAACTATAGCTTAGTTATGAACTATCGAAGTGTTAATTAATTCATATTTGGTTGATTAAGTCACCAAGATAATGAAGCATTAGGCCATCTCTATTATTATTATTATTATTCTTATGTTTGCAAATATCCCTGCACTGCTTATTGGGTGGGAAATGTAAGAACTACAACCACACAGCAGAAGAGTGCATATTGATGTTCAAGGTTCATTAACGACCGTTTATCAAATCTTATTACAATTCTGTGCTGGCTACATCTACCTCCAGGTACAAAAACCCCCCACCAGAGTGGTCAGCCTTCCGTGAAGCAAGTTTTGGCCATGGCGAACTTAAAATAGTTAATTCGAGTCATGCCTATTGGAGCTGGCACAGGAATGATGACGATGAACCTGTTAAGTCTGATGAAACTTGGATAACCTCGTTGATCACTTCAGGATGCATTGCTGATGAGCTAGGATCGTAGGAAGACTCTTTTGGGACATGAGGATTGCTGCGTATTCTGTTACTGCTTTCCTATATTTTAGAAGATGAGACACTGTTTTGATGCCAATGTAAACATCTTATCTTTCAACCTAAGAGAGTGATAAAAATGGATTAGGGACTTCTTATGTTGTTGTGCAAAACCAAATGAGGAAATTGTAGCCTTAGCTCAAAAACAGTTCAAATGAGTCGCTCAATTACAAGAAGCAAAGAACCTATATAACAAAGGCTGCAGTATCCCCTCTTAGGTTCGTCGTCAAAGCAACTTCAATGCCATTTTGTGATGCAGTCCTTCATTCATTAGTTACATGCCGTACCTATGCAACAGTTCGATGGTGTAATTTTTTCGTTGTCACTGTGAAACCGAATGTCTCCTGTGAGTACGCGAAAGGAATGTAATTACACGTACCATAACCTCGTTTGTATGGTCAACATGCCATAACCTCGATTAGTTTGCCTTACGGTTACCTTGTTGAGATAAAAGAAGATGAGATACTAGAATAAGAAGAATTCAGATACGTCAATAAATAAGAACATTTGGTAAACTACTCATCTAGTTAGAGTTCACACTGTTAATTAATTTTCAGTTTGTGGTAGAAGCACTTTTTCTTAATTATTATGTTTTGGTATAATGTTTAATTTTACATAATTTATCTATTTTAATATATTTTTTTAAAAACGGAAGAATCTACAGTCGTTATCTTTTAGATGCGCACTGGTAAACCTCTGGATTGATGTAATACCTGCAAATCACGCCAACCAAATATTCCGTACTAGACAAGTCTTGTACAATAGGCTTGATCGAGAGAGTGTAGATAGGAGGATTCGAACATATAATTTTTTGGCCCCATATCCTTCTATTTTACCAATTTGACCATCCCTAATGGGTCTATTTTAATACCCATATACGAGATTTTGGGAAAATTAAAGAGAAAAGTTTGTTGTCTAGATAATTTTATTACTCATCACCAGTTTTCTTTTGGATTAATAAAGTGATTTAAAATTAATTTATTTCATAAAAAAAAAATTAATTATAATTATTGCGTTGGTTTTTGAGAGATGGTGTATACGTTAAGAAAAAAAAAAGTCTCATTTACTTTATATAAGGATATGGCAAGAATGAAAATATTGGCCTGGCCTAACCTGAAGTTAACGAGTTTGACCTGGTCAAATACATTAGGATTAATAAAATAATTAATTTATTTTAAGATTAATATAAATATATATATGCATAATGTATATATTATGTAAATATAAAAAATAAAAAAAAAAGTTTAAAAAGTATATATATATATATATATATATATATATATATATAAAATATACATATGTTGTAAATATGAAAAATAAAATAAAAAATTTGTAATTTATTAATTTTAAAAAATACAACAACAATTTTTAAAATTATTTTTAAAAAATTTTAAAAATATATTAAAAATCTGGGTCACCGGCCTCTCCCTGAGCCGCCTATTGCTGGGTCACCTACGGCTCATGAACCAGTTCGGCCCGCATGGGGCAGGCTACCGGTCAGCCTTTTACGGCCCATCCGAGCCGTGAGTTAGGCTCGCCCGATGTTATTTTTCGACGAGTGCCTAACTCGTTGACATCTCTAAATTGGCGACCAATGAGAGTGGAATCTATTGAAAAAATTGATGAGATGAATACGGATGAAATTGATTAGGTCCTAAAATATCATTTGGGCTGTGCTTACCACACTCCGTTTGTCGATTCTCCATCTACGTGGCAATGAATATAATTGCCAACAACAATGAAACGACATCGTTTGCAGGACAATTGTCATCTTGTATATGAAGAAGGGGTAATTATGGAAACGAAAAACATCTACTAAAGCAAATCGCAGCCGCTGACCCGGCAAGTTCAACGATCCACCCACTCTGCAACTCTCCAGAGAAAAGGCCAGTCTTTTAGATATTACTTCATTGATCTGCCAAAACTTGAAGAACAGATAAAAGGGTATAAAGAAAAATGCACGATTTCTGCTTGACGATCCCATATGGGATGATTTTGATGGGTGGTGGTGTAGTTGGATTTGTGAAGAAAGGGAGCATAGCATCCTTAGCTGGGGGTTTGGGCACTGGATTGCTGCTTATTTTGGCTGGTTACTTGAGTCTCAAGGCTTTCGAGAGGAGAAAGAACTCTTATCTTGCTCTTTCCATTGAAATTGGTACAATTTCTTCTCTGGGTTTTGATTGTTTTCTGTATTTGTTTGTTGCTCGAGATTTGCTATGTTTGTGACTTTAAGATATACCCATAAAAGAAACAGGACCGTCTTTCTTAGTGGGCTGTGATTGTTTTGCCTTAATTCTGTAGCTTTTCTGGTTGACTTATTTGTTCTTAGTTACTGGGGATTAATGGAGTTGATAGCAGATAACTAATTAAACTCGATTCACTTGTAACTTCCACGAGAAGCCTTCACAGCATTTCCATTACGAGTTATGGTTAGTTCTTGGATGACATTTAGTTGAGAACATGTCATTTAATGGCCAATGAAGTCATATCATGATTAGAATTTCTTTGGTGAAGAAAGGGGGTTTTGACTGGCCAAGTCTTGGAACTTCTGCAGCATATGTTGCATTGCAACATAGAATGTGATCTAAGGAAATGTTTTTATCAATTAGCCTTCTGAAACGACAGTGCTTCTGAAACAAAATGATTTTACACTGGAAGGATTAGTCTTATCAAATTGCTTGTCAACTGTTGCTAGATTATGTTTACCATGAACGAAAATTTACCATGTCACTCATTGTTTATGATTAGAGTGGAAGTTGTAAATATTAGAAGTTAGTTTTATGTAAGGGTTTGGGAAAAACTTTGATTGTTTGGTGAGGGTCAGAGAAATTACTCCTAAGTCCTGATTTCCTTTAAGTTAATTATTCTGCTATTCATGCCTTTTGCTACGTTAGCTGAGAAATTATTGAAATTCATCCTGGATGCAATAAAAGATGAAGGGATATAAACTTTTGTACATAAAATATTGTTAATTGAAACGAAGGAAAGCTTCATGCTTCCTTTTTCCTATCCATTCCTGATATGCTTACTACAATTTTCTACTTCCATCGATTCATGTGCCTTGGAACAGTGTGCGCAGCTGTTCTTACATTTGTCATGGGACAGCGTTATGTGCAAACCTCTAAGATTATGCCTGCTGGTATTGTGGCTGGGATCAGGTAAGAGAATATATATCAATACTTTTTTTCCTTTGCTTGTGAAGCTGTGTTGCATTATGTATGCCATATTCACTGATGTCATGTGAATGCCTTGCGAGTATGGGCTTTTTTTTTTTTTGTCCACGTATCACTCTTGTTATATTCCTTAATTATATCTGTGTTACAGTCAGCTTTACATTATCCTTCATTTGTTCTCTAGAAACAGCTGCTCTAAACTTTTTGGCATTTTGAAAATCTGATGGTAACTTTTGTGTGTATCCTTCCGCTGAATGGAGGCACCACTTTCTCCTAGCGCCTGATTGAGAAGAAGGTTTCTGCTTTCTAAAACCAGTGAATTGCTCATGTTGCAGAAGGGATAATAACTAGATCCATAATTTGCAGTGGGAGACGGTGTGGTGTTTAGTGGGGTGTATTGGTCTCTATAAATCTTTCCTAACTATCCTTAATGTTTTCTTTAACTAGCCAAGAACACTTAACTGATCTCTTTTTCTCTGTGGAATCTGGATGATGTATGACCCTGTTTCCTCCTATTTTCTAGACATCTTAAATTCTCGATGATTGAAAAAGAATAGGCCAGGTCAATTATTTATGTCAATAGTAAAGATCTTTAAGAATCTTTCAAAGTAGTCGAACTTATGTGACCATAAAAATAACATAATTTTTCTTCATACAATTTACCTGTTTTTCAACCTTAACAGCTGTGCTGACTTTGATTCATTGATAAAAAGCAACGATGATGACACGGTGATGTGGATGAGAAAATTTTAGTACAGCACTCTTGTACACTTTTGCCTTGGCTTGAATTTCTTGCACATGATGGTTTCATAACAATGTCAGAGCAGATTTTCGGGGAAGGCTAGTGGAGTTGGGCTTTCAAAATGAGATGTTTACTTGCTTGGAGACTGGATTATGTGATTACAATCAGGATTTCTTGTTCTTGCTTGAGAGATTCTTTCATATCTGATCAAACAGGGTTTCATTGCTATGAACATTGTCCAGTATCATCACGAAAGCGTGAATTTACTTTGGTTCCTTTTTGCAGTGCTCTAATGACAGCGTTTTTTCTGTACAAAGTTGCAACTGGTGGCAATCACTTTCCAACCAAGAGTGAGTGATAGTATGGAGAATTACTGAAAGATAAATATCAACACATGTAAGGAGATCCTAGAACCCGAATTCATTCATGTCAAGATCTTATATTTCTTAAGGAAATTTATGTCAGTGTTATATAAGACAGTGTTGATTCTTAAAGGCATTTAAGAGAGACGGGAGAATTGAATGTTTGTGAGTTTTGTATGCTCATTTAATGCAATGGGCCTCGCAATCAATTGATAGTGAGTGCGTGTGTGATTAGGATGTTTAAAAAAACTCGAGTATTTATAGTCTACAACACTTTAAATAGTCACTAAAAACAAAAATTAGCATTAATTTTTAGGTAAGAATAACTTGTCGATATCTTATCTTCGACTAGTTGGATTTGTACTCTAAAAAGTGGCCGAGTTGGTAAATCAAGGGTAGGGATGGTAGTGGGTTGTTAACTCGATTAATATCTGTACCACTCGACCTGAAAAAATAGATATTGAGGCTAAAAAAAAGGGTTTTAAATGGATGCTGAAAAATAAATGAATATGGGTCTAGTGATAATCTGAACCGATAGATATCTATATTGACCTGTTTTTCTATTAACTCTATTTTTTTGTTTTTTAAAAATATTTATGGTTAAATATAATAAAATATTAATATTTTCTAGAGGACAAATAACTTTAAAATCTCCACTTTACTCCTCACCTTTTTTCAAATAAAAGGAGTTCTTTCGTGTTATCATTCTATCAGTGACCTTTGAGTTCTTAAAGCAGATTATCTTAATTAATTTCTTCAAATAGTGACATTTTCTATTACACTTTCAATCTTTTATATACCCAATCTTATGTTAATTTTTTTCGGCTGTTTTCTTTGCGACTTATAATACATGAAAATAATCTGATGAATATCCAAAAACCAAAACAATCCAATGGAGTTGGATATAGATAGTAAATCGTAAAAACCGATAAATTTTAAATGGATAATGAATTGAGTCATAAAATATGGATGTTGATATGGATATGGATATAGGTAGAGTAATACCCGAATCGAATCCTACCCATTGTCATCCCTAAGTAGGGAACATGGAGTCAAAAGATCTTATGTTCGAATTCCCTACCTATACTATTTCGATTGAGCCTACCGTACAATGCTTGTTTAGTGCGGAGTACTCACTTGCTGTGATTTGTAGATTATTGTGTCAATTCGAAAGTTAACCTAGTACACATTCAAAAGATAACGAATACGGGTTTTTTTTGCTTTTTTTTTTAAGACTAGTTGGATTTCTTTTGAATCACATGTTAGTCAAAAAGTTATAAACTACGTAAAGACACTTCCTAATTGACTCGTGAAATTTGGAGTGAAAGATGAACGCGGATTGATAAGAAAAGAAAAAGAAATATACCTGATAAACCGTGGATGGTGGAACATATTTAGATTAAAGCAAAACGTTTGAGACCATGAAATGCTTTCAAAAGCTTTTACAGTTTTACTACAAGTATACTGAAGCTTCTCCAAGGAAGATGCACTAACATAATCCATCACCAAGTCATGCTCCTTTCCACGAGGCAATAGACATCACCAAGTCAGTGCAGCCTTCGTGCCATGTGAAACTAGGCTCTTGCCTTGGAATTTTTATATCAATGGATTGTCCTATTCCTGTCCGAACTTTGTAAATGAAGGAGTACTGATATAAGTCTTAGTATCTGTGCTGTTGATTGTATTGACGTCAAAACATATTACAACATATCCTTTGTGTGCAAAAATGAGATCTTGATATGTAAAGTCTGGAAATAAAAGCCTTATCACAAAGATTGACTCCTTGGGACACCAACCTCTTAACATGATGGGTTTTGAGGAGATTTCGGAAAAAAATTGAACCAAGTTTAGATGGCATTGAAGAATTCTGCCACACTCACTTTTGCATAATTAAGTTGATGCATCAGGTGACGACTTTCGAATGAGGAAATTATGCTTGACATTGGACTTGACCTTGCCGGAGTTGACTTTTGTGAGCTGCTAGGAGATAATATTGTTACCTCTTCATTTAGTGCAATGTCTTCCCCTTGGTTTATTTCCACTTGAGTATTTGACTTCTTAATTTTTTCATCCCAGGACCAATAGCCTTGTTCGTCAAATACAACATTCCTACTTGCTAAAATCTTGCCACTTAAGGGATCATATAATCTGTAAGCTTGAGAGTGCGAGGAATAACCAATGAAGACATATCTTTGTGATTTCTCTGTATCTTTGTGATTTCTGTTCTAGCTTGTGTCTATCAATTGTATGCAAAGATAACATATGCAGCAGAAAACACGTAAGTGATTCACCAATGGTTTATGTCATTCCAAGCTTTATATTGAAGAAAAGAAGACAGGGAATTGATGAAGAAAAGAAGACAAGAAATTGGGGCAAAAAACTCTATATTTTTATTGTGTATTTCTTGACAAGAAATTGGGGCAAAAAACTCTATATTTTTATTGTGTATTTCTTTGTTTACGGACTGTACAATATATAGATGATTAGGAGTGTATATGGTTACAATTGATAACTCTAAATCCCTACAAATCAGGGACGTGATCCTATCTAAAAAATATATTCCTTATCAACACTCCCCCTCAAGTTGAACTGTGGGATCACACACATTCAACTTGCCTAACACTGCCCCAAAAACTTTGCCTGTAACTGCCTTCGTGAGGATATCTGCTAACTGATCCTTAGATCGTACAAATGGTAGAGAAACAATGCCGTCTTCCAGTTTCTCCTTAATGAAATGACGATCTATCTCAACATGCTTCGTCCGATCGTGCTGTACTGGGTTCTCTGATATACTGATAGCTACACGGTTATCACACATTAATCTACACGTCTTGTGGATTGGAAACCCAACTTCTGCCATGAGTTTCCTTATCCACAAAACCTCTGCAAGTCCTCTCGCTATGCCCCGAAATTCTGCCTCGGCACTTGAGAGTGCCACTACCTTTTGTTTCTTGCTCTTCCATGTGACCAGGTTGCCACCCACAAGTGTGAAGTATCCTGATGTTGACCTGCGATCAACTGGGTTTCCTGCCCAATCAGCATCTGTGTATGCCTCAACCTCTAAGTGCCCATTGTTCTGGAACAACACCCCCTGTCCCGGTGTCCCCTTCAGATATCTTACAATTCTCATTGCGGCTTCAAGATGGTCAACCTGAGGTCTATGCATAAACTGACTGAGGACTCCTACGGCATAAGCTATGTCTGGCCGTGTATGAGAAAGGTAGATCAGTTTCCCTACTAGATGTTGGTACCTCTGTCTGTCAGCCAATTCTGCTCCTTCTACTATCTGGAGTCCGTGATTTACCACAATAGGGGTATCTGCTGGTTTGCAATCCATCATACCAGTCTCTGCCAAAAGATCCAACACATACTTCCGTTGCGAAATGAAGATTCCCTTATGTGAGCGGAGAACCTCAATTCCAAGGAAGTACTTCAAGTTCCCCAGGTCTTTCATCTCAAATTCCTGGAATAGTTGTCTCCTGAGGTGGTTCAT
>JAOSBN010000179.1:50142011-50164587 GCA_027563595.1 Erythroxylum suave
ATGGTTACAATTGATAACTCTAAATCCCTACAAATCAGGGACGTGATCCTATCTAAAAAATATATTCCTTATCAACATATATGGCGTCTGATTCCATGTAGCCTTCGCAGGAGATATGTTGAGAAGATACATTGCCGTTGCTACACCTTCAGCCCAGAAACTATTAGGAAGCCTCTTTGATTGTAGCACTGGTCAAGCCATTTCAACCACCATTTGATTTTTACGATTAGCCACCCCATTTTGCTTTGGAGTGTGGGGCTGTCAATTCTCTTTTGATTCCTTGATGTTCACAAAGAGTCACAAACTCTTCAGATTGAAACTCTCCTCCATGATTGGTTCAAAGCACCTTAAGATTTTTTCCACTTTGTTTTTCTGTCATTACTTTAAACTTCTTGAAACATTCAAGGTCTCAAACTTGATTTGTAGAAAATACACCCAACTCATTCTACTAAAATCATCAGTGAACAATAGAAAATGCTTACTTCCGGACAAGGATTCAGACCATCAGCATGAACCAGTTCTAACAGATCTTCTGCACATCTAAACTTACTAACAGGGAATGCTTTCTTGGCTTGCTTCTCCATCAAGCATCCTTCACACACATTCTGTAGAGGTGTGATAGAAGGTAAGTTACTGACTATGTCGTTGTTTTTCAACAGCTGTAGACCTTTGGCATTTAAGTGCCCGTATCTGAGGTTCCATAACTCACTTTCTCCTATTGTCTTGTTCATCATGGTTGTATCTGTAGAGACATCAAGGTGAAACATCCTATAGGATGACATGTGATCACATGCCAGAATTTAATCTTTGTTTTTTATCAAACATTTTGCATTGTCAATCATAACAGAATAGCTTGACTCATTTGGTTTCCCTACACTCAGTAAATTATGTGCATGACATAAAGCAAAGTGCACATCTTTAATTAACTTTTTTTGGTTATCTATAGATACCACTACAATCCCTCGGCCTTTAATTTGGAGTTGCTCGTCATTACCAAGCCGAACATGTGACCTTATTGATTCATCAAGATCCTTGAATTTGGATTTGTCACTAGTGAAGTGATGCAAGCATCTATTGTCAACATACCATATATCACTAGCAACAATCTCTATGCTTGAACAAGTCATGAATAAAAGATCATCTTGATCTTCATCCTCCTCAACATATTTAGCTTCTTCTAGCTTGGACCAGCAAAATTTGTCTGTGTGTCCATTTTTGTTACAATATGAACAACGTAAGGAACTGTTCCTTCCACGACCTTAACTTCGACCTTAAAAACTTGCTCTGCCTCTTCCTCTAGCACGTTGATTTGATGACTCCGACTCACATTTGATCTAGAATGCCTTTTCTTTTTCTTTTGTGGTAGTTCTATTGATCCTGACCTTATGTACTTGTAAAGATCCCATCAATTCATCGAATGAAAAAAATAGACAAATTTTTTGATTCCTCAATTGCAGCTACTATGTGATCAAATTTAGGAGCTAAACTCCTTAACACTTTAGCTACAATAGTTTCATCTATGATTTTCTCACCGTATTAATGCATTTGACGTACGATGGAAGAGACTTTTGCTAGGTATTCTTAGACTAATTTATTTCCTTTCATATATGAAGCTTCAAAATCTCGTTGAAGAGATTGAAATTTGACAATAATTACCTTTGCTGAGCTTTGATATTCAGTTTTCAAGATCGATTAGGCTTATTTGGCCCATGTAGTAGCAGCTATTGTGGAGAATATTGAATCATCCACTGCTTGTTGGATGAAGAAGAGTTTTCATCACGTTTTTGATTGTCTTTTAGACGAGTCTCATCATTGTTGGATTCTACAACACCTATTTCCATGAGATCCCAAAGATCCTGATATATGAATAGCATCTTCAACTTTATACTCCAAAACTTAAAAGAGTTGCCTTTGAAAATTGGTATCTATGGTTGTGAGACATTGAAAGTGCTTGAAGTTGCTGCCATTGTTTGCAAACAACAAGAACGGTGTGTCTAGTTCTAAGACAACCTGGCTTCGATACTACATTGTCGGAGAAATATTATAGAATTGAACAACTTTAGAAACAGAAAAAATTGGTTTTGTTAATCAATCCTTGCTTTATTCACGAGAAACAAAGCCTCTTAAATAGGCTTTACAAGAGTTTTAATTTGAACAAAACACGAACAACGTATCATCAACGAATTCTAACTACTCTAACTAATTCATTTAGGAAATAGGAAAACTAACAACTAGTGAATCTCCTAGCTAATTTACGGTAACAACCTAACAACTAAATTACTGAAAGTTCGAATTAAATCTAACTTCTAACAGCGTGTTGGTTTCAATGCAATAATTGTATATTTTTATTCCATGTATAGGCCTACAGAGTAGAGCGGAAATCTTTTGTTGGCATGTTCAAAATTTAAAACAAATATGCAATGTACTAAAAAAAGAATAAAATTTTGGGTAGAAATGAAACAACATTATGAAATATAGAAAAAAATTTTAAGAAAATATGAAAATATCTTTCATAGAAATTTTGTGATAAAATTAGAATATGATAGAAACTTTAACGTAATTAGATGAGAGGTACAAGTTGCAATAAAAAATATACTTAATCATATAGGAATTGAAAGATACATACATAAACAATTCGATTCCTAATCTATAAAGACGTGATATAGCAGAATGCTTTTTCACTTGTATATACCGAATGCTAAGGTTACAAAATATATAGGAAACAGATACATTCCTGATCCTAATCTAATGCCTATAATCAAGGAAACCAAACTAAAATAGGAAAGCAAATAACTAATTACATATTTACAATATTTACTATAATTAATTTTAGATATCTTCCTTAACACTCCCCCTCAAGTTGGAGTGTATGTTAATGACACCCAACTTGCTGAGCAATGTTTCAAACTGTGTAGAACCCAACGGCTTGGTGAAGATGTCTGCTGGTTGGTCATTGGTGCGTATGTACGCCGTACGAATCAATCCTTCTTGAATCTTTTCTCTCACTAAGTGACAGTCAAGCTCTATATGCTTTTTCCGTTCATGAAACTCCAGGTTCGAAGCAATGTATATGGCTGCTTGGTTGTCACAGAACAACATGACTGGCTGTGAATGACTCACCTTTAAATCCCTTAAAATGTTCTTTAACCATGTGATCTCACAACATGTGGCTGCCATGGAACGGTACTCGGCTTCTGGACTGGAACGGGAGATAGTGGTTTGTTTCTTTGTTTTCCAGGATATCGGTGCTTGACCAAGTTGAACACAGTAACCTGTTATTGATCTTCTTGTGTCTTTGCATCTAGCCCAGTCAGCTTCGCAAAACGCCCTTAACTGCAAGGATCCCTTGGATGGAAAAAATATGCCTTGTCCTGGTGCACTCTTGATGTATTTGAGAACTTTGTGTGCCGCTTCAAGATGTGGTTATCTAGGCTTTTCCATAAACTGGCTTAACATATGCACAGCATAAGCTAAGTCCGGTCTCGTTATAGTCAGGTAGATCAACCTACCCACAAGTCTCCTATAGGATGAAGCATCAACCAGAAGTTCTCCTTCTGCTTGTGTGAGAGAAATATTTGGCTCCACAGGAAATCGTGAGGGTTTTGCACCCAAAAATCCCGCATCATCTAATATATCCAATGCATATTTTCGTTGACACAAGGTAATGCCATTGTTAGACCGTGCAACCTCTATCCCCAAGAAATATTTAAGTTGTCCCAAGTCCTTCAATTTGAATAGTTGCGAGAGGAACTTCTTTGTTGCTTCAATTTCTTGTAGATTATTTCTTGCCAAAATTACATCATCAACGTATACCAACAAAGCAATGAAGTTACCGTGCTGACTTCGGGCGAACAAAGAATAATCAGACCACGATTGATGAAATCCAGCAGCCTTGAGAGCATTAGATAGTTTAATGAACCATTGTCTAGAAGCTTGCTTTAAACCATATAGGGATTTGTGTAGCTTGCATACACGAGTCTCCCCCTTTCGACCGAAGCCAGGAGGTAATTGCATGTACACTTCCGTATCAAGATCACCATGCAGGAAGGCGTTGTTGACATCGAGTTGGTGCAAATGCCACCGACGCACAGCCGCAACACTAAGGAGCACACGAACAGTGGTTAACTTGGCAACCGGAGCAAAAGTTTCACGGTAGTCAACCCCTTCTATTTGGCTATAGCCCTTGGCAACCAACCTAGCTTTGTAACGCTCAATGGTCCCATCAGGTTTAAGCTTAACCTTGTACACCCATTTGCACCCAATCGCCCTTTTTGTGAGGAGGAAGAGGAACGAGAGACCAAGTATGGTTGGCTTGAAGAGCAGCAATTTCGTGTTGCATGGCGTCACGCCATTGTGGATGTTGGACAGCTTGCAGGAAAGTGGTAGGTTCTCAGATGGTGGTAACGTTAGTGACAAAATGTTTATGCATGGGAGAAAGACGATTGTAAGAAAGGTAATGAGACAAAGGGTGAGCAGTACCTGAGGCCTGAACCATATTCGAGGAAGGAGCAAGTCGGGACGGGAGAGAGGTCTCGACGTGGAAATCCTGCAAGAAAGAGGAGGGTTTGGTAGGGCGTGTGCCACGACAAGGTGTCGGTGGTGCAGCAGGGGAGTGTGCAGCAGGGGGGGAAGGCGGACGTGATGGTGATGGTGCAGGTGAGGAAGGCGAGGGGGTTTCAACGGGTAGAGAAGAGCTTACTTCAGGAGAAGGTTCTATGGGAGGTGGAGGGAAGGTAGTAGGTGATGAATCAAAGGATGGCGAGTAAGGTTCTATGGGAAGTGGAGTAGGAGTGGTAGAAGAAGTAGCGGAAGTAGGAGGTAATTGATAGGGAAAATGATCTTCGAAAAAGGTGACATCCGGGGACACAAAAATCTGTTTAAGTGTGAGATCAAACAAGCGGTAACCCTTTTGACCATGGGGGTATCCAAGAAAAATACACCGTCGTGCACGAGGGTCAAATTTAGAGGGTTTTTGTGCATGGGTTGATGCAAAACATAAACAACCAAAAACGCGTAAATGCATGTAATTTGGTGCCATGTTAAACAACTTGTGATATGGTGTTTGCCCTTGAAGAAGAGGTGTGGGTGTACGGTTAATAAGATAGGCCGAAGTGAGAATGGCATCACCCCAAAATTGTTTAGGCAGGTTGGCTTGAAAAAGAAGGGCTCGTGCAACATTTAACAGATGTCTGTGTTTGCGTTCAGCAACACAATTTTGTTGTGGTGTGTTGACGCAACTGGTTTGGTGAAGGATCCCTTTGAGTTCGTAAAATGAGACAAGCTTGAACTTGGGACTATTATCACTTCGAATCACCTTAACTGTTGTGTTGAATTGATTCTCAACCATGTGTATAAATTGAACAAGGAGAGCTTGTGTGTCAGATTTGTGTTTCATCAAATAAACCCAAGTGCACCGTGTGTAATCATCTACAATGGTGAGGAAATATTTTGCACCTGAGAGGGAAGGAACGTGATAACCACCCCAAATATCAATATGTATTAATTCAAAACATGAACGAGTAGATATAGAACTCAAGGGAAAAGACAATCTGGTTTGTTTAGCCAATGGGCAAATTAAACATTGATTGGAATCACACGATTTATTGTGCACAAATGGAAGTAATGAGGACACTTTAGCTGATGGGTGCCCAAGGCGTTGGTGCCAAAAAGGAGAGCTCATGGTGGTTATGGTGTTGCAGGATCCTTTCCTTGGTGGTTCGAGATAGTAGAGTCCCTCTCGTTCAATTCCCGTCCGAATCATCTTCCCCGAACGTAGGTCCTGTATGACACAAAATTGTTTGAGAAAAACGGTGATGTAGAGGGAATCATAGGCTAACTTGCTAACAGATATCAGATTTAATCTAAACAAGGGTACGCATAAAACGTTGTCAAGGATAAGGTTGGCAGAGAACACCATTTGGCCGACATGGGTTACAGTAGCAAGGGAACCATTTGGTAATTCAACACTATGATTTTCAACACGTTTTGAGGACGTGAGGAACTCAGGACTGCATACTATGTGGTCTGTTGCACCACTGTCCAAAATCTAGATGGTTTGCTTTCCATTACGCATGAAGGAAAATGCTTTACCTGAAAGTTCTTCATGATTGGAAGAATTACCCACTTGATTAGCAAAAGAGGATTTGTTCTTGTTCAAAAGCTGAAGAATCTGCTTGCAGTCCTCCGAAGAAAAGGGAAAGTTGGGCATTGTGTCCTTGTCTCGAGCCGTGACTTGGTTGCCCTTGGAAAACCGACCTTGGTCAGTTTCAGCCGCTACCTTTCGTTTGCGGCAAAAGTCGAAAGTGTGTCCCTTCCAACCATAAAATGTGCACTTGAGATGAGCACGACAATTCTTGGTGCTATGATTGGTCTTGTGGCATTTGGCGCATCGCTGACCACCATCTTCTGTCTTAGGTTCTCGACCCACACCTTTCACTGAAAACACGGCAACCTCAGGTTGCATGGTACTGCTCTTTCCGTTCGTTACCTCAACTTGTTTCTCATGACGACGGACAAGCGCATAAGCTTTATTAAGAATTGGCAATGGATCTAGCAAGAGGTGTTGCTACGAACCGTAGCATATGAGTCACTTAAACCCATGAGGAACTTCATTGTTTTCTGAGTCTCCACATATGAAGTTATCTCATTCCTTGCTTCACAATGGCACGTCGGGATTGAGCATAAGGCATCACGTTCATCCCAAAGGCTTTTGAGTTTGGTGAAATAAGAACTCACCGTCATGTTGGTTTGTACACAATTATGAATTTCGTTTTCTATGTGAAATAGTTGAATGATATTCACATGAGAAAATCTTTCTTGCAGGTCAAGCCACATCTGCCGCGCATCCTTGCAGTGTATGACACTTCTTGAGATGTCTTTTGACATGGAACCAAGCAGCCATGTTTTCACTAGATTATTGCATCGGTTCCATTGCTGTACTTCTTCAACTTGTGCATCAGTTGGCTTTGTGATTGTTCCATCGACCAGTCCTAATTTGTTTTTGACCATCAGGGCCATGGTCATGGATTGCACCCATGTGTCGTAGTTGTCTTCCACGAGTGGCTGTGGCACAAGGATGGCCCCAGGCTGATCCGAGTGATGAAGATAAAGTGGATGGTTAGGGTTTTCCCACTTCTGATGTAAAGTCATGCCTGAAGAGGTTGACTTGTCTGGTTTGTCACCCATGGCTATGGTTGCTAGGGTTTATGCCCAGATCGATTGCTCTGATACCATATAAAGACGTGATATAGCAGAATGCTTTTTCACTTGTATATACCGAATGCTAAGGTTACAAAATATATGGGAAACAGATACATTCCTGATCCTAATCTAATGCCTATAATCAAGGAAACCAAACTAAAATGGGAAAGCAAATAACTAATTACAGATTTACAATATTTACTATAATTAATTTTAGATATCTTCCTTAACATAATCCTCTACGGCACTCAATGTAGAGATATTGTCCTGCTTGACATTTAATACGGTGAAAGCTTCTCACTGTTCCCATCGTCCTCTTGTTCATCAAGAAAAGATGGTCGAGGAAAAATCTTCCTCCAGGTTCTCTTGGAATTCCGATAATAGGCCAAAGCCTGTCCCTTATGAGAGCCATGAAAGCCAACGCTACAGAAGAATGGTTTCAAAAGAGAATCAGAAAGTATGGTCCAATATCAAAGCTTAGGATTTTTGGAAATGCAACTGTTTTCATTTATGTCAGGCTGCCAACAAGTTTGTGTTCAGCAGTGATGGCAAGAAATTCAGCAATGGGCAAAATCAGTCTCTACGAAGGATTATGGGGGAACAGAACTTGCTCGAACTCAATGATGCCGACCACAAACGTCACAGAGAAGCAATTATGTCCTTCCTGAAGCCTAAATCGTTGAAGAAGTACGTGGAAAAATTGAATGATGAAGTCAAGTTGCATATTGAAACGCACTGGAAGGGCAAGCAAGAGATCACTGTACGTAATAAACCTATTACTAATAATATCATAGACAACATGCTATGAGTGAATGACTTTCGGTTTTTCTTTTTGTGGAAGTATCAAATCGTAAACAAGAATCTTGCTATAAATGTCTTTACAGGTCTTCCCCTTGATGAAAACACTCACATTTAACATAATATGCACTCTTCTAGTTGGAAATTGAACGAGGATCTCGAATAGATGCACTATTGCATTGGTTTGAAGACGTGATTGCTGGGATAATATCAATCCCCTTTAACCTTCCCTTCACAAGGTACAACCTTGGCCTTAGAGCAAGTAGAAAAATTGAAAAAGTTCTAAAGGAACTCATAGCCGAAAAGCGGAGAGCACTGCAGCAAAAGCTAGCTGATCCTCACCAAGACCTCATCACTTGCCTGCTTAGTTTCCCTGAACAAATAAGTGGAGAAGTGATGAGTGAAAAAGAGATTGTGGATAATATAAAGGCCGTTATGGTTGCTGGACATGAAACTTCCTCTGTTTTGCTCACTTTCATGATGAGGCTTTTTGCTCTCCAACCCTCTATCTATGCTTCCGTACTTCGAGGTACTCCCATGGAATATTTTCAATTTCAGTTATGTAGCAATCATTGCATCCATTTCAGATAATAGTTACCATAAGATCCTTGCAATTTGAGTGTTACCTGCAGACTTCCTCTCAATACCAGTACTAATTCATATGAAGGCCCGTATTCAACCGAAATAGCAAAACCAGGCTCCTAAAACTTTGGCTAGTTCTTATTATGCTGAACTAAAGCTCCCCCTAAAATTCTTCCAATGATGCAACTGAAACGGATTATTTTCTTGCTCTTTCTTTCTTTTCCTTTTCCCAGAGCAGGAAGAGATAGCTAGAAGCAAGCAGAAAGGGGAGTCCTTGACATGGGAGGACCTTGGCAAGATGAAATACACGTGGAGAGTTGCATTGGAAACCCTGAGAATGTATCCTCCAGTATTCGGCACTTTCAGAAAAGCTGTAAGAGATATAGAGTACAACGGATATCTAATTCCGAAAGGGTGGCAACTAAGTAACAGCAACAGTCTCCTTTGATGCATATATATATATATATATATATATGTATATATATATATAATTGTTAAATGATAGCTATACCTGTATCTGGTCTTCAGGTCTTCTGGGTTGCAGCTATGATTCACAATGACGAGAAAATATTCCCGGAACCATTTAGGCTTGATCCAAGTAGAATTGAGAATCAGTCTGCAATTCCATCTTACTGCTATGTTGCATTTGAAGCAGGACACAGGATATGCCCTGGATATGAACTTGCCAAAGAGACTCTTGTTGCCATCCATTATATAGTCACTCAATTTAAGTGGGAGTTACCTGCAGATACTAATCTCACTAGATTCCCGTACTTGATGCCAACTCAAGGATTACCAATCAAGATCACACCAAGGCTTAAAGTGTGATATCTTGGTATCTGAATGCATGAATTATTTGTATCCTTTTTTCTCTTAGCCTATATAAATTATAGGAAGGTAGAGGATTGTAGCATTTTCTTTTTGTCTTGAATTTATTATCTGGAATTGGGTCATATAATAAATCTTCACTTTTATAGTTTTAAAATAATTTTACTAAAATATGAAAAGGGTAATAATAAATAGAATAAAAAAAGTTAAACAAGAATATAAGAGATTTGTGTGATCCAATTTCTCGCAATATAATGAATATTTTTAACAAATTTAACTCATTTTTCCAAAGAAAGATATTTTGTTCGTAAAAATCAATATCTTTTGTAAGGTCAGACTTTTGGTTCAACCAAGTGTTGAATTAATTTAATACTATATATGACTAACATTTTCTTTCAAGGAGAATATTGAATTAAATTAATATTTGTACTAGGCCATTTAGAAATATTATCATAATTTAAATTATAATATTATCATTGCTTTTATAGACTTAAATTGTCAACAAGATTGTCATAAGCAAAACTTGTTCTTAAGTTTGATCATTTGCTTAACAACCCCCAATAAGTTGACGTCCAAACAGAAACTGTCACCCGATTGTGCAAAGAAAGGGATTACGTCGAAGATAGTATTAAAATAAATGGTAGGCAAGCCGTCCCGTATAATAGTTAAGATTATTATCAGGCTCAATAGAAGTTAGGTGTTAAATGCTTTAAAATTATATTTATTCAGTTGCTTTTATTGATATTTGTTTAATGGGAGACTGGACCTTACTTTTGATGCTGATGGGAATGTTAGTATTGTATTGATGTTAGTTGGTGATTTGAGTCACTATTTATTTAGGAGTAGTTTGATTTTATTATTTTTAAAATTTGTTTCCCATTCGTCAATTTTCTTTTTCTTCAAAAAAATTTAAAAATTTTTAGTTTTTAATATTAATGCAATTATATTTAATACTAAACCAATTTTAAATATAAATAAATAAATTTATTTTAATCTCTTACATAACTTTACTAATAAATATTAGTAAAAATTTATTAAGATAAATAATTTAATAAGAAAAATTTTACATATACAAATTATTAAAATTAAAATTATTAAATTTTTTTATGTATTTTAAGATACTTTAAATTTAAAATATATTATTAAATATTTATAAAATTTGAAAATATTTTATTTTCAAAAAATTAATTTTAAATAATTATAAAATAAAATATGTTATACTATATTGATTACAATATAATTAGTAATAAATATTAAATAACTTGGTCTATTAAGGCATATTGCTAATGCAAGTCTATATGCCTTTGACATCATCATATAAGGATGATAATGACTTTCACAAACTTAATATAATAGCTTTCACTATTAGCAAACGTTAAACAATAAAAATAAAAAAATGTACTAACTCTTCATATACATTAACAACACTGTAACTAAAATTTCAATCACTAAAATGATTATACAACATTGAAGAAGCTTAAGTAGAAATTTTCTATATTTCGTGTTTCTCGTATGTTCTCCAAAAGTATAATAGGCCAGGAGACTATTCATAAAGTAAAAGGTATGAATTACCCCCTAATTTTTTCTAAAAAGTGTAAGTTAGTCCTTACTGTTATCTATGATATCACGTTATACTTAAAATTTTCAAAATAGTATTGATAACATCCTAAATCCTAAAAAAGTTAAGTTTTTAATAGGTTCTAGTATATTGGTCCTCAATTTAGTCTATGTGATGTCATAATTAGACAATGTGGGCCAACCAAATGTTATATAATCTTTAAAATATTTTCTTTAAACATTGGTTAAAAGTGTGATTTTTACCTTAATGTTTTAAAAAATGTCTAAATAAATCAATACCATTGTCTCTATTAACAATTTGAACCCCTATTCAAAGTGTAATGAGTAATATTTTAGTAACGCTAGGATGCAAACTAATACCGAAAATAACGATAGGTGGTTTCTAATATCTTTTATTAAACATTAAGGTGTAAATCATAGCTTTAACCCTATTAATAATGGTAGTAACTCCCTTCCAATTTATACCTTATGTAATAATACAATTCTCATAAGCTTAATATAGACAATCAATTAGTAAATGACGAGGAGCAACATAAGAAGACCATATAGTGATTTTAATAACCATGTATATCTTCTAGCACCATAAGATCATACAGTGATTTTAATAACCATGTATATCTTCTAAGTTTAAGAAGCTTCAATAATACAAAATAACCAAAATTTGATAAATTATCCAAATTCGTTCAAAGAAGATAAAGAAAACAATTTCCATTAATCTTCTTTATATATTAGTCAACTGACAAAATTCAAAGTAGAAAAAGCCAAGAATAAATGATTATCACCTGAAGGTTCATCCGTACTATGTTCCTTGATAATAGGCCTCTAATATGAGCCACAAAATTTTAAAAGAAGGACTTTATTTTAAAGGTTTTCACCTTGATGCAAATCGACATAAAGAGCTTTTCAACCTAGACCACTAGTATAGATATGAAATTCAATAATTAAATTTAACATTAGATGCAAATTGAACGATAAAAAGCATAATTGCAAAAGGTGGTAAGATCTGCAAACATTTACAACATACCATTACACAATAGTTTAAGGACTTCGCAAATCTTAAAGTCAAGTAGCGCATATTCGCTTTTATTATTTCTTATGCCTTTATTAAACCTAATAGATCTGGAAAATAAGAGAAACTTATAATTGTTTGCTAATCTTAGTTACAGTTAAAAAAATTGAATACCTCACACAACTTTATCCGCATTTCAAAAAATTATTTTGAAATCATAGCTTATTATGCAATAAATTGATTAGATGAATGCAAGATAACTAAAAATAAATATATCTTTACCATCAAATCTCTTTGACCTCTTTTATATTTACATTCTCTATACTAGTCACAATTAGATCATATGAATGACATAACTTTTAGAAATATGATAGAAAATTATTAAAATTATAAGTAGAAAATTAACAGATCTTAGAGTGTAGGATTTACCTTGAATATTTCTAGTACCTAACAAAAAATTAGAACATATTAAGATTTTTAAATTCTCTGGATGAAGTCCATTGTGATGAGAAATCACTATCAAAATTCTAGGAAAACAAACTTAGAAATAATTGTGGATACTAGGATAACTAAAAAATCTAATGCAATTTCTTGCATAATAAGATATTATGATCCATGAACTTCCTCTAAGCTAATATATCAAAATGCTCATCAGTTGTGCCCACAATATCAACTTCTAAATAATTATCCAACTCTGTTATACTATATAAAATCATAACTTTGATCTTTATGAATTTCTTTAAACCAAAACCTAGCAGATGAATATCTTACTTGATGAGGATGTACCAATAGAATTTTAAGTTGATAATAAATTATTGTCATTTATACCCATTCTTAACTAATAATCATTAAACAAATTATATTATAACTATCTAATGATATCAAAATACATTAAAGCTTAATCATTATATAACTACTAAAAATAATATTCAATTATAACTAGCTTGTAGTTTGGATCCAAAACAATAGTAACTGTCCTAGTATTATTGATCCCATTATAATAATTATCAAATTTCTCATAATTTTTTCCATTGTGTGAATCACTTCATTAAATGAAATGACCCATTGAGATAATGTTAACTTTAGCACATATGAGTTAACAAAACAAATGTGAGAAGTTGGATGCTTTTTACTAGAAAATAGCTCACATATAATGTTAAAAACTTTTAACTTCTCATAAATTTCTTTTACCAAGTTTCATTTCTTATTTGTCATCAAACAAGTATATTGAGAATATTTTTGTCTTAATCTGATAAACACATAAGTATACCTAATTGCTAACTCAAGCATCTTTCATGTTTAAATCTACATAGGGAATGCATAATTGTCTTGTAGTTTTTTCAAACTTCTCAACCTATTTAGATATTATACTTCAATACACTTCATTATCATTAATTAGTTCTATCCCTTATTTGGGTATTTCTAACTTATCTTTCATAATCATATGAAATGTATATGAAAGAAATTCTCATCCATCAATAAGTTTTTAATCTGCAACTTATTCTTGATCTTTTCAAACATACTATTGTTCTTGCCATAATTATTAAATGTTATTATTGATAATTTTATATCAATGTCCCAATCAATAAAACAATCTACCATTATATTCATTAACTTTTCATTTGTACGAGTTACTGGAACATAAATTAACCTACCATTTAAAAACATAATCAAATCACAAATGATAACAAAATTAAAGAACATTACTTACCTCAGGATGATACTATTTAAAATCCAATTGTTTTCAATAATATGTTGTTGCATTTATATAACTTTTTTTATTTTTAGTTATCTGCATGCTTGATGTGATCACAACTCATTTGTGATTAATTGACAACATCTTTAATGTCTACCTCTTTTCTATATCATAAATATTAAAGATGTCTTTAATAATATTCTTAGTTGACATCTTACATGTCGACTAAAGTGATATAATAAACATCCTTAATTCTATATGCTCCATATTGAGAGTATATATTCATTCCTTATAATTGCATTTGCAAGCAAATGCTTGGATTTCCAAGATCATATTATTAGATCCAAAATTTTTTAATTTTTTAAATATTTATTTCTTTATTTCTTTATTTGGTTAGTCCTTTTTTTTTAGAGTTTAGTCCATGATTTAGCAAGCATAAATAGGAACTAGAATTATGGAATAGAAGTGTTAGAATTAAGCTAGAGTATAATAGGCATACTATGGTGTTTAATAGACTAAAGGGCTAATAGGCATTACATTAAATGGAGATGGGTAAAAGACAAGACAAAAGTAGTCTTGAATGAGAAAGAAGAGAGAAAAATGTGGAGAAGAAAGAAAGAAGAAGAAGAAAAATGTGGAGAAGCTAGGAAAGAAGAAGAAAATCGTGGAGAAGGAGAAAGACGAAGAGAGAAGAGAAATAAATTTGCTTTAGGTAATCTCCATCATCTTTTCTTCTTGCTTGGGTAGAAAAGGGATTAGAGAAATGAGTTGTGTTGGAATTAAAGGGAGAAAGAAGAGAAACCCATTATGATATTCATGGATTTCTAAACTAGGTTTTGGTTTTGCTAGCTTTGATAAACTATGGGTAGGTTGAATCTCAGCTCAAATTCACTATTTTGATTATTGAAGTTTATGGGTTTTCTATTTGAACATTGGTTTGAATGAAAATTGGTTTGTTTGAAGGGAACCAAGAAAATCCCATATAAGAGCAAGAGGGAAGGCAAACTTGAGTTTGGATTTCCAACCAAATCAGGTGGGTAATATAATTATAGTTATTATGGAATGGGCAAAATTTCTTACCTATGTGTGTATGTTTGATTGCTTGATTTTGAATTGTGGTATTTGTTGCAGAAAAATGCACTTTGATTCATTATCTTTTTATGCTTGAAAGATGTTATGACATTTAGTATAATCACAAGAGAAAATAGCATAATGAGCATGAAAATATGAATATGTGATAGAATTAATTGAGTATGAAAATTGCTTGTGTTTGGGCAAGAGAGAGACCATTTCGTTCGTCACATGCACGTTGACTTTAAGCCTTCTCTCGATTGCCCACTTGTGGTATATGAGCTCCTAAGAAGCGGACTCATTTGGTTCATATTGTAAATTTCGATTTCTCCATTTCGGCCTGGGACTCTCAAGCCATTTGTTTGTGCATTTCATTTTATTGGTTGAGCATAATACACAATTGAAAGTTATGTTTTGATGGTTAATTATTTATGATATGTCTTATACGATAACATTTTGTTTAACTATGAGTTTTTGAGTTAGAATGTTGATGATTCATTTGCTACATTAAAAAGAGATATATATATATATATATATATATATATATATATATATATATATGTTTGGCTCGTTACCAATGGCTATAAATATATTAGCCACTAAGCTTCGTAGCACAACTCATTATTTTTCACTCCTCAAGTGCAAAACAAGAAGGTTGTTAATCCTTGCAAGACATTGGCAACTCCAAGATAGCTACATCTAGTAACTAAGTTAGTTCGACTACTATTTTGGGGTAACTTTATAAGCATATCAAACATGAGCATCCATTTGTATTTTGTATTAAGTTATTGATGTGGTTGTTGATATGTAACTAAAGCTATGTGTAAACTCCATTTTGTTTTCGTAATGAGATTAAGAATTAGAGAAGTTTCTTTTGTATATGTTCGTATTTATCTTTTGGTTAAGTTGTTAATGATTGTTGAAAATGTATGTACAAATTAGTGTTGGAATGTTGAGTCAGGGTTGCGGATTTGAAGGTTTCGCTGTGGCGAAGCCAAACTCGACTGTAGCGAACCTTTCCCGAAAGGTGCTTTTTCCTCGATCTCATAACTTTGCGCGGCAAAGCCAGATTTTTGTTATGGTTTGTTTTTTAAGGATGCGTTTGCTTGACCTCAGAACTTCGTTGTGAAGAAGTCAGACGTTGGTCACGGCGAATTTTTCCCAAGAGGTCCTTGGAAACATTCCCTAGTTTCGTCGCGACAAACTTGTAGGTGATGACGTTGAAAATTTTCTTACAAATTGAAGCTTTTGACTTCCCTCTCACGTGACTGTTACCCGACTGTCTCAAATCATTGCCTTGGGATAAGCAGCGGGACTCGAGCCCAACACCTTTGGTATCAAAGCTTAGGCTTTTTTTTAGGATTCCTAAGCTTAGAATATGTAGTGACATAAATTATTATGATGTGTGATTACTTGTTTACATTGTTGAATTGATTGATTGCATTAAGTGACATGCATATCGTGCATACATGTAGGAAATAAGATTAAAATGAAACATAAGCTAATCGTTAGTGTTTAAATTGAAGGAGTAAAATGTCACCTTGTAGAAGAACATGAGGAGTTTTGCAAGGATCTGTTGCACCTGACTCTCCACAAGAGAAGAGAGTACTGATGAGTCTAGAGCCCCAGGAAATGGTGAGGCTTCTGTAGGGCATGGTAGTGGGCCCCTTTGATCACAGACACATGTGTCACCTCTTCCATAGGAGCAAGTGCCTACTCCCTTAGATCCTATACTATTCCAGGCCTTTGCTTAGGCTTTTGTCCAAGTCATGGGCTAAATGCTGCAAACTTTGGCTTTAGCCCCAGCTAAGAAAGGAAAGCAGTTTGATAAGCTTAGGAAGTATAGGGCAGTGGATTTTTATGAGACGGCTGATCCAGAAGAAGTTGAAACATAGTTGAGGAAGACAGAAAGGATATTGGAGCAAATGGACTGTGAGGATGATGAAAAGGTAGAATATGTTGCAAGCTTGCTATAAGGAGATGCCTTGGATTGGTGGGAAAGTGTGCCGGGGAGTCAGAGAAAACCACCAACGTTGACGTGGAAGGACTTCCTAGTTGCATATAAGAAGAAATATTTTTATGAGGTATACATCTAGCATAAGTAAAGGGAATTTCTGAGTCTCACTCAGAGGGAGATGACTGTGAGCAAATATGAGCACAGATTTACACAACTGTCTCGATATGCAGCCGAGATGATGATAAGTGAACTGACTAAGTATCATCGGTTTGAAGCAAGATTGCATTTAGCCATCAGGGAAAAAGTGGTGGTGCAAAATTTTTGTGATTTTCAACAGCTGGTTGAAGCGGCGTTAAGGGTTGAGAATATGAGGAATATAAAAAGCGCTATGAATAGAAAGAGGAAAGGTAGAGAATAGTTCAAGAGAGGAGGTAGTGCTCCTATAACATAGAGGAGTGCAAGGACTTTCCCCGTACAGTTCGAGGATAGAAGTAGTGGCACAAGCAGGTCCAGACAGATGAAAACTATCTCTCATCAAGCCTCTATGGCTGGAGGCGGTAAAAAAGGAGAGGGAGATAGGTTATCCATTCCCAAATGTAACCATTGCAGCAAATTCCATAAGGGGGAGTGCTATAGGCTGACTGGAGCTTGTTTTAACTATGGGGAAAAGGGCACATAGCTAGAGAGTGTTTGCAGTATGTAATACGGGAAGGAACTCAGATGGAAGCTTCAAAGAGGGCTGAGACTGTGGGACACAAGACTGCAACTGAAGTGGGAAGTTCTGATGTAGCTAAGAAAGTGAATCCTCCAGGAAGACCAAAGGGGAAGTGCTAGCTAGAGTGTTTGCAATGACGAGAGAGGATGCAGAAATAGCTCAAGAGGTTGTGACCGTTATGGGTAAATTGCTTAATGATGATATTACTATTTTGATTGATCCCGGGTTTACTCATTCATTTGTTTCGTCAGGTAGAATTATGCATGGTAGAAGTTTGAGCCTATTAGACAGTCTTTTGGTGGTTAGTACCCCAATCGGTTAGTACATTATTATTAGTTAATTTTATAGAGATTGTAAAATATTCATTAGTGGAGGAAAATTAATGGTGGACTTAATGCCATTGAAGATGGGAGAATTAGATGTGATTTTGAGCATGGATACGTTAGAAAAATATAATGCCAATTTAGATTGTAAACAAAAGACAGTAGAGTTTGAGTTGGACAAAGGTAGAAAGGTGGTGTTTATGGGAGACAGGAAAGCAAGCCCGCCTAAAATTATTTCGACTCTGACGACAGAGAAAATGATGAGGCAAGAATGTGAAGCATTCTTGGCATCTGTGGTAGACATGAAGGTAGATGAGGGGAAATTAGAAAAAATACCTGTGGTCATAAAATTCCCAGATGTCTTTCCAGAGGAATTACTAGGACTACCACCACCTAGAAAAATTGAGTTTCTCATTAAACTTCTTCCAGGTACTACATCGATATTAATTCCGCCTTATAGAATGGCTTCGACATAATTGAAGGAACATAAAGAGCAGTTAAAAGAGTTGTTGGAGAAAGGTTATATTAGGCCTAGCTCTTCACCTTGGGGAGCTCCAGTTCTTTTTGTGAAAAAGAAAGACGGATCATTGAGAATGTGTGTGGATTACAGGAAGCTCAATCATGTTACCATAAAAAATAGTTATCCTTTTCCACACATAGATGATTTGTTTGATCAATTGCAAGGAGCAACAATCTTTTTCAAGATAGACTTGAGATCGGGTTATTATCAGTTGAGAATAAAAGAGTCTGATGTGTCAAAGACTACTTTCAGAACACGATATGGGCATTTTGAGTTTTTAGGTATGCCCTTTGGATTAACTAATGCCCCTATAGCCTTCATGGATTTGATGAATAGAGTCTTCAAGCTTTTCCTAGACCAATTTATCATTGTCTTTATTCATGATAGATTGGTTTATTCCAAGAGTGACGAGGAGCATGAAGAGCATTTAAGAATAACCTTGTAGACATTGAGGAAGAAAGAGATATATGCCAAATTCGATAAATGTGGATTTTGGCTAAGGGAAGTGGTGTTTATGGGGTATGTAATTTTAGAAAAAAGGGTACATGTGGACCTAAGGAAATTAAAAGTTGTAGTTAAATGGGAAGCACCTAAGAATGTAGCAGAAGTAAGGAGTTTCTTAGGATTAGTTGGTTATTATAGACGATTTGTAGAAGGCTTTTCTATGATAACAGCTCCACTCACCACACTGACAAGGAAGAGTCAGAAGTTTATGTGGACAAAAGAATGTCAGCGAAGCTTTGAGGAATTGAAGAAGAAGCTTACAACTGCACCAATTATGACTTTACCTTTTGGCAGTGATGGATACACAATGTATAGTGATACTTCGAGGAAATGATTAGGGTGTATGTTGATGCAAAGAGATAAAGTAATTGCCTATGCTTCTAAGCAATTAAAACCCTATGAGATGAATTATCCTATGCACGATTTGGAATTAGTTGCTATAGTCTTTGCATTGAAAATATGCAGACATTACTTCTATGGAGTCACCACTAGGGTATTTATAGACCATAAAAGTCTGAAATATTTGATGAGCCAACAAGAGTTGAATTTGAGGCAAAGGAGATGGAATCAAATCGTCTATTCCAGTTGATTTTTTCCCACTCTGTTCTATGAGATCCAATAAATAGGATAGAGAGCAATTAGATGGTTGAGATCCCATAGAACAAAGTGGGAACAAACCAATTGGAATAGATGATATGTTCCCTTTTGGGACCTAGTGCCTAATTTCATTTACATGTTCAAAAATACTCAACATACGTTACGACCTCTACATTTGAATTATTAAGAGCGTAAGAAAGGTTCAGGTAAAAACATCATTATCTCCACCATGCCTCCTGATTCCTTTTCTTAGGTGAAATTTTATCTTTGCTTGATAATCAAAGCAACATGTCGTTCACTACAATCAATGTTCAACATAAGATCCAAGGCTTTAAGAAATAAAGAGTCCATTTTGACACCAAAACAATTTCTAACTCTATATATACAATTTACGTAGTTATATTTATCTTATCTTCTACGCATATTTTTACTTTGAAATCTTCCTTTCTAGTCCTCCTATTCCAAAGCCTAGCGGGATTGTCATTTGGTGCTTTCTCATCTTTAAAAACAAAATTTTGGTTATGTTTGAATATGGTTTAGTGTTTTAGAAGAGGTAAAAATAAGCAAACTAGGTGGGAATCCATTGAAATTTAGAAAAGATGATAAAAAACTATTAAAAAAAAGCGGGAGGAACAAAGCAGTCGATAAAAATGTTCAAATCAAGTCAAGTTTATATTTTTTTGGGTCAAGCCATTAGTTTTTTAGTTTACTAATAAAGTGAGCCCCTTATACTTACGTGACATTGTCATTTGTCCTATAATTGTTATGTTAGCAGAGATTAATAAAGAAAATAATAAATGAAATTATTCTAGACGTTACGTAAAATACAAGGAGTTCCTAAGAGATTTTTAAATTACAAAGAGTTATCATATAATTCAAAAACTACAAAAGAAGTTGATATCTTTTACCCTAAGAAATTAACAAGAAAGGAGAATTAAATCAAATAAACTAATCATTTGATGAAAACTATATTCTAAACAAGGCTTTGAACAAGTAAAACAAAAATTATAGATAGTAAAAAGCTAAAAGTATATTTTGAACCTCAACATTTGCAACATAATACATAATATATTATAACATTTCAAAGCATTCAAATTAAACTCTAATATTTTCAAAACATTTAAAACATACCATAAATGAATAAAAAATTTAATAGAGTTAACTATCTGTAAGTTAAATATCATGTTAATGTTGAAAGTAACATTTTTTCTATTTTTTGAACAAAAAATTGGGCGCATTACCATGTGGCGAATAAGACCACTGATATATAAAAATGGGCCTATATACCACATAGATACAAGATCCACGTTTTAATTAATTAAAGAAAGGTTAATTACTAAACAAACCCAAACTTTCGTTAATTTTTCAATTATAGCACGAACTTTAAAAAGTAGCAATAAAATGGTCAAACTTTCAATGATTTTCAATTCTAGCCCAAATTTCAAATAGTGACAATAAAATACTCAAACTTTCAATTTTCTTCAATTATAGTCCAACGTTATCTGTTGTTCTTCTAATGCCCTCAATCATTTGTTTTTTGATTGTTCTTTTGATGCCCTACACTACTCTCGCATTACAGCGTACTAGACCAGTAAGCCCTTCGTTTTTAGTTCGTTCTCCTTATGTCCTTAGTGTGAGGGCATCGAGGTTGCATAATATGATAATTAACGGGTGAGGGCGTCGAGAGAACAGACTGAAAACAAAGGAAAATTTGAAATTAAAGCGTAAGGTCGTCGAGGTTGCGTAAACTAATTAAAGTTATTTTTAAACAACGACGTCGCTTTAATTATATGATTAAATGGCGTCGTTTCATAGTCTTCATTTGTTGTGTTAATTTTAGCTTACATGTATTAATAGTTAAGATTTCTGAAATACGTGACAATTCTCGTCAGCATATTTAACAGAAACACCAATGTTAGGCCAGAATTAAAAAAAAATTGAAAGTTTGAGCGTTTTATTCTGAAAGTTTGAGAGTTTTATTCTTACTTTTGAATTTAGGCCAGAATTTAGAATTTTTGAAAATTTGAGCATTTTATTACTAGTTTTTAAATTTTGGGCTATAATTGAAAATTTGATGAAAGTTTAGGCGTTTTTGATAATTAACCTTTAAAACAAGCTAATCATGTAGCAGTGAGACCCACTTTTTATTTAAAAGATAAAAATAATGATGCATTATCATTGATGAGACATTTATCCAATGGAGAGTTAATTTCATCAAATTTTTGATGTCTTTAAGGATTGTTCTAAGCGTTTTAATTTTGACTCAATTTGAAGGCAACGAAACATGTTTGACTTAACTAGATTCTGGTCAAGCTCTAGCCTATGATTTACTTAAAGCCTAATACAAAAGGCTTGACAGCTTGGAATGACAATATTAGCCTGGCCCGGCCCGGCCTGACCCAACCCGAAGTCAACGGGTTTGGCCCGGTCAAACTGACCTATGGGTCGGGCCATAGGCCAAGAAAAATTGACCCATGAATGGACGGGCCGGGCGGGGCCATGACCCTTGGACCATGGGCCACGGGGCATGGGGAGACGGGCCGCGGGCGGCCTATGGCCCGTGCAGTGGATGGATGGGCCGAATTGTGGGCCGGTCGTGGCCTGTGATTAATTCTAATTATTTAATAATAAAATTATAGTATATTAATTCTAATGATTTAACAATAAAATCATATTATAAAAAACAAAATAACCTATATCTTATTAAAACAAGGGTAAATTTAAAAATAAATGTAATTTAATAATTTTTGTTTAAACTTTAACATGAAAAAAATTAAAATAAAGGATGCATCCTTAATAATTATACCCCTTTTATTCCATTTATTTATTCTACCTATATTAAATCCATGTGCATATATTATATATTTAAAATAGTCCAAATATTGGCAATAGATAAAAATACATACTAAATTTGGGAAAAATATAAAAATAATTTTAACTATAACTAATTAAATATTGATTTAATGACTTATTAACTTTTGATATAAATTTGTAATTAATTGAATAAAATTTCCTAATTAATCACACCAGTACATACATTTCAATAACTTTATTATATCATAATTGATTAATTATATATTGTTATAATTTAAAGTTGTCATATAATTCATAAACTAAAACAAGAAAAAGGTAAAATGATTTTATTAATTATATGATACATAAATTTGGTTATATCAAATTATCTCTAAAAATAATTAA